>OX457048.1:2542908-2692908 GCA_949752735.1 Lumbricus terrestris | reverse complement strand
AGGCAGAGATAGAGAGAGAGAGACAAATACTGACAGCCATAGACAGAAACAGATACAAAGACAGAGATAGAGACAGAGATAGAGAGTGACAGAGACAGAGACAGACAGACAGAGACATAGACAGACAGAGACAGAGAGTCGATGATGGCGTTTGTTCTGGCGTATTCCACGGCATCATCCCAATGGACACTGGCATCAGTTGCAGAGGCAGAGAACGTCGGTTACTGCTGCTGCTGCATTGGGATGCTGATGGATGGATGGCGGGAGGAAGGAAGGATGGAAAGTGTCGGTGCTGCTTCTGCTTCTGCTGCTGCTGCCTCTTGTAACAGACTCCACATCTCCTGCTTCCACTTGGAGGATGCTCCTGAAACTGCTCCTGATACTGCTGCTGGTGCTGGTGGTGGAGTTGGTGGCATTGGGATCAGCATTTGAATCAGCGGGCACAAGAGATGGATATATTATCACTGCAAATGCCCTGGATGCCAGGAACTGGAGAAGGATGGAGGGAAAGGTCGGAGGATGAGGATGTGGATGGGGAAAAGGATGGAGGAGGATGTAGGGGTAGCGTAGGATAAGAATTATTTCAAATGATGAGAATGAGGGCTGTGAAAATGGAGGATAAAGGTGTAAGGCGAGGTAGGATGCTGTTAGAAATGGCAGTGGCAGATGGAAGAAAAGGTAGGCCTATAGGGAAAAGGTAAGGGGAAATAAAAAAGATAGAGCAAACTAAAAAGGCAGGCCTAGAGGAAAATAAAAGGTGGAGGAAAATAAAAAAAATAGAGGAAAGGTAGACAGAAAAAAAATGGTAGAAAGCAGCAGAAAGAAAAAAAAAACAGACAGAAAGAAAGGTTGAAGAATAGAGGACTGTACAGTAGAGAGAGAGACAGACAAACAGAGACAGAGAGAAAATGAGAGAGACAGATAGAGACAGAGAGAGCGAGAGAGAGAAAGAGAGAAAAAAAGGTAAAAGGATAAACGCATTAGTTTCTTGTGTAGGAGATATATACCGCCAGGCAGACAGAGAGACAGACAGACAGACAGAGATTAAAAAAAGAGACAGACAGAGATAAAGAGAGACAGACAGAGACAAAAAGAGATAAAGAGAGACGGACAGACAGAGACAGATAGACGGACAGAAACTGGAGTAAGCCGATTAGTGGGAGTAGGATGGAATAATGGCGGTCACGACGAGTGTGGGGCCGAAGATCAAGGAGACAATGACGATAAGAGACGATAAGAGACGACGGTAATAAAGATAAAAGTCGGCAGATGAATGAGCTGAGGAGTAATCGTCTGAAGAGGAGGCAACGGAATAATTATCGTAGAAGAACGAATGTTCTAATCTTAGGAAGAAGAAGAGAGAGCAAGCTGCGTGCACAGGAATCCACGTGGAAAGATACACCGTTTCCAGCAGCCTCGGATGCTCAATGCTCATGCCTCTTTGGCCTTTGCTCCCATCATTGCCTTCCTCCCACGGCCGTTGCTGGTGCTGCTAGTACTGCTGGTGGTGGTGGTGGTGCTTTGGCCTCTGCTGCTGATGGCGATAACGCCGTGTTGGTTCCAAGTTTAGTGTCTGTGACGGCAGAGAGTGAAATTGGTTTTTGGCTCAGGTGGATGTATTATAGGTAAATGCTGGTCTGCACTGCACGCCTGTTCTTCACATTGTTTATAATACCTTAGTGCCAATGTCTGCTAGTTTCTGTGACTGTCTGCGAATTTGTATGTCTGTGTATGTCTCTGTCTGTCTGTCTGTCTGTCTTCTGTTGTTTCTCTTTCACTCTCTGTCTCTGACTTGCGCTCACCTTTAGGTCTTTCATTGCATAGCTTACTGTGCCTCTGTCTATGTATCTCTCTCTGTCTCTCTCTTTCTCTGTATCTCACTCTCTCTCTCTCTCTCTCTCTGTCTGTCTGTTTCTGTCTGTCTCTCTATCTCTTGTCTCCCCGTCTCTCTCTCACTCTCTCTCACTCCCTCTGTCTGTTTGTCTCTGTGCGTGTGCCTCTCCATCTCTCTCTCACCCAATCGCTCACTCGCAATCTCTCTGCCTCTGTCTCCTCTGCCTGTCTGTCCGTCTGTCTGTCTCTCTATCTCTCTCTGCATCTCTCTGTCGGACTTTCTGTCTCTGCCTATCTGTCTCCCTCTGTCTCACTCTCTCCGTGTCTCTATGTCTCTGTCTATCCTCCCCCGGTCCTCCAGTAGGACGGTCTCCCTATACCCTCTCCATCAAGTAATAGTAGCAATAATTTTAGAAATGATGACTATTTGCTTTTGCGTTTTAATTCTCCACACAATCATGCATCAATTGAAAATTCATTCTGTGGACCATCGTATCCCTCCCTCCCTCCCTCTCTGCATGGAAGAGACTTCTAACAGGTTCTTCATAATTATGTTCTTGTGTTCGTGCAGACGTTCGTGAAGTGTTTGACCTCTTCGATTTCTGGGATGGAAGGGACGGAATGGTGGACGGAGCGAAGGTCGGAGACTTCCTTCGATGTTGTATGCTCTTCCCAACAGAGGCAATGGTCTTGTCCAACGGTGGAACGAAAAAACTAGGTTATTAGTCGCAACGTTATCGGTCGTTCATTCGTTCGTTCGTTCATTCGTTCATTCACTCATTCACTCACTCAGTCACTATTATTATAAATATGGTACATTCATCCCGTCACTTGTTGATTCACTCATTTTATTCATTCATTCATTCATTTGCTCATTCATTCATTTATTCATTCATTTATTCATTCATTCATTTTTTCATTCAATCATTCATTCATTCATTCATTCATTTATTCGTTCATTCAATCAATCGTTTATTTAGGTATTCATTCATCCGTTCATCCGTTCATTCATTCATAAGAGTTATCAGCTTTATCAGCATACCAGCTTTAATCCATTAAAATATGTTGCTTGGCAAAATGCATGTAAATGCTAGTAGGCCTATGCCACGCTAAAATAAAATGTATTTTAGATGACTTCAGGAAATTACTTTGTGTAATAGAGAGAAGCTTATACTTGCAAGTTCGCTTGGGTTGTAGACCTACGAGGCAACGAGTTGCCCCAGTGGTGATGGGAGGTCGAAGATACGCATTTTTGCGTACATGACACATGGATGGGTCCAACTTCTGAAGTAGGCTATCAGGAACAGCAGTTGAAACTAACTCTCAAAATAATAATAATAATAATAATACTTTTCGTTTATTCAACAATCCGGTTGGCAGACCGCAACCGGTTACAGTATAGATCTACAATTATGCAATTTAAACAATTCACAAGAACTCAGATCACAGAATACACAAATCTTAACTTTAATTATTAACGGAACAGACAGCCTGCAATACATGTCGCTAATAGCAGACTACAAAGCATATCCGCCCAACGGGGGCTCGAACTCACTACCTATCGCACTCTACGCCAGTGAAGTCCATTGAGTCCATTACTCTACCGCCCCGCCCCCATTACTCTACCGGGCCCCCATAAGATGACGTATAATTTTTATTTTAGTTACTCCATTCGTTTATTTTTGTGGCCATATTATTCAAACAATTCTCGTTTCTTTCGTTCAAGGTGAAAAGCAGTACAAATTCGAAGAGATCCTTCCCATCTACAAGACGGCCAGCGCCGAAACGGACGTTGGAACCTTCGCCGACTTCATGGAGGCCTTCAAGACCTTTGACCGGGAAGGTCAGGGCCTCATCGCCTCAGCCGAGCTGAGGCACGTTCTGACGTCACTCGGTCAGTCGATGCAGCCTCTACGTACCGATATATTATCCGAATAAATCATATGCATGACGTCGTCATATGTGACGTTTGAAAGTCGTGTGTGGTATCGGTGTTAACATCATAATCAATGTTGTCATCTGTCATCTCAGTAAACTATTCTGTGCGTTTGCTGGTGGTATAATCAAGAATATTCTTACTTACTTACTTACCTACCTACTTACTTACTTACTTACCTACTTACTTGCTTACTTACCTGCCTACTTACTTACTTACTTACCTACTTACTTGCTTACTTACCTGCCTACTTACTTACTTACTTACTTGCTTACTTGCTTGCCTGCTTACTTACCTACTTACTTACTTACTTACCTACCTACTTACTTACTTACTTACCTACTTACTTGCTTACTTACCTGCCTACCTACTTACTTACTTACTTGCTTACCTACTTACTTACTTACTTACTTACTTACCTACTTACTTACCTACTTACCTACTTACTTACCTACTTACTTACTTACTTGCTTACCTACTTACCTACCTACTTACTTACTTACTTGCTTACTTACTTACTTACCTACTTACTTACCTACTTACCTACTTACCTACTTACTTACTTACTTACTTACCTACTTGCTTTACTTACTTGCTTGCTTACTTACATTCTTATAATCATAGGTCCTCATTCATTCACTTCGTTGTGAAGATTTATATATAGCGCCCATTCATGGCTGCTGTGTTCATTACCAAATTAATAGTCAGTTAGTCAGTCCACCGCTCATCGGCAACCAGTCCTCTGATCAATGCATTCAATGGAGGATGGCACGCGTGCGGTTGATTCGATTGCAGTAAGGTGTGAGGTAGCCTACTTCTGACGTATTAACTCGGTAGGTCAGCGTCTCTACGCTCCGATACATTATCCGTCTAAATTAGATGCGTGACGTCGCCATCTATGACGCTCGACCCTATGAGGGTATTCAGTCGTGACGTCACAATCAATATTGCAATCGTCATCTCATTGTAATCATTTTCATTAGATGAGAGAGTGATGAACTGACGGTTGTTTTTTCTATCGCAGGGGAACGACTCACAGATAATGACGTCGATCAGATCTTCAAATTTACAGGAACCGAGGAAGATCTGGACGGATGCATTAAATTCGAAGGTAATTAAGTTATAAGGACATTTGCAAAAAATTCGACTCAGGTAATATTTAGACGTTAGGGTTACTAGCGTACATTCATAGGCGGATAGAGAAATTTTCGAGGGGTGGGGGCAAAAAATGTAGGTTTCGGTCGGAATTTTTTTTAAATCTTTGGCCGAGAAAACTGATGACTTTTAGAGACAGACAGAGAGAGGGGACAGACGCTAAATTTCCAGGTAATATACTCAGATAAACAAGCAATGAACATTTCTGGTGACTTTGCATGAGTTCTTGCAAGTCCCAATCGTAATCTACAAACTTCTTACTCGCCGCTTCATTGTATATTCGCTTAATTCAATAAACAACAGAGAGAACGCTGTAGGTTTACATTAGCACAATAATATTGACCGTAGGCTATGACTGTTTAAAACTTATAGTCAAGATAGTTAGTACATGTTTCTAAATAACATTATCGGGATAAAGTTTGACGAGTCTTTATTGGGGGAGGATGAAATTGTGAGCCCTTTCTCTAAAGTTATATAATGGATCACGTTGCAGTGGAAAGAGGTCTGAGGACATGCAGTTCGTTCCCTGAACAGCTTTGAAAAGCACCTTGTCAGCTAGCCCTCTTGCGCTAAAGTTTCTGCTCGAGAACAAGGCGCAGGGCACCAGCTTATTCACGGGCGCAACGTCATCTCCAATGGGTAGTCCGAAGGTCTTAGATAATTATTATAGGGGCCTAGTGACTTCTATTGCGCCCGTGTATTATCTAAAAGCTTTTTCTGCTGCATAAAATTTACGTAAATTGAGGTTTCTTACTATAATGTAATATGCTTGTGTTATTTAACAGAATTTATAAAGAGAGTGATGGCTGGACCGCCCGAGAAGTAGAACAGCAGCGCCATCTAGTACCAGACAGCAGCAGCGACAACGATTACGTCATGGCGAATGACTCTACCGGTTATCTATACTTCCGAATGTTATATGGAAGACACATTTCCTGCAAACTTTCTGAAATAAATCGTCCAAGAGAAACAATTCTTACTCAAATAAATTCATTCAATGGAATTTCTGTTCGTAATAAATCGACTTGGAATAGGTCGCTGACTGAAAACACATTACGTTCATTCGTTTTCGCCATCGTGTCTTTTATAGAGGTTCTTGCACACAATAAAAGTTTTTGAAATTTCTCGAATTATGTAAGAATTCTTTAAAAACTTAAAAATTCCGCCAATATTTCAAAGTTTCCCTTGAAAAACGAAATAATGGAAACGGGTCCTTTAAGGGGCCGTCCATAAAGTAGGCTACGTCACGCTCCAGGGGGAGGGGGTGTAAGAAAGTGTGACAGGGGGAGGGGTCAGGCCGCGAATTCGTAGAACATACATTGATACGGGTCCAAGGCTTTGACGACCCAATAGGAAAGCGAGTTATAAATAGCGTGACCTGATTTGTAACTTTCGTACGTGAGTAAGTAAATAAATTCTAATAGTTGTTGGTCACAAGCAAGCGTTATTGATGAAAAGAATTCTCGCAAAAATAAATGTCGGATTCATACAGACTCATTGTAACCTAAATGGAAGCTGGATTGATGAAAATGGTCTTGCTTAAATTGGAACTGGACTGATCAAAATGTTCTAACTCACATTAAACATGGATTGACGAAAAATAATTATTGTTTTTAAAACATAAGTTGGATTGACAAAAAAATTATTTCAAATAGAAGCTGGACTGATGAGACGAACTTTTTCATGAATGGAATCTGGATTGATGAAAAGTAAAAATGAATACTCGAATACTTGAGAAATAAAGCCTGGATAAAGGTTCTTTTACAGGTGAAATTGACGCTGGATTTGTGATCTGAACGCTTCCTAAATGGAAGCTGGATGAAAGTTTTTTATAGGTGAAATGGAAGTTGGAGGAAGGTACGTTTACAGGCAAAATGGAAGCCGGATTAATGAATTGAACGCATAGGAAATGGAAGCTGGATGATGGATATAATAGGTTAAATCGAAGCTGGATTAACGATGAACACGCTGAGAAAATAGAAGCAGAATAAAGGCGTTTTTATACCTGACATAGAAGCTGGATTGATGACAATAACGCTTGATAAATGGAAGCTGAATAAAGATGTTTTTATACCTGACAAAGAAGCTGGTTGATGAAAATAACACATTAGAAATGGAAGCATGATGAAGGTATGTTATATCTGAAATAGAACCTGGATTGACGAAAATAACGCATGATAAATGGAAGCTGGATTAATGAAAAACTCTTGAGTAATGGAAGCTAGATTAAGGTATTTTTATATCTGAAATGGAAGCTGGATTAAGGTATTTTTATATCTGAAATGGAGGCTGAATTAAGATATTTTATATGTGAAATGGAAGCTGGATTAAGAAAAAACGCTTGAAAAATGGAAGCTGGATGAAGGTTCCTTATAGGTGAAATAGAAGATGGATCGACGAATATAACGCTTGACAAATGGAAACTGGACTGTTGATTTTTATTCATGTATTTCAACATGCATCCAGCTTCTATTTAAGCTGGAAAGCCATTTATCCAGCTTTCTTTTATCAAGCGTCTATCAATCAAGCATTTTTCATCGATCCGTCTTCTATTTCAGATGTAAATATACCTTCATCCAGCTTCCATTGAAGATATAAAAATATCTTATTCCAGCTTCAATTACTCAATCGTTTTATCATTAATCCAGCTTCTATTTAAGATATAAAATTACCTTGATCCAGCTTCCATTTAAGATATAAAAATGCCTTAATCAAGTTTCATTTCACAAGCGTTTTATCATTAGTCCAGCTTCCATTTCTCGAACTTTATTTTCGTCAATCCAGCTTCTATTTCACCTATAAGGAATCTTCATCCAGCTTCCATTTTTCGCAAGCGTTTGCTTCGTCATACCAGCTTGCATTTCAATCATAAAATACCTTAATCCAGCTTACATTTATCAAGCAATATTTTCATAATTCCAGCCTCTGTTCAACCAACAGTTATTTTCATTAATTCAGTTCCAATATACGCAGAAACATTTTCACCAACCAGGCTCCAATTTAAGCAAGAATATTTTCATTAATCCAACTCCAATTCAAGGACGGATATTTTCATCAATCGAGCTTCTATTTCTAGTTTTAAAAAAAACACTTACCGGTTTCCATTTCTCAAGACTTATTTTCATCAAACCATCTCCAATTTAATCATGAAGATTTTATCCATCCAGCTCCAAGTTAAACAAGTACATTTTCATCCGTCCAGCTGGGAGGTAAGCAAGAACATTTTCTTCCGTCCAGCTCGAATTTACGGTTTAAAATTTTCATCAATTCAGCTTATATTTCAGGTATAAAAATACTTATTCCGGTTTCCGTTACTCCAATGTTATTTTCAGCTTCAATTTTAAATTTTAGCAAGAAGAGTTTTATCAATCCAGCTTCAAGTTTACTTAGTTAAGCAATAACATTTTCATCCATCCAGCTCCACTTCTGTTTCAAGTGAAATTGTTCTCATGAAAACAGTTTCAATTTTCGACGGAATAGTTTTCTAAATCCGGCTTCCATTTAAGATTGAAGTATTTTCATAAATCCAGCTTCTATTTAGCAACGCAATTGTTTCGTGTGTCCATCTTCAATTTTTACAAGCATTATTTTCATCAATAAAACTTCATTCAGGAAACGCTCTTTTCCTCGGTCTATTTTTGCAGCGAGGTCATCAACATCTGTTTTCGATTTATCACGAGTTATTTTCATCAATCCAACTTCTCTTTTAGCGGCAACAACCATTGCGTAAAAAATCGCCGTGAACATTTGGTCGTGAGCAAGTTGTCGGCGAACCAGCCTTCGGTGAACCAATTGTCGTGAACCAGTTGTCGTGAACCAGCTGTTGTGAACCAGTTGTCGTTGGACCAGTTGTTTGTGAACCAGTTGTCGTGACACCACCCAATCTCACCCTCTGGCAAATGTACGACTTTTGACTATCTTATAAATATAGGGGCAACCTCTGATCCTACGCCGTGCACGCTAGTGCACTTCGTCTGGCCCTCGATTAGGTCTACATTGAACCTTCTTCTCAGCGCGTATTTTTATTTCACGTTACTTGAATAATTATTAGGATTAATTACTAAAATTCTAAACGCGCTCCGTTCGTATCCATTTCATCAAAAATTTGCGCCACTGAAATATAATAATATTACTAAACCAATTGCATTTAATAAGGCTGTTTGTGAATACTACCTTGTGAAATACAATAATATTATTGGTTTACTATTAGAATATATTTACTTACTCACGTACGAAAGTTACAAATCAGGTCACGCTATTTATAACTCGCTTTCCTATTGGATCGTCGAAGCCTTGGACCCGTATCAATGTATGCTCTACGAATTCGCGGTCAGGCCATGTGTGACGTCACACATTTAGTTTTTAAATTCTTTTTTTATTTTTTTGTTCTTAGTACCTAAAATCCGACCCGGCCCGGTCAGGCGTGTCTAAAACCCGGCCTGGCGGGATAAAAGTTGATTTTCCATCACTATCAAAGCGTTTAGGGACACACGCCACTATCAGAGGGATTAGGGATAGTATCCTAGGGTTTAGAGGGTTAGGTAAATGGCTATGTTTTTAAATTTTTTGTTCGAAAGTGTGACATACTTTAGGGGGGGTCCGAGATTTGTGACAGTTTGTGACAGGGGGAGGGGGTCAAAAATAGCGTGACGTACTTTATGGACGGCCCCTAATGTTAGCTAAACCTTCGTGAGATTAAGTTGAGGCGCTATATAATTGTCCATAAACACAGACTTCTACCCGTATACCTGGCTGGTGCAACTTCAGTCCAGTGAAAAACAGGGAGGAATCAGAAAAGAGCCAAAAATCACATGGGTAGGGGAGGCCGGCCACGTCTATATACACCTCTAGGGGGAAGTTCCCCATAAATATAATTATTGCCTCGGCCAGGAAAGGGGGGAGAAGATGGATTAGGCCCGGTTGTTTAAGTGGATAGAAGCTCCTGCATTTGCATACATGATAGGCCTACAGGTGCAAGTAGCACAATACAACTGCAATTTTATATTGCCCAACTGGGCAATCTTACAAAGCTCAGATGTGCACACATGCCTCAACGGCCCAGCTGCAATTATAGGCCTCATGCGGATCAACTTTGAGTGAAAGACTCAAGTCTCAAGGTCCCTAAACAGTAGTACCCGCCTCGGACGAAGATTGAACCCATACTCTCCGCGTCAGAGGCGGATACAGAAATTCTCGAAGGGGGTCAACATTTTGGGTCTTGGGTAGCAAAAGTTCGTTGATCTTTCAGCATAAAAACTGATGACCTTTTTTAGTTGTTTGGTTGAAATGTCTGACAAATATACCATTGAAACCTCCGAATGGGCCTTTTTCTCGCTGCATGGATTGAAAGCTTGCTGAAACCTAATGGGGGTACGTTCTATGGGCATTCGTGGATGGGGGAGATTTTCCATCAGCATTTACCACAAAATGCAAAATCATTGCTTAATTTTCCACGCAAGTCGTTTAGGGGTTAAACCCTCCCCATAATCCATTGGCTTAGGAAAAGTTTTTTGAAAGGTTATTTATCCACTTAAATAAAAAAAAACAATTGTTTGTAGTAACAATTTTTTCTTACTTCATTTCCTTTGTTACTTTATTCCCTTTTTATTGACTGTGATACTGTTGGGTTGGCGTCAGGAAGGGCATCCGGCCAGGCCATAACCCCCCCATCATATATTCCTGGCTATGCCACTGTTGTTCAACATGTCGTTTACTCCACAAACAGCCGCTTCAATGATATCATGAATTAACTAACAAATTAATTGAAAATCAATTCAGCATAATTGATTAAATTTGTTACAATTGATTAATTAACAACCAATAGATTCTGCAGACCTGCTAATCAATAATAGTAATCTGCCAAATTTCTAAAGTGCTGCTCTGAAGATTAGCAGCTTATTCCTTTATTGATGTTTATTTTCATTTTACGCCAGTGCCTAAAGTGTGGGAAAATAAGTGCCTGGATGCCCCTTTGCCTTTTCAGACTGCTGACCAATAAGTGGCTGGACGGCATTCAGATTTTAAAATAAGTGCATGGACGCCGTCCATGACCGTCCAGCCACACTTTAAGCCATGATTCTACCTCTGAAGTGCGTGGGTATGACGTAAGATCGGCTGCCAACTTCAGAGGAATCTCCATTCGAACTAACTCACACAGATTCTCTCTGAAATATGCTGGTCCTGCAATCTGTAAAGTCTCCCACTCAAACTCAGAAATGTTAACAGTTTCTTTTCATTTGAAACACATTTGAAAGCAATTATCTCTTTTCACAGGTTAGTTCAATTTTCCTATTGCGCACATCTGTTAAATAGTGAACGTTTGCTTTGTAGAAATTTTTCTCTTAATCAGTATATTCATACCAAAACTTTCAGTTATATCCCCATGACCTTTTTAATCACAGCTCATTTCAGTGATTATTTTAGACAGACCATTGTTGGTGCGGCTTAAGTCCTTTTAGGACTCTCCATTTGAGCCAAACATTGCATTTTATGGCATGGTAATCTGCAATCTGTTGAGAATTTTCCAGAAACAACACCACAGTCAATCACGTTCGCAACATATTTTTACAACATAACCCAAAGTATTATTTATTTTCAGCCAGCCAAAGACAGAGAGAGTTCCCTATTTTACAAACTCCCCAAACAACAACGTCAACATTTTCAAGTCCACTCTACGCACACGCCACACGGTCCAACAAAACATCTGTAAGAATCAAGAGTGATTCAAGCGTGAACGCCATCACTTCTCTTGAAAAACGTAAAACCTCAGCTGTCCTTCAATTTCTGAGTAGCCTGCGTAAACTACATCCTGGGTAGCCTTACACAGTTGCGAAAACAATTGAAATAGCGGTCAAATTAAAAACGTGAGAAGAACAAGGCTGCTGACTTCCTGCAGATGCTCTCGTTAACTCTAAAACGCACCAGCTGCCGTAAGCTCCACATGAAAACAGACGCTGGCTGTGCAACTGTTCTCATGGAACCCAAGACGTCGTCGTCGACTCAGCGCAGGAAAACGTCAGTATTCCGGAAACTGGAGTTATCCCTACAAATCAGAAGAGCATTGTGTTTTATTGTATTGTTGCATTAATTAGGAAAACCATGTTATTATTATTAAATAAATTTGAAACGCGCGCAAGGTCACACCGAAATGTGAATCTGAGGCGCCAGAGGAAGATGCAATTAAATATCCATATGCTTGAAAGGCAAGGAGAAGTAGTAAGTTTTTAGCCGCTTTTTGAAGGAAGGAAGTGAAATTGAGCTTCGAAGAGAGAGCGGAAGCCGATTCCATTCCCTGGGTGCAGAGGCATGGAATGCACGCAAGTCCATAACTTTTTTTAACCATGTTGCGTTAGGATGTTAACAACACGTGCGTTGTTAAATAATCCTAATTATGTGAAATACTAAAGTACATACAAACAATAGAATTATCGTCATTTCTTTAAACACAATAAGCTGACAGAGATATGCAACTTAAGTTTATAAAAAATTGCATGGATTGAAGTTTCTTGTGGCAATATGTACACTTGAAGAGTATCAGTAGTTCTTAATCTTTTACGCGTTTGCCCCGAGTATATCCGCTGAAAACGGGCTTAAAATTTAAAAATGAACGGGTAAAGGGTTAAAAAGCATGCAAAAATAATCCCTCTGACCTCTCGTTGTCAAAAGGTTAAGCAGAAAGGCATGTAAGCAGGATGAATGCCTATGCTACATTTAGATACAAGTTCCTTCAGATACAATTCCCCGTTCTACAGATATTAGATCTGTCATATCCAAGGTCATCTTCAAGGTCAGAATGAAACTGTCAAGACCTTTGCATGCCCAAAGTCTGGCAATTAAACAATTGCTATTATGCTTGGCCAGTCGCCTCAGGTGCCCGATTTCGTGCTTTGTACGATAAAACATCATCCGTCTTTGCAAGGAACAAGGCCCCAAAACACAACGCCCTACACATTGTAAGGCCTTGTCGTTCATCCAATTTCCCACAGCCCTACAGGTCTACACATTGCTATTAATATTTGCTCACTTAGCTACCAAACAACACTGAGCTTCCTCAGTTGCATGGCGACCTGGTTGTCCCTATGGCTTGATCTTCCACAGTGCTGCACAGAAGACAGAAGCTTTCCTATAGTCGGTCTGTCTTTCTGGAATAAGTTACCTATTAGTCTCCGTAATGAGCTTCTTTGTCTTTCTTTGCCCCTTTTCCGCAAGCGTTTGAAAACCATTCTCTTTGATTGTGGTTTGGTGTCAGGTCAGGAGCGCCTCTGAGGAGTTCTCTTGAAGGGGCGCTATATAAATGTACGATTACAATTACATCCATCTGAAACGACGTCCCTTCAAAGCTACATAAGTTTTATTACATCTGACCAGTCAAACTTTTGTTTCATAAACCTCTCAAAAGTTCTCTCTTTTCTTTTGCCGTGGCTGGGCTGGGAGCGCTTCCGAGTGGAGTTTGTGGGACAGTTCATTCCACAAGGATGGACCCAAACAGGGCTTTTCAGCATACAGTCCCACATAAAATCTGCAGTTCTAAATGGATCTGCGAAGTTGTAGAAGCACTTCCGTGCAGTTAAAAAGTAAACAATAGCAAAAAGTACTTTGGAGTCCGACCATGTCAAGTTCTGACGACCAAGAGGAGAGTCTTATCAATGAGAATCAGTTTAGTGTTCAATCCAATTGTGATAAATATTAAAATATCAGGCGCTTATTAAATCTGATCAAGTTTGGTATTTTTTAATTGCAACAAATTTAACACAAAACATAATTTATACTGATGGGACATTGATTACACAAAGGACGCTCAAAAGGGATCGAAATCCCGCTGGGAGAGACACCCACAGAATGAAATATCCCCAAATAAATCGAAACACGGAACAAAAATGATGCACAGTGGAAAAGAAAACATAGTAAAAAAAACTTCACTAGCAAACATAAAGTACGCAAAAAACAGAATTTGACTTTGGAAGCATTACATTACGAGATTAATTTTTAAAAACTTAATATTACGATAACTTACTTCATGCTGTCGGTGTGCGTCTTGTACTCCATGATGGTGCTCGGTGGCAGGTTAAGGACTCGCTTGAGGGTGTCACGAATGCGAGACGTCGTCATGTGATCAACAGCCGTCCGATTCCAGAGAGACAGGATGTCCTCCTGAACAATACAATAGCCAACAATAGCTATCAGCTAATTTCGAATCAGGAGAGCTCTGTCCATGTATTAATTTACCATATGTGACCGAACATGGCAAAAGTAGGCTTTTGTCTGCAGAAATTTTAAAAAAATTTATTAACCCACAAGATTCTCGTCTGTGAAACCTTTCAAATGACGTATTAATTAAACAATTAGTTAATTTCTAATCCGGAGAGCTCTGCCCATATATTAATTTACCATATGTGACTGAACATGGCAAAAGTAGGCTTATGTCGGTAGAAATAAAATGTTTTTTATTCTTCCACAAGATTCTCCTCTGTGAGACATTTCAAATGACGCATCATTTATCTATTTATGATGTTCCAAAGTCCTAACTGGAGTTGTGCGCTTTAAAAGTTTAGCAGTGACAGAAACAACATTTGGAGAAAACACGTTCGCAAGTCGTCACGTGATGCGCTTGACAACACGAAAGCTGTTTTACGGTCCCTAATTATTCATCCGCTCGATGTTAATTTATTTTATACCAATCCCGAAGATAGTTTCATTGTGTAGAGCAGACCTTGACCTTTCGAAGCATAAAATTTTATGTAATATTGATGGCTTTCCACAAGGTGACTCTAAATGCAACCCTTTGAAAAGCAATCAACATCATGTTTATTTGCGCTATTCCTACGCAACACCCATTAAAACTCTCGCTTTTGTGGTTAAATAATTATTTATATGGTTGTTCTTGACACCTAAAATGTTTTTAAGATATTTTCACGCTTGAATCTGATGAAAACGAAATTGGTGTGTAAGATTCATAATTTTCAGTTTTTGGTTTGTTTCTCGTAAATTAACGTTTCAGACAAGTGCCTAGTTTTGGGATAGCCGGCCACACATATTGTCCATATATTAGGGAAGGGGAGGGGGCCTAATTAGCTAGCAAATATTTATTTACTAGCAATTTGATATAGCGCTCCTTCAAGGCTACCTACTCAGGAGCGCTCCCAGTCCAACTCCGGTCGAATAAGACTTAAGAACAGTGAGAAATGAGGCAGAAAGACCAATAGGCATTTGACAAAAAATAACAAATCTAAGCTCATTCCAGGTCGCAGGGCCAGCCACAGAGAAAGCACGGCGCTGCCTGATTGCAGTATATTATGTCTGAAAAAAAAATCAGTACTAGCTTACTGTGCTGGGAACATCTCTGAGAAGGTTTATTGAAGAGGCGCTATATAAATTTTCTGAATGAATCAATGAATATGGTATGTGTTGACACTTCACCTGGTAGCGAACGGAGATGACAGCGCCGCAGATCTCTTCTCCAACCATGAACTGCTCGCCGAGCATCGCCAGAATCAGGTTCTCCCAGCAGCGAGATGCGAGACCTTTCTTCAGACGAATTATCCACTTGCCACCGGCACTGTTCGCCGAGTCCTACAACAACAAGACGTCAAACCACAATTATTATAATTCATTTATTGAACACCATTATTATCTAATGTATTTATTTATTTATTTCTCGCATTTGTTATAGCACCCCCATACTCAGAGCACTATACTCAGAGGTGCTCCCGACTACAGCGCGGACACTGCATCAGAGTTTCACGCCGAAGCACACAAGCAATTGCGAGTGAAGGACTTGCCCAAGGTCCATACACGATGACTTGACGTGGATTCGAACCTGGAACCCTCTGGCTCAAAGGTACCGAACCCAACACTACACCACTGCACACAGAAGGACCACTCTGCCTTCAAATTGGCGGATGACGTTTGAATAATGAGCAGCAGGTTGTGATGGTGCTTTGCCAAACTGTTAAATTTGACTCATGTAATAACGTGTCCAAAGCAAATAATGAGACATGTAATATTGGAAAGAATGAGAGCATATCGCACCTCCCACATCGGTCGAATTCCTTCCTTGAACAGATGGTAGTCGCTGTGGCCAGTCAGATCGTTCGGACGGATCATGTGACTGTAGTACATCCAGAACTGTTCAACCTGATTGGACGATAAAAAAAATAAAACGGTTCATAATAATCACAGCACACGCATAGAGAAGTAAATTGGCAGATGTAGGTAAGGTAACAAGAACCATCGATGTGAGTTTTATTTATTTTATTTATTTCAGAAATTTATATAGCGCCTCTTCAAGGTAGGCTACTCAGAAGCGCTCCCGGCCCAACCACGGCTAAATAAAAGTTTTTAGGTTCTTAAGGAACAGAGTGGAGTGACCCCTGGGAATTAAGCGAACTGGTGGTATTCACTGTGGCCAGTAACGTAATGAATAGCTAGGTCTTCGTACAGCATATCGTATTATACGTTGGAATTTTTTAAACATCTCTAGTACAGTGAACCGTTCAGAAGCCCGACTGCAGAAAAGCTGAACTATGGTGTAAAAAATGAATAAAACTGTTTTTAATCTTTATCTCGTATGGCTTACTGAGGCAAATGTTCCGACTTTCTTGAGATTCTGGTCGTAAGATTGGGATGATGTTTGTTTGCCAGGCGTCCGTCTCGAAAACCAGAATGTATAGTTGAACTGTAATGGATGCTCACCCGGGGCCGGCTTCACAGGCTAGAGCAACAAAAATCAACCACAACTGCTTAAATTAACTCGTTCAGCGATGTGTGTTTTATTTCGTTAAAAATTGCAACTAAAGCAATTAAAATTTTAAAATAATAAAGCAGAACGTCCAATGCTGAGGTTCCCAATAAAGAATTTGATTTGAATATAAATAACAGAAACATTTATGCATTGTCGTAAAACATTCTCGTAATAAAATTTTGCAGGCAAAGGCATCAGCTGTAGGTAGTGCGAGATCCTATGGCCTGGGTAACGTATTGTATGGAATGACCTTACGGGGAGAGAGGTCGTGAAGGATGTGACAAGGATTTTAGATGTTTGGTGGAAAAGGGCAGAGTCTGTTCCCGAACAGTGCTCGTCGAAACTAGGAAAACATCTGTAGAAATTAAGCCTGACGGGTCAATTTTAAAAAGCTTTCATCAAGAAGCACAACGTATGAGAAGCACCATCTGCTTTGTACAGAGAAGTGAAAATCATTCAATATTACATAACACCATCTAGGCGTAAAATTTACCCTGATCTTCGCATCACAGCTTTAGTAATAAAGCACTAAGCAGTTCACAGCTAACCTCCATCTGGGCCTGGCGTCATTTGACATGTTGGAACGTCAATCTGTCGCCGCCGTGCTTTCCCAATTGTAGGCCAATCTGAAATATTAGTCTCCTGTTGGAGATACACCTGTTACCTAGGCTGGGCTCAACAGCGTTTTACACACTCCCTAAAACCTTTTTGTATCACCGTGGTTGAACTGGGAGCGCCTCTAAGTGGGCATCCTGAAGGGGCGCTATATAAATTCTTGAAAGGAATGAATGAATTTAAAATGGATGGCCCTTAATTCAAAAATTGGTGATCATTCTACAGATGGTAAAAGTCTCGTACTAAGTCCAAGTCTCTTGACTGAACTTCATTCCTCTCCTCTTCTCCGCTGTCGCCTTCGCTCTTCAGTCTAAATAAATGCAAGCACGTTTCAAATTCACACATTTACCTCAAGTGTAACGTTAACATTAATGACCACACGTTAAATTCGCACGATGACCCCGTAAAGAAATGTTATAGCACTTAAAAACTCACAAATTATTAAGACTGACACATCAGCTTTCATTAAAAGTAAATTAGAAACATTGTACACACTGGAGACTCAATACAGCGGTCATTTATAAGAATCACGACGATAGAAACGAAAACAAGTCGCCTTCATTTCATGCGAATCTGCTTAATTTCACACCAAATTCAAGCTCAGTTAGCCCTGCGAATCTGCGGTTTATTGCTATGATCCAAAATAATTTAGTTTTAAATCAAACCATTTTGACATAATCAAACTGCGAAACACATCCAACAGCGGCACACTCTGATGACTCCATGCGACTAACGTAAAAAGCCGGTTTGTCAATAACATCAAGTAAATCCTCACGCATCAAATTTGTTGTTCATTGTTGTGGAATTTCTCTGTTAACTAATAAACCGATAATTTAGAAATTTTCTACTTTTAATTGGAAAAGTTTCTTAAATAGAAAATTAAAATGTGGACCTCTTCCGTCAGCGGCTAATAAAAAAAACAATAAATCGTCCAAGGTTACGGTTTATTATTCCCGGATATAAAGCCAAAAGTTTATTTTTCACAGATGACCAATAATATTTTGTTTTGTTTAGCATAAAAAATCTATTTTCGCAGTAGTAGAAATTATAATTTCTAAGGCACTACTCTAAATCTACTCTCAGGGCACCAAATCATTCATGAGCGTTGCGTTGTGTCAGAGGATGACTGATTGAGATCTAGGCAGACAAGATAGAGGAAGCACAGATCGAGGTTGAGAAAGTATTTGTTTTAGTCGAATCGAAATGTGGAAAAACGGAAAAACCGTAGTCATTCAGTGTTAAAACCTAAGCTGCTAAGCAGATGAGTGCACCTGATTAACTATTTTGAAAGTTCAAGGGGAAATTAGCCACTCCCAGGGTGAGAATTGCCGGGGGTTGGGGGTTTCAACCTCCAGTCTTTCTTAGAGCCCCATAGTAAAATCTGTTTTTCACACCCAAATTTTAAGTGGATAATGGTTCAACCCCCAGTTATTTTTCCACAATTCTTACACTGGCCACTCCCCTTCCGAACGCCTGGGGAAAAGTAACAATGACGATCGAAGATAGCTGGTGACGATGGCGATATCAACATTATCATGAAGTAGGCCTACATAGACGACACAAAAACGATAATAATTTCGTGTTTTGATAATATCGATAAGATAGTAATGTGAAATTTCGAGTACAAGAACACCTTGTCAACTTGGTCTCTATCAAACAAGTAAAGTTGATGGTGAAAAAATATTGAAGTTTGAAGAACAGTTTCTTAAAAGTAGGCCTAATATTCAATAAAATTAAAACTTTCAGGCAAAAAGAGTGGCAAAAGCAGCAAGTACGTGAATATTTAAATTAATCAATGGACCATTAATATTATTAAGAATAAAATTTATACACAAATAAACAATAAAATATATTGTCTTTGGTAGATGCCTATTAACCTTCTTAGCTATTAACTAGGTCATATTGTAATTATTGCGAGTTTGGTTTCGAAACACGACTCATGCCCCAGACCAAAGTTCGTTAAGAGGAAACAGTTTTATTTGGCCGCGCTGAGGTTGGGAGCACCTCTGAGTAGCCCCTTGAAGAGGCGCTATATAAATGCATATAATGAATGAATGAATGAATTAAGGTGGGTCACTGATGACGAACAAACATGACTTGCTTGATGAATTCTTTATAATTATGTTAGGATAAAACGATGACAGTGTCGTTTTCAAAAGTTTACTTGCCATGCTTAATGGTTGTATAAGTGATGCAGCGGCAATCTGACTGGCATGTTGACCAAACCAATTATTTTATTTCAATAAAATGTCTGGAATAAAAATACTTTGATCGGAAAAAAAATCGTTCATTTGGCTTGATCAATCTTACGTATGGCGCAGTTCACAATCCAAGCACATGTCTTGCATTTGAGATCCTCGGTGGTCGAGTGGGTTGGTAGCCCGCTCGCCGCGCCGGCGGCCCGGGTTCGATTCCCGGTCGATCAGAGATTAATTTCTCGGATCTTTACTGCGGGTGGCTCGGTCGCAATATAAACGTGGAGTAGCGGTGGTGAAGGATCTCACCCTCAGGGTCGAAGCCATAACACAGCCGCTATATAAATATGCGATTACATTTACATTTACATTTGCATAATTATTTCCTTCGTGTTCCCTCATTAAAATATTTCATTGTTCGTCCGATAGTGCAATTGTATGTGTGGCGTTTTACAAAAACTTCTTTCTAGCCATTAAAATGAGGTCAATATCTCTCTACACTTATGTTTTCATAATATACGATCCAAATTCAATGTTAAATATTACCTATTTACGCCGCTGGCTGTAAGATGGCGCTAAATAAAGTTGTCGGCGATTTGACATCACTTGTTGTAACTCATGTAGATGTTTCTTCTGTGCTTATATAGCAGCCAACTGAGCCAAGAAGTTCAAGTCAAGGTCATCGTCGTTTGGAAGACAAGATGGCGTCTGCGTTGAGACTGTCCTCGAAGCTCGTCAAAAACAATGTTTCGTTGTGCACGGTTAGCCAATCGGAGTTTTCTCACTTCATCCAAACAAACCCGCCATCATTCCCGTCTGCGCATTTTAGTCTGATTTCTGCTTTTATAACCACTGGTTTGAAATGTTGCGTTGATTGTGAAAGCGACCGGTTCTCGGAACGGACATTACAACTTACAAGTGCTTTTCTGTTATCATGGTCCGCAAGGAGGTCAAGCGTTGATAAAGCCGAGTGGAGTCCGAGGCTGTTGATGTTTATCGAAGCAATAAGCAAGATTTAATGACTGCTTACCTAACATAAATGTCAGCATCAGATCGGTTTGAACGATTGGCTTGAAGTTGGGAAGCGGCGTTCGGAGGGTAGTTTTTCTGGATGCGGAAATAAGTTGGGCACAGCATGGTTTTTGGGAAAAGTAGGGTAGGAGGGGTGATACCAGTTGCCGTGTGTGTGTGAACTCATCACCGAAATGAAAGTTTCAAGATGTGAGGAACTTATTTAGCTCCATATCCGTTTTCTCGGATTTACCTTTAAGGGTTTTCTTTGCCCTAATACCCTTGGGGTTGAATAGACTGTCTGGTTCCATACTGCTCTGGGGAGTGGCATTCAGAAGGGCTGAAGCAACATGGTTGGATGGGTGCAAATCATATGTCTAAAAGCATTGTTTTGCAGTGTAATAAAACTGACAATAATACGTTTGTTTTCCAACAACATTTACTTTGACCCATAATCATAAAACTACATTGACTTCAGTTTTGGCTAAGGTAATTGCTTTTGTTTTGCTAATAATTGATGTTAATTTTAATTTACGATACGAGTGAAGAACGTGGAATTGATGTGGATAACATAGATGTGTTTTATGAACTTGTGACCTTGGGATATCTACTTGTCATGTCGTTTAGAGCATTTCAACCAGTACTGGGCAGTCTGAATTGCAGGAATTACTCTTAGTACATTATTTGTATAGATTTGTGTTGACATATGTGTGTCAGACTAACAATGTTATTGTCACACTTTTGTTGTCTAAGCTTATATATATGTATATATTTGCATGTGAAATTGTCAACATTGAGCATTTTATGCAGTTGCTAGCTGTGCCAGATCTTCAAAAGTATTCACTTCATAATGCAGTTACATATGACATGTTTTCGTGTAAAGTCATGCGTGTGTCTATGTATGTAATACAAAGTATGCATGTACAACATCTCTGAAACCACTTTCTTTTCACTGGATCCACATCTGATTCGTGACACTATGAGAAATGTTTTATGAATTTACAGAGAGTTTTGTATATAGATATACGTTTTGCAATGTCACACTATTTTTTGACATGACTGAACAAACTAACTTGGAATTTTTTTGCATTCTGGATCGGGTCACTAGAAGTTATGCCAACATGTTTAATTAATTTTTATTTACTTTCAATTGCTTATTGTTAGCTCTTTGAATATTCACTAGCTGCTTTTGAATATTCATTAGCTGCTTTTTTGAATATTCATTGGCTGCTCATGAATATTCATTCTGTGTGCAACTGTGCATTGTTTTCTGCATTTCAGCCGTTGTCGCGTGTTCGACCGTTGTCGGCTGCGAGGTGCTTCAGCTTTCGAGTTCACGGACGGAGCACAAATGCCAAGCACAGCAGTTCTCAAGAGGTGAATCTAATCAGTCAATTGATTCGATATTGATTCGGTGAATTGGTTTGATGAATTGATTCGATATTGATTCGGTGAATTGGTTTGATGAATTGATTCGATATTGATTTGGTGAATTGATCGTGAATTGATTTGGTGAATTGTTTCAGTGAATTTATTCGGTGAATTGAATCAGTGAATTGATTCGGTGAATTGATTTGGTGAATTGAATCAGTGAATTGATTCGGTGAATTTATTCCGTGAATTGATTCCGTGAATTGATTCGGTGAATTGATTAATGTTTCTGTTGTGCTTTTTCACTCTGCCTTACTCTTTTGACGATGATTAGATGAGCTCTTGAGCTTCTTCTCCCTACGAGTCAATCAGCTTTTAATTAATTTGCTATATGCTGGAGACATTTAGAATCCGTGCTTTCTCTGTGGTTGGCTCGGCAGTATGGAATAGTCTCTCTCTTGAACTGCACCTGTTCCATAGGTCTCTCTATAAGCACTGGAAAGCTGTTCTTTTTTGCTGTGCTGGAGTTGGAAGCACCTCTGAGTAGTTTTCTTGAAGAGGTGCTATATGAACATTTGAATTAATTACATACACTAGCACGTTGAGTATAGGATCACTGCTCTAGTTTGGCATTGTTGACTTGATATTGGTCCAGACTACAGGTCTGCAAGAGCTCTGTTACTCCACTGTTATCCAAGACCACCAACCCCTCTTGCACGGAAGAGAGGGGGGTGCTCTTTGTTCTATGTGCATGAACTGCAACTACGTCCAGTGGTTTGGAATGGGTTTCCACTGGAGCAACGTCTGCTACCTGAAGCAGTTTCTACATTAAACTCAAAACTGTATTTTTGATTGTTAGGGTCTGGAGTACCTCTGGCTAGTCCTCTTGAAAAGGCGCTATAGAATTAATGACTGAATGAATGCAATAAAAGGGACAAAGAAAGACAGAGAAGTTAATTGTGGAGACTGCTAGATAAGTTACCAGAAAGATGGACCAACCGTAGCAAGGCTTACGCAGCACTGTGGAAGTTTTTAGCCATGTGGATAATCAGATCACCATGCGTAGCAGAGCGATGCTTTCAACAACCTGGATTTAACAGCACGTGTTTCAACCGTTTCTGTTTCACTTGTAGCTTTCCCGCAACTACCCCGTTGTGGACCATGACTACGACGCTGTTGTGGTTGGAGCCGGTGGAGCCGGACTGAGAGCCGCGTTTGGTCTGGCTAATCAGGGATTCAACACGGCCTGCATCACGAAACTCTTCCCAACGAGGTCGCACACCGTTGCAGCTCAGGTGAGTGATGATGATTGCAATCGTGTTGACGAGTCGCAAGTGATTGATTACGGCTGATGCGTAGTTACATGTGTTGTGGTGTAATGTAATTGCGTTGTGGTGTAATGTAATTGCGTTGTGATGTGATGTAATTGCGTTGTGATGTAATGTAATTGCGTTGTGATGTAATGCAATTGCGTTGTGATGTAATGTAATTGCATTGTGATGTAATGTAATTGCGTTGTGATGTAATGTAATTGCGTTGTGATGTAATGTAATTGCGTTGTGATGTAATGTAATTGCGTTGTGATTTAATGTGATTGCGTTGTGATGTAATGTAATTGCGTTGTGATGTAATGTAATTTGTTGATTTTTATAACGTCATCGCTCACAGCCATGGCCGTTAAGTTGCATTCCCATTGCGTGACTATAATCTTGAGAAGAAATAGGTTTTTAGAAGAGAGAGATGTAGATTGCGATCCTGAAAGGAAAGTCCCACTGAGTATGGGGGAATGGAATTCCATTTAAGGAGGACCCAATGATGGTCAATGGTAGAGTTTGAGTAATAGTGATCCTAGCTTGTGGGATAAGAAGTCGGACTTGTCCAGAGAACGGAGAGGTTGATGAGAAGATGCATGGCATTGCATGCAGAGGAGAATGAATGAGATCCATAAGATGATATTTCAATGAAAGATCCAGTTTGAGGACCAGAGCAAAGACTTCATTTTGGATGAGGAGAGTAGATATTTGAGGCTACTCCATTGCCTTTTGCAATGCCTTTATTTTTTAAATGAATTGAAGCGGTGAACAATAAACTTGACTGATTGATTGATTATTTAACTGATTGAATGATTGACTGATTGAATGATTGACTGATTGATTGATTGACTGATTGATTGATAGCTTCAAAGCAATAGAAACAGTATTGCTATAGCTTTATTCTAACTCAATATAATTCAAAAAATTAGATTAAATTTAAGTAATTAATTAATTAGCTTAAATTAAAAGAAAACAATACGCATATCAGGATCTTCAAAATAACTTTGAAACCTGTATTTTTGAAATAAAATAAAGAAAATAAATTTTTGGTCATATTTTAAAATTAACTTCTGTACTAAAACCAAAAGTACACAAGTTATGTACTATTTTTCCAATTATCTCTAACGTGTAATTTTCGACATAACACTGATTTCGGTCTTGCACGCCACATATGACTAAAATGCTGCAATGGCACTTCTGAATAAGAAGCATGCAAAGTTTTAAGATGGCCTTACCATGGAGATAATTCCGTGGCTCTCTCCAATCTTATAAGCACACTGAGCTTCTTGTCTCCCGGTCTAATTCTAATTACGCAGTGCCGTGCCTTTTCTGTCGTTGGCCCTGCAACCTGGAACATGCTCCCTGTGGAACTACGTCTAATGCCTTAAGCTTTTGAGACTACGTTCTATTCTGCTTTTAAGGCTGTTCTCTTCAGCCGTGGTTGGGTTGGGAGCGCTTCTGAGTAGATACTCTTGAAGAAGCACTATATAAATGTCTGAAATGAATGAATGAGTTAATTTGACGAACTTTTATGTTGGTCCGATGTTGAAGTGTCTCCATTGATCTTTCCAGGGTGGAATCAATGCTGCCCTCGCCAACATGGAGGTGGACAAGTGGGAGTACCACTTCTACGACACCGTGAAAGGATCGGATTGGCTTGGAGACCAGGATGCCATCCACTTCATGTGTGAAGAAGCACCAAAGGCCGTCATTGAGGTCAGTCCTTGATGATCTACCATTAATCAGGTCTTTGATTACTGATCTACCCAAATCTTGCCTCGAATAGTCTACCCAAATCAGGTCTTTGAATATTGATCTACCCAAATCATGCTTCGTATAGTCTACCCATATCAGGTCTTTGAATATTGATCTACCCAAATCATGCCTCTGATGATCTACCCAAATCAGGTCTTTGACCAGTAATTAATCTACCCAAATCTTGTCTTCCAAAATTTCTGGACTTCGATTATCTATCCAAGTCAGGCAGGTGTATTTTAATCTACAGAATTCTGGTCTTTGATAGTACCCTTTAGAAACCATGTCTTTGATAATCTATGCCTAGCTATTCCACCACTTGTACTCTGGCGGTGCCAGTCCCAAGACAGGGAAAAGGAGGAGGGCAACATCAACAACCTGAAATTGGCTGAAATTTATGAGATATCTTTAAACGCTGAAAACTTTTCTGGCACTTTATAAAATATCCTATTAATATACGGTAATGATAATTTACGTTTTCTGACATTCCATTCCGTTTGAATTTCCAGCTGGAAAACTACGGAATGCCGTTCAGTCGTACGGACGACGGAAAGATCTACCAGCGGGCGTTTGGTGGACAGAGTTTGGACTTTGGGCGTGGCGGTCAGGCACATCGTGCGTGCTGTGTGGCCGATAGGACCGGACACTCCATGCTGCACACGCTCTACGGAAGGGTAAGGGTTGAGAGCGAGGAGGCTCCTTTGGGGATGTTTTTAGGGTAATATATCTTGGGGGAGCGGTGGTGTAGGGGTATGTTCGGTGCATTGGTTGCGGGTTCAAAATCTGCCTCAATGACGTTTCATTTTCGACTATTTGCAGGAGCAAACAAGAATATTATTATTATAACTTTTGAGTAAACTTGTTGTCATCACGGTGTTTATTTTTTCAACAAATATTCCATACAGAACAAAAGCTGTGTCAATTTTAGTGAGTCCAACTGCCCTCATCCATGTCGATTATGGGCTGAATGAAAAAGCATGTGAAAGCCAAAGAGTTATTATTGCTATTATTATTATTATTATTTTTAGTATAAGAGCTGTTGGTCTTTAAATAGCGTCCTGTAAGAGTACGGAATTAATTTAGGATTGATTAATTATTGTTAGTTATGCATAATTGCCCTTGTACCTTTTATAGATTTTGGTAAATGAATGTATTTTACTGGAAAATTTATTGATATATTTAATAATAATAATGATATTCTTTATTGAAATAATCCGGTTGACAGACCGCAACCGGTTGTAACAATGTACAGTTATGCAATTGAAACAATTCGCAAGAACGCAAATTGACAGATCACATAAATCTTGACTACTAACAGAACAGACAGAATGCAATACATATTAATTGTGAGTTATAAGAAGTTGCTGACTGATTGAATAAACTGAGTATATTCCCCTTGAAGAAGCGCTATATAAATTCTTGAATGAATGAATGAATGAAATCTTAACTATACTATATAACTGAGCAGACAGCCTGCAATACACGGCACTAATAGTAGGTTAGTGATTGGTCAGCAATTAATTCAGTAACTTGATCAACTCTGTGAGAAACTGAAAAGTTCTAAGAATTTGATGAAATGTGAACATAGCTCCCCTGGCCAATGGCCAAGGATGATGGCTATCTAACCACGACCTAAATGGTGTGAGGTTGACATGGTCGAAGGTATAGTTGACTTGTCTTAAGTATTTTTTAGAAGTGTTGTTGAATTTTTATATAGTGCTCCTTCAAGGTAAGCTACTCGCAAGTACCCCCATTCCAACAACTGAATTCTATCCTCATCTTTCTCTCAACTCATACGCTGCCTTTTCTCTTTAGGTTGCATGCACTGGGAGCACTTCTGAAAGGTTCTTACTGCGAGAAGTGCTTTATAAGGACACAGATACAATGCAGTACGAAATCACGGCTAAATAAGACAGTTTTTAAGTTCAAAAGGGTTCTGAGTAGCTTACCTTGAAGGTGTACTATATACTGTGCTGCACGGTGGTGTAGTGGGTATGTTTGTGACCTTGCAGTCGGAGGGTTGCAGGTTCGAATCTACCTCAAGCCGCTTCGTGGAGACCTTGTGCAAGTCCTTCAATCGCTCAGCGCTTCGGCATGAAACTCTGGTTCAGTGTCCACGCTGTAGTAGGGAGCGCTTCTGAGTAGATCTCTTTTGAAGTGGGCGCTATAACAAGTGCACATACATATTGAGAACTCAATAATAAAATATGTATTAATAATAATAATAAAATATGAATAATAATAATAATATGGTCAATGCCCCATTTGTTTATTCTTTCGCATAGTCTTTGAAATACAACACGGATTACTTCATTGAATACATGGCGCTTGATCTCATCTATGAGAATGGTCAATGCAAGGGAGTTATGGCGCTCTCACTCGAAGATGGGAACATCCACAGATTCCGTGCCAACAATACCGTCCTTGCAACCGGGTAATGTTCAGTTTGCCATTGCAATCACACATTTTTACATCGCCAGACATGCTCCCAGCATCTGGGGTGCGGTGGTGTAGTGGGTATGTTCGTTGCCTTGCAGCTGGAGGGTTGCAGGTTCGAATCCACTTCAAACCGCCGCTTAGGGACCTTGGGCAAGTCCTTCACTCGCAGTTGCTCATGCGCTTCGGCGTGAAATTCTGATTCAGTGTTCACGCTGTAGTCGGGAGCGCTTCTGAGTAGTTACATTGAAGGGATGCTATAACAAGTGCACCTACATACATACATGCATACAATCAAATAAAATGGTATTCAAGTGCTTGTGGGAAAGAGGGGGAGGAGGCTGAGGAGATTCTGGTGTAGGTTGTTGGAGTGGGTGTATGTTCTCTGAGGATAGGATAAAGGATGGGAAGATGGATATGTGACCCTAGCGGAGAGAATGGATTAATTGTCGGGAATGGATTTATTAACTGTTTCCATACACTGATATATCATAAGTCATGCCAGAAAAGTTCATGGCACTTTTGGTCCAAAGTTTAAGCCCTCTGTGAATGAAAACATGAAAAATCATGTGGCGAGAAATCACAAATAAGCATTAAATCTGTCTCTACCTGATGCAAAAATCTCAAATTCTAGCTTTAATGCATCAGGTGGTGTAAGATGGTTTGTCAAACAGTGAGCCAAAGACGCAGTTGCATTAAATGCTAACATCGGTAATCATGGTTTTATGTAAAACTTACATGTTCCGGATGATTTAGAAAGCGACAAGTGGTCCTTTCTCTCGACCGAGGTCACTTTATGTTCAAAGTTCTTTGTCTCTCTCGAATAAGTGACCTAATAGTCTGGATCAAAGGTTTTTGTCCAACAAAGTTACATACGTTTCTTCATTATATGATTCTGTATAGATATTTTATTGTTGTTTTTCATTATAGCGGTTACGGAAGAGCGTACTTCTCGTGTACAGGCGCTCACACGTGCACTGGAGATGGAAACGCGCTGTTGGTGCGTGCTGGACTTGCGCTTGAAGACATGGAGTTCGTCCAGTTCCATCCAACAGGTACGACCCAGCATTCATTGGGGAAGGTCATTCATTGATTCATTCATTCATTCAATTATTTATGTAGCACCTCTTCAATGAAACTAATAGCTATTGTATTGGTCAGACCGAATACGAATGTTGGTCACTTGCACTTTATGTTTCTTTCACTTTCTGCATATGCAGCAGTGTACACGGACTGGTAGAAGGGTCATGCTGAATTGCATTTATAGCTAATTGCAATTGTTTACCTTTCGTTTATGTATTAAATTTACTGAGCTGAAACTTTTGCTGACATTTGAAAGTTTGAATGTTGACGGTTGACCTATTTTACTGACATTTAAAATTTTGAATGTTGATGGTTGACCTGTTTTGCTGACATTTGAAAGTTTGAATGTTGACGGTTGACCTGTTTTGCTGACATTTGAAAGTTTGAATGTTGACGGTTGACCTGTTTTGCTGACATTTGAAAGTTTGAATGTTGACGGTTGACCTGTTTTGCTGACATTTGAAAGTTTGAATGTTGACGGTTGACCTATCTTGTATATTATTCGTATTTGTTTACGGCCGAATAGTCTGTCCAATCATGGGTGTTCGGCCGAATAGTGATCATTGACTATTCTTGACAGCCCTGGGTATTGTTAATTATTAAATTAATTATTAAATATTAGTTCAATATTCACCTGGAGCTCTCTCCTTCCTCATGTTCGTAACCCTTGTAGTGAGACTGTCTTCTTTCGCTCTAAACTGAAAACTTACCTAAATTTCCACTTTCCAGTCTACATGTAGATAGTTTTTAATGGCTGCCGAACTTCCACGTGCACTTCTGAGCTTTGTAAGGAGGCATTATCAAATTACGGCTGTATTGTATTATACATAGTAAATATTGTATCAGGGCTGTTTTTAAGGAATTTTTAGAACTGCACAACTCCTTTCCTTTCCCATTCTCCATGGTAAATTACTTCCAATCGGAGGACAATGACCTTTTTGCTAGTTTTAAGTGTACAGAAAGTGCTTCTACAACTACACAAATCCATTTAGAACTGCACATTTTGTGTACAAATGCACGTTAAAAAAGCCCTGTATTGTATACATGTTCTTTTGTTATAAAATTTCATTTGTATTGTGTTGTATTATTGTATTGTATGACATTCTTTTGTTAGGAATCTACGGTGCCGGGTGCCTCATCACGGAGGGATGTCGTGGTGAAGGTGGTTATCTGACGAACAGCAAAGGTGAGCGATTCATGGAACGATACGCACCGAACGCAAAAGACCTCGCATCACGTGATGTCGTTTCTCGTGCCATGACCATCGAGATCCGAGAGGGCAGGTACGTACGTTCCACCGTGGATGACGCACGTTTAATTATTAAACCATGTCTGTACACCAAATTTAATTATTAAACCATGTCTGTACACCAAATTTAATTATTAAACCATATATGTGTACACCAAATTTAATTATTAAACCATGTCTGTACACCAAATTTAATTATTAAACCATGTCTGTACACCAAATTTAATTATTAAACCATTATATGTGTACACCAAATTTAATTATTAAACCATAATATGTGTACACCAAATTTAATTATTAAACCATGTCTGTACACCAAATTTATTTATTAAACCATAATATGTGTACACCAAATTTAATTATTAAACCATAATATGTGTACACCAAATTTAATTATTAAACCATAATATGTGTACACCAAATTTAATTATTAAACCATAATATGTGTACACCAAATTTAATTATTAAACCATGTCTGTACACCAAATTTAATTATTAAACCATGTTTGTACAGCAAATTTAATTATTAAACCATGTCTGTACACCAAATTTAATTATTAAACCATAATATGTGTACACCAAATTTAATTATTAAACCATAATATGTGTACACCAAATTTAATTATTAAACCATATATGTGTACACCAAATTTAATTATTAAACCATGTCTGTACACCAAATTTAATTATTAAACCATATATGTGTACACCAAATTTAATTATTAAACCATGTCTGTACACCAAATTTAATTATTAAACCATGTCTGTACACCAAATTTAATTATTAAACCATTATATGTGTACACCAAATTTAATTATTAAACCATAATATGTGTACACCAAATTTAATTATTAAACCATGTCTGTACACCAAATTTATTTATTAAACCATAATTATGTGTACACCAAATTTAATTATTAAACCATAATATGTGTACACCAAATTTAATTATTAAACCATAATATGTGTACACCAAATTTAATTATTAAATCATAATATGTGTACACCAAATTTATTTATTAAACCATAATATGTGTACACCAAATTTAATTATTAAACCATGTGTGTACACGAAAATGTGGATAGCAATTGGCCAATCAAAGATTATTATTCTTATCTTATCCACCATAGTTTGCCTCTCGTTGTATTACGAGACTGTACCTCTTGATACTTTTCTTCGTTATTGATGCCTTGTGCTTTAGACAACGTCACAATAGAAGTTGCTGATTGACAAATTTTGCCATAGATGTTTAAGATGACAAAACCGAATAAAAAGCGAAATAGAACGTTGATTTTTAAGACATAAATAAAACCGGACAAAAGTGATGGAAAAAACTGGAAACAATTGGACTTTCTTTCATCTTGTGCTGCAATTTATTATTCAAAACTTGTTTACGCAATCAGCGACCAAATAACTATGTGAACACTGTGCGTGACTGGAATTTGTGGAATCCTTTAAATTGCAATTTAATAGAAATCTTAAGGGATATCACACGAAAATAAAACTAAGGAAATAATTACAGACAATAAATAAAAAATAAATAAATAAAGAAAAAATAAATAAAATAAAGAAATAAATAAGTAAATATGGCCACATAAAAAGTAAGAACAGAAAAAACAAGACGAGAAATTTAAAAAATGAAATAAAATCTGGATTTTTCGTAGATGAATACGGAACGAGAAATGGAATTTTTTTACGACTATGACGATAATTTTGCTGTTGCTGAATGCAGGGGAGTTGGAGAGGAGAAGGACCACATCTATCTGCAGATGTTTCATCTTCCACCTGAGCAGATCCACCAACGTCTGCCGGGAATCTCGGAGACGGCGCAGGTCTTTGCCGGAGTCGACGTCACCAGGGAACCAGTGCCTGTCCTGCCCACCGTCCACTACAACATGGGAGGAGTTCCCACTAACTATCTCGGACAGGTATGTCTCTCTCTCTCTCTCTTTGTGTGTCTCTCTCTCTCTTTGTCTGTCTTTGTCTCTGTCTCTCTTTGTCTCTGTCTCTTCTCTGTGTCTTTGTCTCTATTTCTAGAGATATATATCTCTGTCTCTCTCTCTCTGTGTCAGTCTGTCTCTCTCTGTCTTTGTCCCTCTTTGTGTCTGCTCTCTTTGTCTCTATTGCTAGAGATCTGTCTCTCTTTTTGTCTCTCTCTGTCTCTATTTCTAGAGATCTGTCTGTCTGTCTGTCTGTCTGTCTGTCTGTCTCTCTCTCTCTCTCTCTCTCTCTCTCTGTGTCAGTCTGCCTCTCTCTGTATTTGTCCCTCTTTGTCTCTGTTTTTGTTTCTGTCTGTCTTTCTCTGTCTCTCTTTAGAGCTTGTTCTAGAGATCTGTATCTCTCTCTCTGTGAGACTGTCTCTGTCTCTCTTTGTCTTTGTTGCTCTTTGTCTCTCTCTCACTGTCTCTGTCTATCTTTCTCTCTCTAACCCTTCACTCACTTATTTTATTATTATTTTAATTTTTGTCAAAGTTACATTAAATCGTTGAGTTGAGTGTTTCCGCTTTTTCCAGGTGATCCAGATCGACTCCCGTGGAAAAGACCAAATCATTCCGGGATTGTACGCCGCCGGAGAAGGCGCCTGTGTGTCGGTGCACGGTGCGAATCGTCTTGGTGCGAACTCGCTCTTGGATCTCGTTGTTTTCGGAAGAGCGTGCGCCAACGACATCGGAAAGAAGTTCAAACCTGGAGATGCTCTGCCGAAGATCGCTGCGGTCAGTCTTTGTCTTCGTCGAGATTTCTTTTTGTTGTTCCAGTGTCGTTCACTCTTCTTTTAAGCTTGTCTTGTATTGTCTTTATTCGTCTTTGTTAAGCTTGTCTTGTCTTTATCCGTCTTTTTAAAGCTTGTCTTGTCTTTATCCGTCTTTTGAAAGCTTATCTTGTCTTTATCCGTCTTTTTAATCTTGTCTTGTCTTATCCGCCTTTTTAAAGCTTGTCTTGTCTTTATCCGTCTTTTTAAAGCTTGTCTTGTCTTTATCCATCTTTGATCCGAAGGTTGGCTGAACCATCTGTCTGTCTGCAGATGTATCCTTCGTCTGTCGTCTTCAGTGGTTGAAATATAGTCGAACCTGTCCAAGACATTATGTTCTTGATCGAGGTTATTTGCGATCTACCACGTTCTCTCGATTCAGCTGTTGTAATAATAAATAATAATAAATAATAATAATAATAATTATGCATTTTTTATGACGCCATAACACAGCACATGTCGTTACAAGGACGCCTTGACAAACATACATACAAGTGCTGTCAGCTCTAGACATGCAACGCACTTTCGCATACCTCGCAGTATCTCTTTTTCAAACAGTCGCCACTTTCCTCGTAATCTGACCAGAGTCTTTCATCTTCCTTGTTTGAATGTTGCTTTTGACAACTGTTGTTGCAAAGTTAACAATTGTTGTTGCAACATTAACAACTGTTGTTGCAAAGTTAACAATTGTTGCAACATTGATAATTGTTGTTGCAACGTTAACAATTGTTGCATTGTGTGGTTGTTAGAACGCGGGTGAGGCAACGATCGCAAACGTCGACAAACTGAGATACGCGAAAGGAGGAATCAGTACGGCAGATCTTCGTCTGAAGTTGCAGAAGGTCGAGTAGCCTTCCATTCATTCATCCATCCATCCATTCAACCATTCGTTCATCCATTCATTTATTCATCCATTCATTAATCCATTCATCCATTCATTCATCCACTCAGTCATCCACTCAGTCATCCACTCAGTCATCCACTCAGTCATTCATCCATTCATTCATTCATTCAACCATTCGTTCATCCATTCATTTATTCATCCATTCATTAATCCATCCATTCATTAATCCATTCATCCACTCAGTCATCCACTCATTCGTGCATTCATTCATTCATTCGTGCATTCATTCATTCGTGCATTCATTCATTCACTCGTTTATCCATTCATCCATCCATTCATACATCCACTCATTCATCCATTCATTCATTCATCCTTTCAGTCATTCGTCCATTCCATTCATCCATCCATTCATTACAATGATTTATATAACGCCTCTTGAGGCAGAGCGTCTGCACATCGGGGCAAGTGGGCCGCTTGTCTTTTCTAAAAATTATTTGAAATAATAAACAAATATTGGAAAAAAAACTTTACTTTTGTAATCATTCTGTGTTGTTAGTTTGAAATTAAACGAAGATTATTATTATTATTATTGATGATTTATAATTTATCAATACAAAAGTTTATTATTATTACTATTATTGATGATTTAAATCAATGTAAAAGTTTATTATTTTTACTATTATTGATGATTTAAAATATATCAATGTAAAATTTCCAGATTCGACTTCTCATTCGATGTTTTGTGATTTGTTTGTTTCTTCAGACGATGCAAGCTCACGCGGCCGTCTTTCGCGATGGACCGACTCTGAAGGAGGGATGCGTGAAGTTGGCCGCACTTTGGAAGGAACAGGAGGATCTGAAGGTCAAAGCTAACATATTATTCTATCATCCAATAGAATCATACATGGCTGACCAAAATCTAACGTAGTCTAACCACCAATACCAGAACAGTCTCTGAGTAGATCTCGTGAAGAGGTGCTGTATAAATTTTCAAAATAAAATGAATAAATCATGATGAATAAATGAGTAAATCGAGCGCCTCTGAGTAGTTTCTTGAAGGGGCGCTATATAAATGCTCTGAATGAATGAATGAATGAGTGGTAAGTTAGCTTGACCAGTTGACCAAAGCTAAATTTGTCCATCTCCAATAGAATCACCAGTAACCATGGCAACTCCTTTATGGCTCCCTACTATTCTTCGTAAATTTATGCCTTTTGGTCTGTCTCGTTTCTCACTGTTCTTTAAGACGTCATATTTCGACAGGGTTTGGACTGGGAGCACTCCTGTGTAGTCAACCTTGAAGGTGCACTATGTCAAATTGCTGTACTATTATTGATAATAATAATGAAAATAACATGTAAAAGTCACGATACCATGTGGACGTCGTAGCTAACCTCAAGATCATGCCATCACCTTTCGGCAATTCTCAATTTACTTTTTGGCTATGGACCCTTCTTGATGTTAAATTTCTGGAAATAAACCTGGCCCAAACAGAACGAGTAGCCGTGGTAACAGTAGCATGGTAGCAGTGGCCATGGTAACAGTAGCCGTGGTAACAGTAGCCACGGTAACAGTATCTTATCTTATCTGACTCCAATTTATAAAGCGCTTCTCGCAGCAACAGCCTTTCAGAAGCGCTCCCAGTGCGTTCAACCCCAAGAAAAAGAGGTGGATTCAAGGGTTCAGACCAGTTATTGATGAGTAGCCATGGTAACAGTAGCCGTGGTAACGTTTAGCCAAAACTAGTAGCCGTGGTAACAGTAGCCATGGTAACGTATAACCAGGTAATTTTCTTTTGTGTTTCTGCAGGTGGGCGATCGTGGTATGATCTGGAACTCGGATCTCGTTGAGACGCTGGAGTTGCAGAACTTGATGATCAACGCGGTGACGACGTGCGTTGGTGCGGAGGCGCGGAAGGAAAGCCGCGGCGCTCATGCGAGGGAGGACTTCCCGGTAGGAGATTGTGGAGTGCTTAGAGGGTGTTGTTTGTATGTGCACTTTGTTATAGCGCCCCTTCAAGCTCACTACTCAGAGGCGCTTCCGACTACAGAGCGGACACTGCAGTGGAGTTTCACGCCGAAGCGCTGAGCAATTGCGAGTGAAGGACTTGCCCAAGGTCCCTACGCGGCAACTTGAGGTGAATTCGAACCTCGAACCTTGCGGCTTCAAGGCAGCGATGCCACCACTACACCACCGCGCCCCACACTTGGGTGATGGTTGAATGGTAATGGACAGGCATGAAGAAGAAAGTGATGTGGATACCAGTTAGTCATGAACACGGTTGGCTTGGTCTTCCACTCGCTAAATGGATGGGCGCCTTGCAGGGTGCCATTCAGTTGAATTTGACTTTTGTTTGACATGTTATCATGTGATCCTGTTATCTCACGGGGCACAGTGGTGTAGTGGTGGCGTCGTTGCCTTGAAGCCGGAAGTTTTGAGGTTCGAATCCACCTCAAGTCGCCGTGTAGGGACCTAGAGCAAGTCCTTCACTCGCAATTGCTCAGCGCTTCGGCGTGAAACTCCTATGAAGTGTCCGCTATGTAGTCGGGAGCGCCTCTGAGTAGCGAGCTTGAAGGGGCGCTATAACAAGTCGCAAACAAACAAACAAACAGCAGTTTGTCGGTTTTGCTATGTAACTCTTCTAATAATAATGGTATTGTTACCTCATAAGGTAATACTTTTATTTATTTTAATTTTAATTTTTTATGCTCATTTCGACTAACCTTAGTTTCCATCCTGTGTTATACCCACATCTCAAAAGCCTCTTTCCTTCCAGTATCCCTAATTGACCTTGAAGAGGTGCTATATAAATCTTTGTATTTGTTTGTATGTGCACTTGTTATAGCGCTCCTTCAAGCTCTCCACTCAGAGGTGCTCCCGACTGCAGAGCAGACACTGCATCGGAGTTTCACGCCGAAGCAAAAATGTCTTGTAATGATGGTTGTGACTGATGTTAGTGTCTGCCTGTGTTTCAGACTCGTATTGATGAGCTTGACTACAGTAAACCACTGGATGATCAACAGAAGAAACCGTTTGAACAGCACTGGCGCAAGCACACCATGGCTGCTGTTGATTTGCCAACAGGAAACGTAAGTCTGTCGAAGATCTTGCAAAACTCTCAGTTTGTGCTTAGGCTTCATCATGAACCATGCACGTAAACTGTTGGGCTATTATATTACTGTGATGTAAATAATGACGAATTGGCGTTTTTATGGAGTTGTTTATCAGTTGTTTATGTGTCATATGCTAGAGTTACTATATTGGAAATACTTATTTAGAATTTTTATCAGACTGTTGTGTGTCTTATGCTAGAGGTACTATATTGGAAATACTTATTTAGAATTTTTATCAGACTGTCGTGTGTCTTATGCTAGAGGTACTATATTGGAAATAGTTATTTAGAATTTTTTGTGATTTTTTCTTTTGGGGTCCGAATGGATCGAATGTAAATTAGCTGGTGTTTTAATTTTGTAGAACCGGATTTCTGCAACTTTGTATTAAATAATTTCTTTAGTAGCTGCTAATTATTAGTTGATAAATGTTTTGTTTTTAGTTCATTTTCAAACTCATTTAGAATCGGGAATTGTCAAACAATAAACTGATAAAAAGTTTATTGCATCCATGGTCGTTTTTGTACACTAGTTGGTAAACGACGTATAGCACTTATGTTGTTGTTATGATGGTTAATAATTGATGAGGCAAGGTATTCTGTTGCCTGTAATGCTTTTCGTTTGATCAACCGTCTTGTCTTAGATGATGAATGTGTATGGAGCTTGAGCAATTAGCTGTGTAAGGATGTCATTATCATATTACAATTGTATTGTATATTGTATCAATACCACTTAAATCTAAGATGGTTGTACAATTGTACTATCAACCATCTTTGATTTAGACGGTTTGCAACAGATATGACACATACACTATTTATAACTCGCAATTGTGAGATCTACACCTTGATAACCGAAATCTTCAAGCAATCATATCCTGGTTGTACTGCAGCACAACCACCAAATCGCCATTATGACCGATTACCACGGTTGCGCCATTTCGTCTCCTTGGCTTGACCTCCACGGATTTTGACCTGCACCGGAATGAACACAGCAGTTTGGCTATATTGCGGACTTGATTTGATACAATGCCAGTGGATAGGCTGGTCTCTGATCATGTAGATTTTGTGGACCCTGAGATATTCTTGAAAATTTACATTACATGTAATATGTATCTTCATATACGGTACTATACAGACTGTCTGTCTGTCTCTATGTATCTGTTTCTATCTCTTTTCTTTCTCTCTGTCTCTCTGTATGCCTATCTGTCTGTGTCTGTCTGTCTGCCTAAATATCTCTATGTCTGTTTCTCTCTATCTTCAGCGGCTAATTCTAATAATGATCTAGAAGACAATCTGGCTGTGTGATTGACAATGGATGTGTCGTTCATTGCTTTGTGATTGATTCTATTGTTTGACGTGTCATCCATTGTTTAACGTGTGTCATCCATTGTTGCAGGTGACGTTGACCTATCGTCCGGTCATCGACAATGTCTTGGACAAGACGAAGGTTCAAACGATTCCACCAAAGGTTCGCGCCTACTAGAGCGCCGCCGCGTTCGCTGCCGGGGGATGGACGAGGAGGTGCCTCTCGTCAGCACCCGGACCGTGGCAGGGAGGAGGATAGCAGGACACTAGAATTGGGAAACTAGATTACTTTATACATCTTTCTGACGTTGGCTGGCTCGAAGGGACCCCACGGTCCCTTTCCATGCGATTCAGTGACCTTGGGGATGGACTGTTCGTATGGAGGTCGCTGGAATTGATGTAAAAGTAGGGTGGTTGGTGGTTGGTGGCAAGGCCAGCGTAGGATGACAGACACTCATTCGTTGCATGCTTTTAGTGTGACTGCGGAAAATTGGTAGTTAAGAATTTCTGTTTAAACCTAGAGATAAATTAACAGCTTTCGCGTCAAATCTCATATAATGTTTGTGTCGTCTGCATTTCATTCGTTCGCTTATTTGACTACGTCTGACGTTCTCGGAAATTAATTAATTGTCGGCTTTTGCTTCAAATCTCGCATCCTGTCAGTATTCGTTCTAGATCCAATTCGCTTTTTTTGTGTCTCTCTATCTATCTATGCGCGCTGTCGTTTATTATTGATAATTAACTCGTAGTTAAAACTTCTCAATTGAGCGTTGATCGTAAGCTGTTTTTCTGTGCGCTTTAGATCTTAAAATTCCAGTGTAGCAATCTATTTATGCATTTGGTTATCCAAGTTGAATTTTTTGTTTTTTAGGGTGATTGTAGTTCGGCTGCTCATGCTGTAGGGATGTAGAAAATTGATGTTGACATTGCTGTTAAATATTCGTGTTGAAGTTGCACTGGTAATGAAATTGGGTTGATCTGTCTGAAGGATTTTTGTTGAATGGTTTATCTTTCTGGTGATTATATTAATCGAACTTAATTCTAAAGGAAACAACAAACACAGTGGATTGAATGCCAAGTTGGGTGCACAGGTTATGGGTGGAATTGAAAATTGTACTAGGTATGCTCCAGATGTCAATTCGCCCGCCTTTCCCCCCCAATTATGTTTCAAGAAGGTCAACAGATTTTTCAGCCAAAGATCATCTACATTTTCCCCGATACAAGGCCAAAAATTTTGCCCCACCCTAAAAAATATCTGTATCCGCCCTTGAGCTACTGTGCCCACAAATATTTATATAGTGAATTATGCACATGGTAGTATTTTCTTGATACATTATGCACGTCTTATTTGTTTGAGTACTGCTATATAACGCTCACGGTAATGTGATCTAATAATATGACCATTTGTAAAGCGCTTCTCACACCTCAGAGCTAATTCAGAAGCACTCTCAGCGTGACAGACCCATGAGAAGAGAAAGGTCTTTCCAAGCAGAATCCTGCTACAAATTGCAGGGTAAGGTCATTCCACATTGAGGGACCCACAATGGCAAAAGCTCGATATGTAACTATAATAATGTGTGAACATTGCCCTGAATGTAGATATACTGCAGTACCTGCCATTCCAATGGTTGAACAGCACTTTACTTTTCTCTTCTCATTGACCCTGAATTGTGGAACCAGTGTCATGCCTCTTTTCGTTGTCTCAAGACCACTTTTGTTCTATCTTGGTCGAACGTACTGGGAGCGCTTCTGATTAGTGTGCACTGTGACGGGCGCTATATAAATTTATAGATACAATATAATTATGGAAGGAACAGCTGAGATTTTTGGGATGCAGTTGTTTGGCCATTGCCTTTGAAGATAGAGAAGTAGATAATTATTGCTTTGTAGGTGTTTGCGTAGATAAGTTGTCTAGGTCTGCCTTTGTCTGCTGTTAGTTGTGGTTAGAAGTCAGACAATGATTGCTGAAAATGTGCTGATGCATAATGAATTATATAATTATTTGGGTGCTGGACTTGTTTTGTTTTTAAATCCACATTGCCACTTACAGTTGGATTATTATTTCTAGAGAAATTGATAGAGAAATGAACCATAATTATTCTTTGTATATTTGTCCTCTGATCGGCTTTACATCCAGAATGAAAATTGTGGGGGTTTGGGGATTTCAAACCCCCAGCCTTTCATAGAACCCCCATGACAAAGTCTGTTTTTCAAAACCCAATTCCAAGTGGATCATAGTCCAACCCCCAAGTTATTTTTCCACAATTTTCACACTTTCATCTTTATGTCCTGAGTGAGGACTGCCATGGCTCAATCCAGATGCTTCTCCTGCATAGGTTGGAAACTTGGAATGGGGGTGAAATGCCTCCATTCCTCCATGAAATGGACTTGTCTGCACAAAGTCAGTCGTAAGTGGGAAATTTCCATTTCAAGAAAACAGGTAAAAACTAGAGCAAGGTCAAAATGTTCCAATTGAGTAGGCTTCTTGAAGGGGCGCTATATAAGTTTTCGGAATGAATGAATGAATTGTTACATTATTTTATTACAGATAATGATTTTAAAATATATATATTATGTAAATAACCAAAAAGTTTGAGTAAAAGTAACATTTCGTGCAAGTTATGATTTTCAATTTATATCATGGGTCAACCTTATATGCATTTTTGTTGATAATTAAGTAGTGTCCTTAAATACAATTAGTTTTTCATCCATAAATTAAGTTACTACTATGTTCTTCTATAAAGCTTTGTGGCTGGACCAATTTAGTGCGTTTAGTATGGAATTCAGTATTTGTCACATTAGAAGTATTAAAATAATTAAACAACAAGTAGGCTACAGATTTATAAATTAATGTATATTATATCACCACCTATTATAGAATACAATTTGCAGCTTGTAGACTAGCGTCACCCTGGCGAATATCGACGACATAGCCTCTGTACTGTATACATTGGTAATGCCGCCATCTATGGAAAGTCTAAATGACAATGCGACTCAAAGTAATAAGATACCCTATTATATAATTTTATAATATTTATTCATGCCTGAGTAATAATATTATCTTCTAAAATTATTATAATTATTCTAATCGTATGCCTGCTCTATTCTAATCTTCTCTATTCTCTATTTATTATTTAGAGCACATCTGAGTATTGAGTTCAGGGTAGCTGCATTGGTATGGCGATGTTGCCAGGGTCTTGCCCCAATTTACCTCCGAGAACTATGCAGCTTTACATTGGGTATCCAAGGACGTCGTCAGCTACGCTCTGCTGATAAGAGAGTCCTCTTAGTTCCTTTTGCTCGTACTACTCCCATGAAGAATCGAGCCTTTTCTGTGGTTGGACCAGTGGTCTGGAATGACCTTCCTTTTGAGCTACGCCTACACCCTGGGACTCTACCAGGATCATTCCTTACTAAACTTAAAACTGTTCTTTTTGGGCGCGCTGGAGTCGGGAGCGCCTCTGAGTAGTTTGTTCTTGAAGGAGCGCTATATAAATGTCCGAATGAATGAATGAATGAATTCTATTCTAATATGTTCTACCATAATTATTGTAATCTTCTTTATTCTGTTCTATTTTATTCTAGTCTATTTCAATCCAATGCAATTCGATCTAGTTATTCTATTCTTGACCCAATCGAGTTTCTTTCGGGTAGCGCTATATAAATTTGGGATTACGATCACGATCTGATTTTACCACCGCCATCTGCCGAATGGAATGTTCAATCGACTACATTAACATGTGGTGGCTGGAAGTGACCCCGCATCCGTAAGCTCATCCCTCAGACTATACCCATTAGGCCTAAGTTACTCCCATCCAGGCATCCTCCCCCATTTTGCTTTCGCTCCATGACATTGCAAATCTAACATTCGGACTATATCGACCAGACTCCACCATTTTAGTCCTAGGCCTATAAATTTAGACAAAGTTTAGAGACAATTCCAATTACTCTGGTCTCATGCTGTGTTAATTATTAACAGGCCGGAAAGAAAACGGGTGCTAAATAAATAAATATTCATCTTCCACTGCCATAGCAGTAGCGATTAAAATCTGGTAATTGTTTAAGCTACGTATAACGTGACGTATTTTCCAATTTGGCGGCAAACTGTAAGCGTTAAGTCGAATTATTAACGGTTGACTCGTCAAAGGTCATGCAAAGAATTTTACTTATTTGAAAGTCAAACTGAACATTTGAGGTAATTTCGATATAATATTGTAATCTATTTATTATTATACTAATGATATTTGCAATTTATTAATAATTTGCGTGCTCGAAAATGTGCTGATAAGGTTATTTGTCGAAGTTAACATCTTACATACTTGCTTGAAAGTCGTGACCTCTGCGCCGTTGGATGACCTTAGCATCGTAGGCCTGGCGTCCAGTAAGGAAATACAGATATCGGGTTAAATAAATGTAATTAAATAAACGCAGTTTTGTGAGGTATCTAGAAGAATTTTGAATATGAATAGAGGTTATATTCTATAATGACTCGGTAGCAAGTAACTTTTTTTATAAATTTGATGAAAAATATTTCCTGACGAAATTGAAGCGGGATTTTTCGTGTGAGGGTCGGTTAGGGCTCAGGTTAGGCGTCGTGAGGGTCGGTTAGGGTTAGTTTTAGGGTTAGTGCAGTCATTCTGAAGCTGGATTGATGAACAATAATTTTCAATGAAAAATGACTGAAAAATATTTACTGACGAAATAGAAGCGGGATTTATCGAACAAATTCTTGCCTAAAGAGAAGCTGGATCGATTAAAAGGATTATCGGCAAACTAGAAGTTGGATTTATTAAAGATAACAACGCTGCAACGTTAGTTCTTGGTGTCTACCGAGTCATTCTAGAACGTCTACCGAGTCATTATAGAATATAACCTGAATAGAGATGCGTCGATTCATAAAATTTCATTCAGAACCTGGTCTAACGAATCCGCTTTCCGCTTGCATCTAGTGTAGACCACTGCGCTCTGATGTCTACGGTGACTTGATGGTTCCTTTCACTCGCTCAGCGTAATGCAGAGCCGTTCCTTCTTTGTTGTTGGTCTATCAAACTGGAATGGACTATATTATATAAGAATTAAGCCTCTCAAACTGCTCTCAGTTTCACAAACTGTTAAAGACTGATTGTTCATTTTATCTCGGCCAGAAGCGCCAGGTATCTTTAACGGGAGCTATATAAACTATGATTGATTGGTTGAATTGATTTAGAGGTGAAAACGACATTTGTTGTTCGTGTAAGAGGGTTAGGGACCTTCCTTTCACAAGACTTTGTAGTTAAATATCTCTTGACTGATACATCTTCGTTGCAGGAGCTGGTTCGAGAACAATGCCTGACCTACAACCTCATCAGAAAGGTACAGTGTACCACAAGTTTTTTTCAAGGACCTCACTGGTGGCAACGCTGATTGCAGTCATCTCACCAAAGATTTCCAGAGGAAGAAGATGGACCACTGGAGAAAACGATGACAAGTTCCCATCTTTCTACAGCCCACGTCGTATGACATGAGCACGGTAAGTTTTAGAATTAATCTGATATCAATTTCTGGTCAAATTTCCAAAGCTGGAATAACTGCTACTATTAAAATGTTTTAAATAATTTTGACATTAGTATGCTTTTTGTATAAAACAGCTGTGAACTTGTAGGTTTTAACCTGTGCAACAAATATATATGTTTTTTTCTTCTGGATGGACCAGAAGTGCTTGCAGATATACCAGAATGCATCACACATCCTCATTTGCGCTGCCACAGCCAATTTTCTTTAACTTGGTCATCTTTCTAAATCTGAAATGCTTTGGATCTCGCAGTCAATTATTATGTGGGGTGTGGTGGTGTAGGACTGTAGGTGTATGTTCGGTGCTTGGAGCCGGAAAGTTGCGGATTTGAATCCACCTCAAGCTGCCGCGTAGGGACCTTGAGCAAGTCTTTCACTCACACTTGCTCATACGCTTTGACGTGAAGCTACGATTCAATTCGGTGTCTGCGCTGTAGTCGGGAGCGACTCTGGTCTGAGTAGAAATTTGCTCATATATACATTAATTCATTCCAAGAATTTATATAGCGCCTCTTCAAGAAACCTTCTTAAGTCAGTTCCAGTCCAGTTCTTACTAACTCTTATTTGATTATTATTTTGGGTCCATTGTCACTGTACTGGTGTAATGCGCTTTGAAGTCAAGCATAGTTTTGAAAATGACAAGTTGTATCCATTTCAAGGGTATCAGCTTTACACTTCTGAGCATGCGTTTCTTTAGCTGCACTTCTGTGCTGCTTAAATCACGGAAACATGAGTTTTAAGTGTATCAATGAAGGCATTGGTGTGGTGAGTTGTGTTTCCATTGTTAACTGTTTTGTTTACCAGTTTAAACCTAATTTTATGTTGTTTTGAGGTCTGAAGAAGATCATCCAGTATTTGGATTGTTATTGCTGTTAATTACTGTTAATTCTAGCATTTATTTCGTCTGTGAGTTATTTTAATCATTTCTTGCGAACAATGTTGAATTAAGTGGCAAACTGGTTGTTGATAAGTCTGCTGCTTTGGAAGACAATTATCAACTTTCTGTGGAAACAGTTGTTAGCAGTGGAAACAGTTTTAGCAGTGGAAACAGTTGTTAGCAGTGGTTGAGAGCTGTACTGAATATCAAATCATATTTAATGCTGCCAAAACAATTACATGTTGTGCTTTCTACCATATGATTAAAATAATGAATAATGAGTAAATTAATTCATTCCAGAGTTTATATGGCGCTTCATGGGGGCTACTCAGAAGCACTCCTGACGCTAGCACGGCAAAAAAGCAAATGCTTCCGTAATAGCCCCAGGAAGCTGACGTAGGTTCTGTGGGAGTCCATTCCAGACAACTGGCCCACAATGGAAAAAGCTTGTTTCTGCATATTTGCAGTTCGTGCGAATAGAACCATGAGCACACTCGTCTGTTCAGAACGGAGGGCGGTGGCCTTGGAAAGCTGTGAAGCAACAGAGCTCTCGCAGGTAGCTTTGGACAGTACCAAACTGACATTTCCGAACCAGAGCAGCAATTCTATACTCAATGCACTGCCGGATAGGAAGCCAGTGTAATGTGCAGAGAGTATCAAGTATGGAAACAATAGACGCCTCTAAAGGGAATATCCTGCTGGGTTGGGCCCTAGGTAAATGGTTGAAATGGTTGATTATATCAAAGATGATGGGTGAATGTACTTTAAGCAAATTTCATTACAGGTTTGGAAATCTGGAAGAATTAAACCAAGGTGAATGTTAATAGGAGTGTGTGTAAAGGAAATTATAACAAAATGAGAAAACTTCCAAGAAAAACTCCAGTCAATAAATTGTCTCATTGTGTGATGTTATTATTATGTGGGCATGTGTGTAATTATGTTTTATTTGATGATGATATTCGTAGTTTGTACAGTAAGTAGTGGGCCGCTGTTTTGTGGAATTTAGAATGACTTCCAATGCGACTTTTTGAAGTCACCTGACCCAGAACATTTTTTGCATTTATTGCTGCTTCCTCCAGGTCCACAATCTCCTACTGCTGACAATACGGCCTAAAAGCAGGGCTTAAAGTGTGCCTGGACGGTCATGGACGGCGTCCATGCACTTATTTTAAAATCTTAATGCCGTCCTGCCACTTATTGGCCAGTACAGCCTGGACAGGTAAGGGCGTCCAGGCACTTCTTTCGGAAAGGCAAGGGTCGTCCATGCACTTATTTTCCCACACTTTAAGCACTGCCTAAAAGTAACTTCTTTGCAAGGAACAGTTTGTTTGCCGTATCATGTTCAGCGTGTGGAACAATTGAAGTTTTTTACAGAAAGAAAGCAGTGCCTACGTAAAATTTATAGTTGTTATTCATGCTTTATGTGAAACCATATTAATTAAATTTATTCCATTAATCTACTGGTTACAAGATAATTTAGAGGATTAATTGGGTTTTTTATCACTGCTAGAGCACTGCAATTTAAAAAGAATTAAATTTTTGAAGAAGAAATGTTTTGTAATTTTGAATGACGTGTTTGTTACTTTGCATAAATATGTGTCAAAGTTGTTTATTAACTTATTATTTTTCTGAAACAGATTCATCTTGACCTGCAAGGTGAAACAATGTCAATGCCGATTCATCTGTAGTCATCAGCAAGTTCTTACCAATGATGGAGCAACTGTTGAAGTACGCTTCATGTTCAACAGAGCCAGGTGTCAAGTTTTCATTTGGAAGGCAGCCCGTGTTGATCAAGGTAAATTTGCCTTTATGTATATTTCTTTTGTTTCATAGGCATGTATATTTTTCATGAAAATTGTCTGTTTATGTATTTTAAGTATTTTAGCGGAACTCTGATGCAGAACAGTTTTGGACTCATGTGCATTCCATGCCTCTGCACCCAGAGTATGGAATCGGCTTCTGCTCTCTGTTCCTAGAACTCTCACAACTCACTTCCTTCTGACCTGATGTTCTAAGGCTATTAAAAAATGAAGTTGATAACATTTATTTCCCATTAGGCTACTGTATCTGAACCTTGCTTTGGGCACTGCTTCTCTTCGAAGTTGCTTTCAATACATCCGCGACTACTGTTCCAAGACCCATTCCTCTGCTTCTGATCTGCGACTTGGGTCGCTTGCGAAGACCGACCTTCATGTACGGAGAATGAGGATGCGTTTTGGCGACCACGCTTTCTCGCTTGCTGGTCCCAGATGTTCCGCCAGACATCAGATTGGCCACCTCTGTGGACTCTTTCAAATCGAAGCTTATATCTTATCTGTTTGATAAGGCTTATCCCGCAGCCATTTGCGAGGCGCCTTGTAGCGGTATGGCCGTGTTATGGCGCCATATCAATTGTCGTTATTTTTATTATTATTATTATTATTAAGTGGTTTATATTGTTTCCTTTATGATATTTCGTGGTTGATTTTAATGTTGTATACTCTACGATACAGTTGTCTTGCATGCTTACTGAAAATGATGGATACATAATTATTATGACTCCACAGATTTTCCTCAACTCCTTTACTAAACACTTTTCAAATTTCACTTGCTGTTGCTGCTTTTTTCATGCTAGAAAATGATATTTTGTGAGTACAATCTTGGCAAATGTGTTTCTATATTTATATTAAATAGCTCAGTGATCATAACAACATATGTTGTTGACATGAATGGTCCCTGTGTAATTTTTTGAGTGGTTACACTTACACAGGTTACATATGAAAGCTACAAGGAAATTATAATCATTCATTCATTTCAAGAATTGATATAGCTCCCCTGCATTAAGCCCACTCAGAGGTGCTCACAGTCCAACCACGGTTCAAAATGGGTCTTCAGGAGCCAGTAAAACACTGATGATAGAATCTGTAACAAGCGTATCTCCAACGGGAGACTGTTCCAGACTGATACGATTGAGAAAGCACAATGCTGACAGGTTGAGATTCCAACACCATGGACCAAGATCCCTGCTAGAGGCAGAACGAAGGGTTTTGTGTCAGAGCTAAGACAACAGACACTGGACAGCAGAACTCACATAGATAGGCAAAATTGAAGGACTTTCTTTGTATATCTATTTTTTTCTCATTAGAATTTTACTATATGGGAACTGCCTCCTGTCTGTGATGATGACTTTGTGATAATTACACTCGATTATCATCATGTATTAACAGTGTGTTTGTTACCCTCTGCTCTCTTTGTGAACCACCTTTTATTCTTTGATAATGTATAATAGTGACTCATTGTCTCAATGTGTGCATTTATTGATGCATTTACTCCATGAATGAATCAACCTTGTAAACATAGGCAGCCGAGTCTCAGTGGACCTTTTACAGCTCAGGTCTCATTTACCTGCCCGTAAGACCTTAGTCCCTCCACGTGCTATGTGCACACTGGGCGATACAGGTCCTCCATCCCTCTCTGTCTTGAGCAGCTCCGGCAGCCTCCTCCCACGTCAATCCTCCGTCCGTGAGGTCTTTTGAGATCGTGTCCTTCCAGTTCTTTCTTGTTCTTCCCCTCTTCCTTTTTCACCCGTTTGGGATCTAGTCCATTGCCTGCTTTGAAATTCCGACCTCGTCCATGCGGTGTAGATGTCCCATTTACCTGCATTAATGTTTAAATTGTGATTTTTTCGTTTGTTATATATGTAACATTGTTATTTAAGTGATGATGTGACCTGCAAGTCAATAACAGTAAATTACTTGATGTATGAAGTAACTTTGATGAAAAGTAGAATTTTACACGTATGAGTTGCAACCCTGTAAATTTTCTCAAAAGTAATTGTCTTCTATATTTGTCCATCTTATAATTGGCTGTGTGCTGTGACCTTTGTCCCCTTATGCAATTCAGCAGCAATGTTCAGTGCAGTCAAGATTTTGTTGTTTACATGACCATCTTGTGGACATGTGTTGGTAAGTGCAATGTTGACACACAATTACACCATTCCGACTGCATAACTGCTACAGGAACTGGATCGTCAGCACTCGTGAATGAGCTGGTGCCCTGCGCTTGGCTTTCGAGTGGCACTTTAGAAATTTGTAAATGAAAGGATTAATTAAATGAATTCCTTGAATTGAGAAAGACAGTTCCGCTTCAGATAGATGTTGGATTGAGGAAAAGAATACTGGTTGAAATAGAAGTTGGATTGATGAGAGCAATTCCTCCCTAAATATTCATCAATGCATCTTCAATTTACCAAGCTCTTTTATTCAACCCAAATTAGAGTTTCACATGCATTTTTATTTATAAATTTTATCTAACCCTTGTTTAACAAAGATTTCTTGCCGTCAATCCAACTTCTACTTCAGCAGGAATTCTTTCCATCGGTAGGTCTTGCAATTTAGAAACCATCAAGAGTTCTTTCCAACTCTTTTTAGTTTTCATCAATCTGACTTAGAACTATATGAACTAGAATTCTTTTCCTCAGCTTAACTTCTACTTAAAGTAGAATTGTCTTTCTTCAACAATTCACCTTCCATTTAAGTATGAATTAATTTTGTTATTTCATTTCCAATTTACAAGCATTACTTTCACCAATCCAACTTCCATTTACAAAGCCTTAGTTTTATCACCCCACCTCACTCCCCTTGCATCCAGGGGTCTTTTTATGAATCCAGCTTCCACTAATCAAGTGTTCTTTACATCGGTTCAGTATCTATTTTGGCCAGAATTTTTCGTAAATCAATCTTCCATTTATCAAGAGTTGTTTTCTTTATTCCAGTTTCTCTTTCAGCACGATTTTTTTTATAAATCTACTATTCATTCACCAAGAGCTTCGTTTAATCAATACAACTTCTATTTTGGGAGGAATTGTTCTTGTCAATCCAACTTTGAAAGCATTATTTCCATCAATCCAACTTCTATTTATTAAGCTTTCTTTTCATCGGTCCAGCATCTATTTCAGGATGAGTTTTTCATCGATTCACCTTATATTCATCAAGAGTTCTTTTCATCATCCTACTTCGATTTGAGCAAGAATTCTTCTTGTCAATCTGACTTTCATTAGCCAAAAGTTCTTTTCAGCATAGGCCTACAACTTCTTTTTCACAACCATTTTTATTCATTTATCTTACCTTTTGTTTAATAAAGAGGTCTTGTCACTGATCCAACTTTTATATGAATGGAAACTTTTCATTTGACCAACTTCCATTTTAACCCTAGACCTAATTGTTTGTATGTGCACTTGTTATAGCGCCCCTTCAATTTCACTACTCAGAGGCGCTCCTGACTACAGCGCGGATACTGTATCGGACACTTCCTACAACACAGTCACGGATCTGAGTTTGTTTTCTGAATTGGAATCAGTGGAAAGGGAGATCAAGACAATTTAAGGTCTAGTTAATGAGCAGTAGAATCAGTTGACCCCGGATTGGAACTCTAGCTTACATTGAAGACAATGTTGTGGGACACGGTGGTGTAGTGGATATGTTTGTTGCCGTGCAGCCAGAGGGTTGCGGGTTCCAATCTCTGATTCAGTGTCCGCCCTGTAGTCAGGAACGCTTACGAGCAGGATCTTGAAATGGTGCTATAACAAGTGCACATACAAACAAACAAATATATTATTTGTTTTGTGCCTTCTTGATGTTTTTGTATTTGCATGTGGAATCATTCAAACACGGAAAATGCACAGTATTGCCTCTTCAGATTCGAATTTCCACCCCAACTTAATTTGAAAAGATGGCTGTTGGATCACTTGTAGAGTAGCGAACCTACCTACACTGTGTGTGGTCTGGTTTCATGATAGATTGCATTGATTATTAAGAGTAAACTAGGCTAAAGGCTGGATTCTTAATAAATAAACATATTTTAAGCATTTCATTTAGTCCATTGGAGTAGACATAGGGTCACTTGAGGCACACTCTGTTTTCATAATGCAGTGCAGTTTTAACGACTTAAGCTATTATTATACCCACCGCACATTGCCGTTGACAGTGGGTCGTTGGAGACGGCGCACATCTCTTTGGTGGCGGTTGACCACGTGACCGTTAGTTGACAGGGAGCGGATTTTGATTTCTGGACAAATATGTTACTATGTTTTGTTGCTCTTACATGAGTTTTGAAAACCGTATGTGTTCAGTCAGTTTAATAATCACATACACTAAAGTGTTGCAGTTAGAAGGAATGCTATTTTCTCAATTATCTTCATCAGTTCGGCTTGAATGATTGGACATTGGGTCTGGGACTGGCTATACTAGTGTTTTTGATTAAATCATTTACCGTACTTGACGATGGTAAATATCAATGATAATTATTGTTATCAAAACTGTTTCCATCTATGGAAAGAAATTTCTTCAATCGAAATTCTGTCTAGGCAAGAATTCTGGATAAACGTGTATTTTAGCATCGGAAATTATTCACTCGCAGTGCTCATTTGTATAGTTGATCAATCCAACTTCTAGTTTGGCCAGAATGCTCATGGATCCAACTCCTGTTTAGACAAGAATTAATGATTAATCAATCCCTTTTCTATTTAGGCAGCAATTATCCTTCAACAAAAGAACTTAAATTTTAATTAAAAATCATTGTTCATCAATCCAACTTCGATTTTATCAAGATTTTTTCATAAATCAGACTTCTCTTTAGACTTCTATTTACGTGACCAAAATATTGTGATGAATCTGAATTTTAAAGATTTTTAGTCAATCCGACCATATATTCGACCACACTGAAACCCATGCATCCAGGTCAGTGCTGTCCAACGTGGCCCGCGAGGTGATTTCAAGTGGCCCGCCCAGGCTCACTAATTTTTTGCACTTTAATTGTGTAAAATGTAGTAAGGAATAAATTTCCTGGTCGACTTGAGCTATTATTTTTCTTTATTGATTTTGTGACAGTTGCCGATTTGGAATGCTATCAGGAAGGCCAATCCAAAAACTAAAATTAGTCTTTCTCTTCCTGGGGTTAGATTCCCGTAGTCTATCTGAAGATTGACGCACGACTTTTGGTTTTAACAACTCATATTACTGTAGCACTGTACTCAACTAAACTCACTTCGCAGACCGTCCCAAACTGTTCACTTCTCGTCAGTTCCTGAGATCTGTACAGAGTTTGAGCACGTCTGCAAGTGACTCCGACCATTCCTTTCGAGAGATAGTCTAATTCTAGACCTAATGATTAGAAAGAAACTATCGATATGAGACCCAGGGACCAGGGATGACGAACGTCGATGTCTTGGCTCTGTCTGGTCCGACGACTGCATAATTATGGTGCTAATTAAGGATTAGAAAGAACCTGGAAATGAAAAGCACGATAGTCGTCGGGCATAGACATAGACTCTTTAGACCGAGACTCTGGCTGGCTTCGACGATTTTTTATGAAAGTCAGAAAAGGAGGATTGAAATTCGCCCCAATCATAAAGTGGATCTTAGCCAGAAAAATTGATTGCGCGACGTATTCTGAAGAGCTGAACTGGTCAAACTGTGTCTGGACGACGAAACTGAGTGCGAGGCAGGGATAGACGCCACCTTTGCATTGCACATTTTGGTGCACACCTATTGTGAAGCATGACAATAGTGGTTTGTGTAGTCTACATGCTATTATTCAGAATTATTATTCCTGTGGGACTTGATGAACTCTTTCGATAAACTGCTCAAGACTTTCCTCTTTGGCCATTCTTGGGTCAGGAGCACCTCTGAATAGTTATCTTGAACCGGCGGTAGGCCTATATAAATTTCATAACAGATAGCTATTATAGGCTAGATTGACAGATTGGTTACATTAATTCCATATTAAATTTCAATACTCGTTTCAATGTTTATATATCAATAAATTTTGAGTTTACTGTTGCGGCCCTCGGCTTCAAGAATCTTGCTTTTGCGGCCCGTGGTATCAAAAAGGTTGGACAGCACTGATCCAGGTCATAGATTCCTTCGCTGTTCCATGCAAGTTGACATATGTCCTTACTTGGCTGCTCCACCTTCCACAGTGCTGCATAAAAGCCTTGCTACGGTCTCGGTCCATCTTTCTGGAATTTGTTGCCTAGCACTCTCCGCAATGAACTTTGTCTTTCTGTGCCTCTTTTCCGCAAGCATTTGAAAACCATTCTTTTTTATCCATTCTTTTTTTATTATGGTCTTCTGCTGTCAGGTCGGGAGTGCCTCTGAGGGGTTTCTCTTCACGTGATGCTAGTTTGATTCATGATTATGATTATATTGCATTTTGTGACAAAAATTTTGCCACAATGATTATGATAACAATTATAATATTTGAATCATGCTTTTCTTGTGCACTAGGTAAATGGCCAGATGGCAAATGCTGGATATGACGGGTTTGACAAGAACTGATTATATATATATATATATATATATATATATAAATGCTTCTGAAATTGAATACCTGTGAAGCAGTGAAGAAATTGGCAATTCTGTTGTACCAGCACTTGTACAGCTGCCAAATGGCACTTCTGGGGCGCGGTGGTGTAGTGGCGGCGTCATTGCCTTGAAGCCGGAAGGTTCGAATCCACCTCAAGTCGCCGCGTAGGGACCTTGGGCAAGTCCTTCACTTGCAATTGCTCAGCGCTTAGGCGTGAAACTCCGATTTAGTGTTCGCTCTGCAGTCGGGAGCGTCTCTGAGTAGAGAGAGCTTGAAGGGGCGCTATAACAAGTGCACATACAAACAAACTTCTGAGCCAGTCAAAATGTGGACATGGTTTTTTTTATTCTCATTAAGGTGAAATGGAAACACATGGATGCTGATAAGCTCGAGATTTAACAGATAAGGAGAATATCTGTTGGTCACAGCTTCCTTTCTGTGGCAACACAGACAAGTTCCTAACCACACAGTCTACGTATCAGGATTCATCTTTACCGTCACCATACCAATGTCTTCACCTCTATAATCCAGCTGAAGTATTTCAATCTATGGAGACCTGACAAATCACAGAACAAGTTTCACAGCATCACTTGACACTGTATGTATTGGGCGGTGTATATGTGTACTGGAACATGGACGTTTCTTCAAGTTTGCATGTTCTGGGACTCTGGATGAATGAACATTGAAGTGGTTGAAGTAAACAACTTATCATCATCATTCTTCGCCTAATTCACCAATGGAAGCATCAGACAATTAGTGGACTAGTCACATTTCTACATCGGATCCAATCCACGGCCACAGTGAAATGTCTCGTATTCGATTCTTCAAGTTGCGTTCAATTTGACAGTGTGTAAGCAACCTGGAAAAACCTGACAACAATGACACTTTCTACAAAGACCATCCACTTTTTTACTCGGTTCGTCAAGCTGTCAGTCACTTGAGATGGAGGACGTGATCTTAAGTGGCAGATGCTTCCATTTTCTGAGACATTGAATATCAAACTACGTCAAGGCTTAGCCTCACTTGTGGGGGTGTGAAATTGTACTCTAATGGAAAGTGGTGGAGCATACCATTTCATCATTTTCCAGACTCAAGAAAATCATCGCCAGCTAGTATGAAACGATTTGGTCACGGTTCTGCGGTTCTTCATCTGTGTATGCCAGCACAACTCATTTCAACAACTCTTTGACAACTACTTCACCACACTCAACGTGCTTGAAGTCCTGTTGGCGATCTGCACCATTGAAGCTGAATTCGCTGACGTCCAAACCTGCCAATGAAGTCCGACACAATTCCGACTGACAACGTGGACAGTTCTACCAGGTATATTTCGTTGCATTTGAAACATTCTATTGTTGTATTTTGTTACTGTAATTTTGTAATTGGTCAGTTATATAGCATTACTTTTGTTTTGATATCAGAGGTGCACTAAAATTTAGATATATTTTATTTTGTCGAATACTGGTCGAGTGCTGACAGTACTGTGCAATGTTCAGTGCTGTCACCCGCCTCTTCCGGGTTGTTGTTTCATGAATGCGGATTCGGGTCATGTTCTTAGACATGAAATTGTTCTGCAAGCATGGATTGCTTTGGCTAAAACTCAGCTTTTGCATTTGTTGGGCCTTCACTCTCTAATCAGCTTCTTCAGTGACACATTCTTCATTATTAACTGACCAGTACTCCAAGAACTTCTTTCTGCTGTCTAAAAATTACGTTCTTTTTCTGGGTATTTCGCGCTGGTGTGTCTCTGATTGGGGTGCACTGTGAGAAGCGCTTTATCAATTTACAAATACAATGTTCTTCATGACTTACTGCCCTGTTTAGAACTGTATTTTAAAAATTCTACTTGCTTGGTCCATGAAATCGTGATGGGAAGTTCTGCCTGTGGCAGACATTGTTGCATGCAAATCATTTGTCATTAGGATGACTTGTTTGTGAGAATTGCTGGGGTTGTGATGTTCAACTCCTTGTCATTCTTAGGATCTTATAATAAGGTCTTCATTACACACTTCCGCTCCAAATAAATCTAAGTCTGACACCTGGTTATTTATCTACAATTCGTACTGGATTCCTGTTGATGTATTTCAGAATGTGGTCAGGGATTTGTTCAATAAAGGATATGCAAAATTTTATGCATGCATTCACTCTATCTATGGACTTGTATAGCACCTTGTAAGAAATCTACTGTTCCAGGCCCAGCCATGGCAAAAGAAAAGACTTGAGAGTCTTATGAAACAAATTTGATTGGTCATATGTAATGAACTTTTAAGTGAGGTTATTCCAGATGGATGGCCTACAAAATGAGAAAGCTCTGTTTTTAACGTGAATGCTTTATCGTATTTATATGTATTACAATATAAATCAAAGAGCAGCATAGATTGTTGGTCAGTAAAAGAACATGTTTATATTGAATTTTGGATTTTGTGCTTTTTTAAAACATTTGACATTGAATTGGATATAGAAATGATGTACGTTTGTTTATTATAACAGACCTGTACACCAAAATGCGGATAGCAATTGGTCTATTAAAGAATATTCGTATCTTATCTTAGTGTCTTGTCATGGTGCCATGACATAATTCTGCCATCTTTCCATTTACCTACTTTCTGTCACAGAGGTCAACAATTTTATAGCCTTTGCATTAGATGTTTTATTAGCAAGGGTTTCTAGATACTTTGCCTCTGTACCACCTTGATTTATTTGTACCTTGATCACGAACCTCATTAACCCAGCATTGCACTTTTGTTATTGTGGTCCTCAATGTGGAATTACCTTCCCTCTGGAATTCGTGACAGGATTCTGCTAGCAGGATTCTGCTAGGAAATTCACCTACAACTCTGCTGCTTGAAGACCTTTCTCTTTTCACGGGCCTGTCACGCTGAGAGCGCTTCTGAATAGCTCTGCTTTGAGAAGCGCTTTGCAAATTAGATTAGACCCTTTATGCATTGAAGGTATGTTGTGTTTTTGTGACTTTCAGGTGACAAGCAGCAACGGTACCGCCGTATTCGTCAAGCGGTGAGACAACATCGACGACATCTACATCAAACTTCATCGCTGTTGGCGCTGTCGACGACGTAAAGAGATGGACGAAAAGCTTTCAATCTTTCGTGAACTTCAGATGTCCTGAATTGTGCAACATGGGCTACATGAAGAAGATCAGTTCATGAATGCAGCAATAGAATGAATTGGAAGCGACTTCATTTCCTTGACCTCAGCATATGAAGAACACAGTGAGTTCACTCCGTCGCCGTCTTATCTTCAATGCCATTGTCCCGGCTCATTGTGTAAATTGTTTGTAAATTCATTTAATTGTTCCTTCCATTATTCCCTCCCTCCTTTCCGTTATTCCAGGAGTTATCCGTTGCCTTACATTACATAGAAATTGTTTTTGCACAATCGAAAGTGCATTTTCAGGTATATATTACTTAATTCCTCATCTGTTGAGGTGCCCTTGTAATGGCATATACTGTGATATAGTGCCATAGATATTGTTGTCATTATTATTAACCCCTATCACTCTCCATCTATTCCTCATCTGTTGTCCTTTTTCATTAACTTCTTCCTTCCCTTATTCCCTCCCTCCTTTCAGGTATTCCAAGAGTTATCCATTGCCTTACATTGCGTAGAACTTGTTTTTGCACAATCGAAAGTGCATTTTCAGGTTTATATTCTACTTTGCTGATGTGATTGAACATAACTTTTAGCCTGTTGCTTGAGTACCCCTGCGTGTTATAAGTAAGTAAATAAGTATAGTATCTGGTCATCTAAGCAGATATAGATATGCTATGTATGTTTCTCCACCCCTGGGTTAGATGAAATTATATTAGACAGGATTAGATTACAGAAGATTTTATGATTAGAGATGAGTTTTATTTCAGAACAGCCCTTCAGATAGGTATTTGGGGAAAATAATTTTTGATTCTACAAAGGACTTTCTTAAATGAGTTTGAAAATTTGTTTAAGATTACAAAGCATTTTAAATATAAAATAGAATGGCATTTCTATTTTGAGATAGAAATGCATTTCTATTTTGAGATGGAAATACATTTCATATTTAAAATAACACCAAGTACGATTATACTTTAAACTTACTCAGTCCTTCCAAAACATTTTTTTCCCAAAAAGTGTCCAAAATATATAATGCAAATAGAATAATGTCCAAAAATTCTAAAAGAGCACAACAATGCAAAATATAATGCAACTAGAATAATGTCAAACATCCTAGAAGAGCACAACAATGCCGACTATGTTATACATCCAGTAGGTCAGACATATTACACCAAATGACTACAAGCAAGAAGCTGCAATTCTAGCTGCTTTTGCAAAGAACATAATATTGTAATTAGAATATGACCACTGAAACTTTTTATGTAGAAATTCAGGTCTGTAAAGGTTTAGTTACATGCAGAAATCCAGACTATGGTTGATTAAATGAGTTGAGTTTAGATTTATTTCATAGCAGCACTTTAGAAAATAATTTTGAATTCGCCAAAGTACTTTTTATATAGCAAGTCCAACAATGCTAAACTAAACGGTACTTTAAATATAGAGCAGGACAGTATTTTTTATTTTGATATAGAAATACATTTCCTTAATTTTAAACATATAGCACAAAGTAAAGTTAAACTCTGATATTTCTTTGTCAGTCCACCCTAAACATTTAAAAGAGCTACATCATTTTATCAACATAAAAGAGCTATAGCTATATGCATCTTGTATGATGCAAACAAGCCATAAGCAGTACCAATGCTGCCCACAATAATTCAACAGTAACACAGGCATCAATATTCAGACACCTTCCCATTAAAAATGCCATTGAGTCCACATAACAGTACGCTTGTCACGTTTAGTTATTCATTTAATAATATTCATTAGTTAACAAATGAATGAATTTGTCTATTGCACACAAAAGTCAAACGGTACAAATGTGAGTCAATAAAGTACAGTGCAATAGGAGTCCGGAAAAGCTAATAGCATTTACTACCCGGACCCCTCTTCCTTGACTATTTTCATGCATGCTATTATTTCACTTAACTAGAACATAACTGATAAAAGTACTAGCGATAAACATAATATGAAAATTATAATAATAAAAATAATAGTAAATATAATAATAATATCAAGAAAATATTAGTGCAGCAGTATATCAACTCAAACCACATTGATATAAAAGACACCAGAAAAACATCATTATCAGACACCAGAAAAACATTGTTATCAACAGTCTAAGGAATACTGACATACAGAGTGCCTAGATACTGCAAGTGGAGATATGCAGGTATAAAGACCAAATAGTTAATCAACATTAGTTTAGCTTAAAAACAAAGCCTTTTTGACTTTTTTCTTGAAGGTATTGAAGCGACATGTGGTGCGAGCAAAAGGAACAGCATAATTACTCGAACCACGAGTATTAAACGAATGAGATTGAGCTACTGTCATAAAATATTTTTTAAATATGGGGCGTAAGACATTAATTCCAAACTTGAACATAAGGACGACATAGACAAGTAGCACAGGCCTGCGATAAATTTTGAGAATGTTAAGTTTATTGAATAAAGGGTTGGAGTGAGCCAAATATGGAGAGTGAGAAATAATACGACATGCAGCTTTCTGAAGCTTCAGAATGCGGTCCAATTTGCAAGTTTTGTAAAGAGAAGCCCAAACAACACAACAGTAATTGATATTGTGGTTCTAGTAAGGTACGATATAAAAGCTTCAATTTTTCAGTTGGTAGTACATGCCCAACCTTATGTAAAATGCCCACGACCTTGGACACTTTATTGGTGACCACATCTACATGTTTATTCCATTTGAGATTTGCAGTAATAAGAACACCCAGAAATTTGGTTTAACGTACACGAGGAAGATGCACATCACATACACATATATTGAAATCTGTATCATGAGACACCTTGTTGCCAAAAATCATATAGTTAGTTTTATTTAAGTTCAAGGATAACAAGTTTGCAGAGAACCAGTGGTTTAACAGTCTTAAATCATCATTCAGAAATTCAGATAGCACGATGGGACTATGGCCAGTGGCAAACATATTCGTATCATCAGTAAACATTATTAATTTTAAGGCTGTCACAGATTGTAAATCATTCATGTATAACATAAATAACAAAAGTCCCAATGGAGGGATGCTGATTGCATTTTCATCTTGGGCTTGGGAAATAGAAACACTTCCAGTATTCGACTTTACTACAGCAGCATACTAGTGACAATGAAACATACTAAACTGAAGTCAGACACTCATCGCATGAACTGTGTATGTATTTCTAGTTCAACAGGAAAATTAACTATAAATAAATAGACCAAAAAATATATAACCACAAACAATGATTCTAGTAGTAAAGTGAACCCGTTTACACCCACTGACTGGCAGAATGCAGATGCCTGAGCAGACAATCTGCAGGTCTGTTGGCAGTATGTGATCAACCATGCAGCAAAATGTTGATGGTTGTATGACATGTTGTCGGAACCCAGCTGCATAAAGAAATGTGGTAGCAATGCTCACTGCAAACCAAAAACCCACTAAAATTTCAACAGTTGCTGCAGATAAAAATCTGACAACTGTTCATTCATGAAATGAAATATATTTTTTTGCACCAGCTAGATTTTTTACAAAGTAATATGGAATTTTTTGAATCTATGCTATGAATATGCACTCGTACTCTAATGCATAATACTTCAACGCTCAAGGGTTTTGCCCATTGCAAACAATTACTATTAACACCAATTGATATCAAACATCAATGGAAAATATGGCACCACGTTGGCCACTTAAACTTCATGTATTTGTCTAATAGTAAACACTAACAATTTATGCATCGAGAATACATCCTCATATGTACCCAGCACGGACTAACAATATATGCTTCAAGAATATATCCCAAAATGTACTAAGCATGGGCTAACAATATATGCATCAATAATATATCCCAAAATGTACCCAGCAAGAGCTAAACAATATATGTATCAATATCCCAAATTGTACCCGACACCGGTAGCAAGTTCCCATCAAATCCCCCAATGACTTGGATTCCAAAGTGAAGCGATGATGATTGATGACAAGATAATCAAGCTGCAAAAAGTCACGTCATTAAATAACGTCTACTTCAGAATAAATAAATTTGCAGTGCAGATTTAAGAACAGACCGAAACTACAGTAACATCCGGTTGCAGCTCCCATAGCAATGGTACATGTTTTACTCAAACCAGCCAAGCTTACTGTTCTCAGGTAGGGCATAACAACATTTAGTATACCCCCATATTGGTTCATATGGTTCACCATTGGCAGAGCAATTCCTGCAATAAATCCTATTCGTTTCAAGTTTCTTGGAGCAACCCAAACCGCTGTGGCCGCACCCAAAGAGCCACCCATGGCGACAGACGCAACACAGTTCCTGGTAAACCTGCAAGGCCAACAATACCAAATCGCATACAAAACCAATTCTTTCCACGACCCCTGATGCCGCCCAAAGCGCTGCGGCTGCTCCAACGCTTCCGCCTGTACTTGCAGTTTCCATACAGTTTCTTGGAAATCTGCAAAGCCAAAATCGTTAGCAATACCAAGTATTCTTTGTTGAACCAGTTGCAGACGTCGTTAGACAAATACAAAATCAATAGAGAGTAAATCAAAAACTGTAACTTCAGGCGCCAGGTTCATGTTACGAACTAAGGATGCTTTGTATGCACTTATTAACATATGTTTATACAAATTGTCAACATTTCAAAGTTCTAAAATGCTAAAAAAAGAAACATTTCAATACACAGATATATATACGTATAGAAAAGTATGTATATAATGTTCCATTGATTTATCCACATTCCTCTGTGCTCTAATTCAATCAATGTCTTTTTCATACTTATGAACTTCTTCTCGTCCCATGTTGAGGCAGGCCGACGCGCTTCCTCTGTCAACTAGACTGCTCGTGACATCTGTCGCCCTTAACAGTGCAGCATGAAGCTCCACACGTGAGAGTCCACTACAAGTACAGTTTAAATCTTTTGAATTAATGATAAAATAATCTAATCAAATCTACACAGCGCTTGACTTAACGATATAAAAAAAATGCCGACCTATAAAATGCTGCATCAGACCATGGTAAACAATTATGCATATCTATATAAATAAAAATGTAAAACGTTACTTTTTGTGGCCTCAGAACTCGATAAGTTCTTCACCGATTCTTTTCAAAATTTTCGCAAACCGTTCCATTCGAACATAAGCGTGTTGTTATAATGCCTTTTGGGGAAAAGCGCAATCTTTTCGAGCAAAAAACACAACTATGCGAACGATTTGACCGATCTCGATTTCAATTTCAAACCGACGTTGCTTCCGACTGCGGCCGTCTATTTATAGCGCACATGCGTGCTTCCTTTTATAGCCATTTTTATAGCGCATAGATTTATCCAACTGTTGGTTTGAACAAAATCAAGGATCTCTTCACCGATTGCTTTCAAATTTTCACACAACGTTCCTTTCGAATTCGATCGCCAGGGTTTTTAATATGCTTTTTTTCGAAAAAGCGCAATACATCAAGGATCTAGGAAAGTTTTGCGGACGGACAACGGACGGACGGACGGGGAAGGACGGAGGGACAAAGAAAAGGAAGAGAGGAAGGGAGGGGAGGGTGCGGGAGGAAGAGGGAGGGGAGGGAGGAAGGGGAGCGGAGGGGAGCGAGGGCAGGGATGGAGGAGACGGGAGGGAGGAGAGGTAGGGAGGCCTAGGGACAGAGGGAGGCATGGGAAGGAGGTAGGGAGTGAGGGAGGGTCTTTTCAGCCACAGCAACGCGTGGCCGGGCACAGCTAGTATATATCTAAAACTATAAAACACAGTTTGTAATGTGAGCTTGATAAAAAATCTCCTCATCCACGCGACCGATTTTTCCAAATAATTACAAAACAACTTCTAACCGCCCCATGACAACACTATCGGGATTCGCGATCCAAAAATATTACCTTTTGCCGAGCTTGAAAATTTATTTTTTCTAACCGAATCCTAACACTGTTAAGACGCCATTAAATTTTGCTTTCAACCATCATCTTCAGCAAACATTGAGACCATCGATGATATATTGGTGATTGAACCCAGTACATTAATGACGTCATGGCCGATTTTAAAATTAGCCTATAGCGCGTTATTCCGTTAATTAATATCTATATCGTGTCGTATGTATCAGTAGCCTATTTAAGACGCAATAATTTTCGCCGATCGATTTTCAACGAAAAAATAGATTTTTAACCTCACTTTTCGCCGAGGTCAGATCTTTTGGCACGTGGTTTGGCAAAAATGCTGACTATAGCGTAAACATGGACGGGTGGAAGTTGGGTTGAACCGAAAACCTAAATTTCACGGGCAACGCCGGGCACCAAAGGTGGTTAGACTGGGCTGGGACCGATGGAAGAAGGCGAGGTGAGAAAGGCGGCGTGGGAGTGGGGTCAGGCGTGGCGGGGGACGAAAACAAATTTCCCGGGCGTGGGAGCGGCCTGACTGGGAAGTGGGAACTAAAAACCGAAATTTCCCGGGCAACGCCGGGTAATTCAGCTAGTATATATATATATATATATACACACATATACGCATAGAAAAGTATGCATACAATGTACCATTGATTTATCAACATCCCTCTGTACTCTAAGTCAATCAATGTCTTTTTCATACCTTCGAACTTCTTCTCGTCCCATGTTGAGGCAGGCCGACGCGCTTCCTCTGTCAACTAGACTGCTCGTGACATCTGTCGCCCTTAACAGTGCAGCATGAAGCTCCACACGTGAGAGTCCACTACAAGTACAGTTTAAATCTTTTGAATTAATGATAAAATAATCTAATCAAATCTACACAGCGCTTGACTTAACGATATAAAAAAAATGCCGACCTATAAAATGCTGCATCAGACCATGGTAAACAATTATGCACATGACCAGCGCTTTTCGGAGGGAATGTTCCCAAACATTGTTTCACATTTTGAAACTTGATAGAGAGAACACTGTCCAGAGAGAAGTCATAGGCCTATAGCTGTATAAATATATTTGTATAAATTTTACTTTAACAGTAGATTACATTCATTGTAATGAAAGTTCATAGAATAGTAAATTTAAAAGTAAACATTTCTGGAGGTACCTAGATTAAACACCGCACAACACAAAATAAAAATACCTTGGAATTGCGTAGAAAACGCCATTTGCCGTTACCCTATGCAATCCTGCGGTAAAAACGGCAAATCGTTGTGCAGTTCTTAGATCCATCCTCGTTACTTGTATGGCTGGACGGCTGTCAGAAGGGTGAAAAAAAACCTTAAATCAAACAGACCAAAGAAAGTAATCAAATTGTTGACAGCTGTTTTACATCTTACATCATCCATGTAGTATATACTAAGCACGAGTAATGGGATTCAAGCCAAATCTAGTAGCATTATGGTAATCTAATGGCACACACGCTCGTGGAAAATGGAGGGTTGAGCAACTGTGAGCGAAGGACTTGTACAACGTGCAATCTTCATGTAAGAAGAGGAGCACTCTAATTAATTACACATCATCCTAGGCTGATCAAAATACTGGGCCAATGGAGGACTTTGATTTTGAAATAGGCCCCATTCTGTATATAGTTCAAAGAATAAAAATGCTGAAAAGAAATTTTCCACTTAATGACCTAAATAGTTATTAACCATACCAAAATCAACTATATTTTTGACAAGTAATTAAATATTAATCTTCAGCACTTTGTACCCCATGCAGTGCACAACAGTGGGAAGTTCTGGCAGACTTGCCACCGAGGTTAAGAAAACAAAGCTGTCAACACTCCAAAGCTAAGACAGGAGCGCTTATAGAACAGCAGATCCTTCTGCTCTTAATTGCACCCTAGAACTGCAGTTTATGTATTCGTTTAATAACAAAGCCAAGTGACACACCGCACATGGGTACATAAGAGATGTAAAACTTAATATAAAAAGTATTTAAAATGTCATCTTTAGTAAAAGCTAGTAAGTTGGTTAGGAATGAGAAGATCAGGGGCACGATTTTTCTTCTCGTCGTATTATTATAAGTCAAGAAATGACTCCACCGAGTCCACCCCTGCCACTGACCTGTGTTCCAGTGTTTTCTGTCTTCATGAATACATCCTCGACTACTATGAAGGCTTCTTCCAACCCTGTTACATACCACGATTTTGTTGGAATGCTAAAACACAAAAGATGCACTGGTTAGACACAAGAAACTAGACTTTTACAGTCTAACAAATTGTGCCTAATGAGTACTGTCTACAGTCTATGTACAATGAGTACTGGATAGCGATCCTTCACAGCACATAAACAAGTTAGTTGAACCTGATAATTAATTTGATTTTTATCTCATTCATGCAAGAATATAGATCTTGGCAGTCAATTGATTATTATAGGCTAATTGATTACTGGTGAACTGGTTTATTGACTGGTTCATTGAGAGATTGTGGGTAACAATGGTGTTGGATTTAGCAAGATCATTAGTTGGCGGCATTAGCAGGCCAATAAAACTACGCATGTCATCAGCTGATAGACCTATGCAGGATTTATTACGGATAAACTATGGATCCCTCCTTCCACAATAATGTTGCTAGCTTTCCTAGAACAGTATTGAGTCGTATCTTAAAGTTATGATGGATCAGGGCATAAAGTGTGGCTGGACGGTCATGGACGTCGTCCATGCACTTACTGTAAAATATGAACACCGTCCTGTCACTTATTGGCCAGCACAGCCTGAAAAGGTAAGGGGTGTCCAGGCACTTCTTTTGGAAAGGTAAGAGGCGTCTAGGGACTTATTTTCCCACACTTTATGCACTGGATTACGAAAAGTTATAACGGGAGTCAAATTAATGTTTGGCATCAATGCGAGAATTTCGTCACCTCCCACTGTTCATTATTTTTATTAATGGCACCTGGCGAATGAAAGGCTTATTAGCCCTTCATTAGCTATAATAACTGCAGTTGTATTATTTTCAGAATATCAGATTAACGACCACGGCTCGAAAAATGAACAACTTGTTGAATTTGCACTTTTTTTGCCGTAAATCGTAAGCGTTATACAATTGATCTGCAATTTAAGATATTGAACAGATGTGAGGAGGATGTAATTCCAAGCAAAAGCTGTGGTAGCTCTCATGGGCACACATTCGTGAATTGATTCAATGTAGATAATTAAATAAGCATAATTATTTTGAGGAAGGTTTTAACTTCATCCCACGAATTAGCGATTGAGAACATTCCCCGTGGTTTCCACTTCCAACTTCCTTCTTCTTCGCTTCTTTCCCTTACATTTCGTACGCAGCTGCTGTCGCCCATTTAAAAAAAGAGTAGCGCATCTTATAAAAATTCTATTCGGTGTAAAAACGTTGTCGCACCCCAAACTACTGTGGCTGCACCCACACAGCCACCCGTGGCAAAGGAAGCAACACAATTTCTCGCAAATCTCCAATGCAAACAATGCCAAATTTACTTATATAAATTGTTATATCATAACAGTTCTAAAATGATAATAAAAAAACATTCCAATACACAGATATATGTGTACATGTATGTAGAAAAGTATTTGTGCATGCAACGTGCCACATCCCTCTGTACCCCAAATTAATTAGTGACATCCTCCGAAGCTTCATGTTTCCGTGCCTGCAATTTTGATGTATTCAGAACAGCTTCCCAAGTTGGCAATAGTCTCGGACATAATCGATTTGAACAGCCCTTTTTCGGTGAAGTCCAGTACAAGTCATTCAACTTTTGACAAAATACAAATACCTTTTAACAGGGTATAGTGTTCCAGAGACAGTGAACCGAAAGAGACTTGGCTCGCTGGCGCCAAACTGCCTTCCAACTGTCATGTCTGTCCATGCGACCACAACCCTCGGACGTAGTGCCATCGCATCCATAACACCCTTAAATGAAACAGAACAAAGAAATTATACAAAATTGAAACAGCTGACATTTAGGAAATATAACCCACATTTCGTCTAGAGAATGTTACTCTTCCACAACAAATTATAGATACGATATAGTCGATAAATTATGGGTGGTATCCACACTTTGGGAGCTTGGCTATTTCGGGCATAACGTTTGAATTGTGCAGGTCATCACATTTTATAACCACCAAAGGAGTATACGTGAAACCCCCAAAGTTGCCTAGAATGTCAAATTGTCATATTATGTGAAACAAGTTTGGGATATAAAAAGCCCAGCGAGCAGCAACCACGACCCCTCATTGAAAGTCTGGGGGTTAAGCACCAAAATCACATTAAAGCTATATTTTGCCAAGGAATGAAGTATTAATCTTCAACACTTCTTCGTAGACACAACAGTGTGAAATGGGGGGGGGGGGGGTAAAAGGGCTAATCGCAGAGGCAACTAAAACAAAGATGTAACACTCCACTTCAAACTGCCCTAGGAGAGCTATATAGGACCACTCTTCATCATCTTGCTCTTAGCATTTATGTAGTACTGTTGTATAATAATATAAATCACAAAATGTCTCCACCATTCACACTGACCTTTAAGCCGATGAACTCCTTGGTCGTTGTCTCGTCTCGTCTTCTATGATCAGCAAGACTTGTTCAAGACAATAATTACAATATTAAAATAATAATTCAATTGAAAATGACAGACTGCAGTATAAATATAGGAAATAGAAGCAATTAGCGGCACCATAGAATTTACTGATTACATTACATGTACACCTAACAGTCTCATTTTAGAGCTCTTAAGAACACAGAACATTAATCCATCTCATCGTTAGAGGGGGAAACAGAATAGCCTCTAAACTGGAAGTGTTTAAAACATCAGATCAGTGCAGGAAAACTTCAGTGTACCAGAAACTAACAAAAATCAAATCGAGGCATTGTATTATATTGTATCTATAAATTTATAAGGTGCCTCATCAGAGGTGCTCCTAGTGCGAACGACCCAGAGAAAAGAAAGTAGGTTACAGACAGCGGAAAGATGAGCATAGTTAATAATGAAGAACGTGTCAATTAAAACTAAATGAAAATTGATGAAACAAAAAACCAAGAACACTGAAACGGAAAACTAAGTTAGCATGACCTATAGCCAAGGCGTCATTTCTTACCAATTTAGTAACGGTCAGTTTTCTAAGTCTAACCACTAAAATTAAAATGACAATATTTGAATGTATATGGGAAAGTAGTACCTTAGTTGACAATGAATTCAATCATATCTTCAATGTCTGCGATGATCTTCTGACCAATGTGCGCACCTAGAATGGCCATGAACACTTGGCACTTGAAGGGCAAGCCTACTGCAGCTACGTGCTGTAAGAAAGGTAGCAGAACAGCCAGCAGCCCGCCATGAAGCTGTGCGGCTGCCATCATGCGGGCTGCTGCTGTTCCCGCATGCATTGGTCCCGGAGGCATATGGAAGCTGCCCCTACGAAGCATCAGCCGAGGTCCAGCAGACCCGAGTATGGAACCAAAACTTGCCCCCAATACTCTCACAGCCTTCATCACCCTGTGAAGACCAAAACAAAAACCTCACTGATAGATGTCACTATCAACTGACTCAAAAAATTAATGGACAGTGTATCAATCGCAAGTCAAAGCATACAACATCTGAAAGCTTCAACTAAAACTTTTGGTTGTTACTGCAAGGGTACAATTTTTTCAAACTCCCACTGGTCTATTCTGTCACTCAAACATAATCAGTGGAAACTTATAACCTACCTATGTTGGTAGTTAAGGCTAAAACTATTCCAATCAGGTTCTAGATGGCTCGACTATACTGATTGAAAAAAACTGATCCTCAACAACGCTGTATTTAATTATTATGAAGTCTAAGCGCAGTCTAGTGTCTGATGGCACACAATGTTCAGTGCTAATAGATATAATAATAAACATACAAATTTAATATTATGCACATATGATATTATATGAACACGTATCTGGTCTTTTATATTATATTGAACACCGACTGACCATTCACCCTATTTTACTTTCTGTCGTAATCTGGCAGCATCCGGCAGCACCATTCTACCGACCAGTGTACCAGGAGCCATTGGAAGGTAATCTAACGCAACCTTAGCTAAAATAAAAATGAAATGTTAAACAAATTTATACAAATTGCTTACAACGCAACGAATTAAATTAAAACAACTATATATGTAAAAATTAATTTTTTTTAAAAGGAGAATTAAATCTCAAATGGTTACAAAGTCAAGTTAAAATAGATTGTTTCAAACAACACTAATCTGTTTTAAATACAAGACATTAAATATTAGTTCATAAAAATAATGAAAATATTAAAATATAGGCAGATTAAAATCCACATCACTAGAATATTGTGTGTAACACAGTGTACTCGAGCTCACAAGCTTCTACAAGAACAAGCAAGTTTGCTGCACATGCTTAATTAATTTGATTTCCATCTTATTCATGCAAGAACATAGATCAACTGCCGGTAATGAATTGATTATAAGGAAATGTATTAATTGTGAATTGGTGTATTGACTGATTCATTGACTGATTGTATGGCCGTGGTGGTACTCCATTTGAACCCTTGGTTACATATCAATGGCTGGTTGCATAAGCAGGTCAGTCTAGCAACTGCAAACTTACATTATGCTGTAGAGAAGAGGCCAAGTCCAAATTTCGTTTATAACATACACTTCTGCAATGTATAAAACAACCGCCGGAAGGCTCCAAGAATGTGTTATATATTCAGTTACATCTTTGCCATCTTGAATGGAACGGGTACGTTGACAGGCATGTGGAGGAAAAACTGAAAAATCACAATTGTCAATCACATTTTTAGATATGGGTATTGAATAATTAGATATCCTGTAATGGAATTAAATCCCTGAAACAGAACCAACTCAACACATGATCTCTATCTTCTAATTTGTTAACAATGACAAAGGGGCAGAGCAGCAGTTAGGGTGGATATTATTTGGGTCAGGAATTGGAACATGATTCTGGACAAGAGAATTATAAATTGTAGAGTAGATAATTTGACAAAATCGCTCTAAGTGAAATCAAATAATAAGCTAATAAATTTTTTCAAATAGTAAAAAAATAAGAAATCAATTACAGTTCAGCATGAAATTAAATATTAAAATACAAGATAATAAATAACTAATTACTAAACTAATTTTATGCTAAAACGCACGAGTAATTGCACGTGAAAGACATCAGTGAAGAGTACTTTTTTTGGCTCACCCTGTACATTCCTATAAGTGCTTAGATTATACATTGTACAATGCTGAAGAGAAATTACAAATACCTTTGAATTGGATAAAAGACGCCTGCTATAGTCACTCTGAGCAGGCCCAGTTTAACAACCCCCATATTTTAAAGCATCGTCAAGCATCTAGCCAACCACAATTTCTAGCCTTGATCCAAGCATGTCAAGAACGGTTTTAAATCAAACAGACCAAGGAAAGGATACAAAACTGAAAAGCTGGCATGTAGAACACCAGCTTACAACATCCATTTTAGAATGTAGGAATGGAGGGAAGGAAATAATTTAACGTACATATGATAACACTTAGGGCAGTGCTATCCAGCCTTTTCAAAAATGGGCAACTGAAGAACTCGTTCTAAAACCAGAGGTCACAGCTCACAAGCAGCAAATAAAATGTAATGAAAATTATCAACAGTAGTAAATTTACAATGACAATGAATGAAAATTTTCTATACAATGTGGCATCGCGTTATTGGCACACAATAGAAAAAGATCAGTTTCTTTTTAAATGGAATGCTTCATAATGTTGTTTAACATAATTTTGAAATTGGAAAGGGAACACATACTATGACATTACAAATATATGCGTACAAATATTATAATTAACTGTAGAAAATATTCATTAAAATATGAGTTGTATATATAATAAATTTATCATTTATACAGTCCTAGAGGTACCTAGATGTAACAATCTACAATGCCGAACCAAATACCTTTCAATACGATATAAATTGCCAATAGAAGTTGCCTGATACAGACCAACTTCCAACACCCCAGACTTCGATCCATCGCTTAAGGCCATATGACCAACAGCAACATGAGGCTTTAACCTCGTGGTATCTAAAACTACCTTAAATAAAACAGACAAATAGAGTACAAAACCAAAACAACTTACACATATAAACTTGCACAAACAAGCCCACACTTGCAGTCAATGAAAAGGCGATGACTTCTGCATTGAAGCTGAATTAATTAAATCAATTCCAATCTATTAAATCAACGGATGGATGGAGTGACGGATGCCACTGAATGGTGGATATGCATTGAATGAATGAGTTGGATTCATAGCTTGACGTATGGATGGATGGGTAGATAGGACTGATAGATGAAGGAAATATATATATATATATATTGTATATATATATATATATTATGTATATCAGACAAAACATTTGACAGTGGCACATTTTATAAGTGAAGCCCATGCTGAAGCCAATGAAAAGGCAATGACCTCTGCATCGAAAGTGATTCATGGATAGGCAAGAATGACATATGAATGAAACATACACACTCACATAAACCCACATATATATCTACAAAACTAGATTAGGTTATGGCTTAGATTTCCTCGAGTAAGACTGGGTTAGATTATGTATCAGATTAGAACAGTCTATTACCAATGACGTCAAATTGAGAGGCCATGCATTCCCTGTAGGTATCAATTTTGATATTTGGTATTTGAAGGGCAGTCCGAAAGTGGCGATGTGCTGAAACCATGGGAGCACAACAGCCAGCAGCCCGCCATGAAGCTGTGCGGCTGCAATCATGCGGGCCGCTGCTGTGCCCCCATGCATTCCTCCTTGTGGCAAATGGAAACTCCCCCGGCGTAGCAGAAACCTTGGTCCCACCGATCCCACGATGGCTCCAACACTTGTGGCCAATAGCTTGAAAGTCTTTAATAGCCTGTAAAGCCCAAACCAACTATCAACTGACACAAAAATTAATGGGCAGTGTATCAATCACATGTCAAAACATACAACATCTGAAAGCTTCAACTAAAACTTTTGGTTGGTACTGCAAGGGTACAATTTTTGCCAAACTCCCACTGTTCTGCTCCATTACTCAAACGAGGCTACATGCCAACATAAGTAGTGGAAACAATAACCTGCCAATGTTGGTAGTTAAGGCTAAAACTATTCCAATCAGGTTCTAGACACTTGTTGTGTTAAGTCATTTTATTAAACGCGTTGATCGTTTGGCATTTATTGCATTGTATTTAATTTATAAAGCGCCTCCAGTAGGGTGACTCGTTAAGTGGCGTATTTACGTGCATTTCAAAGCATTATTTATGCAGCTTCTGTTGTTAAATTGATAACAATAAAAACGTGATTGCTTGAATAGAAAATGAACACCATTGGTTTCTTACTTAATTCTGAATGCATCTTCTGGTTCTTCCGACCATCTTCTTTTAACAGATGTCAGAAGAGATGAAACTAACACCTTCCTTTCATCAGACCTACAAATCAAGTGAAATCTGTTAATTTATTGTACCATCATTTACCACACAATGCCTTCTACACTTAATTACCTGCAAGTACGTTCTCAGAAGCAGTCTACTTTCATCATGCTTTATAAAACTGCCTACTCTGAATGCAGGAAAACTGTTACAGGCACATGGATTAGATATCCAAACGGCCTCATCACTCACTTTAGTTTTACTTACTGGTATGAATACATTTTAATATATAATTTCATAATCATAGACACAGCTCAATAATTGCCAAGTAGCTGGTACGCAATTGTTCAAACATTTATGCACCGAGTAACGTTTATGACTGCATGAAGCCAAATGCTAGGCCTCCTAAACAATGCTACACTTCATTACACATTGTATGATACGATGTCGAAAAGAAATTACACAGACCTCGAAAGGGGATAAGCAACACCGAAAGCAGTAATTCTATGCAGTCCACTCTGAAATATGCCATACTTCGAAGCATCTCTAAGCAACATTCTGGTCAATCACTGAAGTGTTTGGGGAATGGAAAATGGGATAGCATGTGTCTCTTAAAAGCCTCTGCTATTCGACGGTCCACCACACCTCTTCACATGGTCACCCTGTTGGAACGAAGTGCATGGTGGATGACCGGATCCTATTTTATAGGCAGCCACAATTGTTGCCAATGTCTTGTTAACTCATGAATCACCTGCTTCTGTCGCTAAGTGGTTAAAAAAATGATTGAATGGAATCAACACCATCTGTCTTACCTTGTTCCTTTGGAAGGGTTCATTACTGGGCTGTTGAGCATCATAATGTTCAATACAGCTGAAGTCAGTGCTTTCCTATCTTGGGAGCTACAAGTCAAGTGAAACCTGTTAATTTATTAACATATTATGCCTAACCAGACAATTCCTGCTGCACTCGACTATGAAGTTATGTTTGACTACTTGTAACCATTTTTAATTACCAAAATTTACCCACCATCCTTGGAAGCAGGCTACTTTCTTGATACACTACAAAAACTACTGTGAGTGCATGAAGGCTGTTCCAAGGAGAGGGTCAACAGACCCTATCACCCACTTTAGTTCTAGTTTCTGTGACAAATATACACAGCACAGCAGTCTTTGATGCAGACCATGGCCATGGCCTGATGTTGCTATGAAGTAGCTGGTACAAAGTTGTTCAGAAATCCATAACCATTAATTTTATTGCACCAATATAACAAAACATTTTTACGAAGTATATATACATCACAGTTTGTTAAAATCGGAAACCCAGAAGGGATTAGAAGTCCCACTGGTAGGGCTACCTATATGCACGCTTACTGATTCAAGATGGTAGATAGGCAAGTATCATGTAAGCATTTATAATCTGGATATACACTTGATGCAGTCTTAACTAAAAACAAACATTCGCAGTCAAGACATGATGTTGTTAAGCTATCAAACCTTAACTAAGAAAAGGAATAAAACGAAATAAACCTTAACTAGAAAGAAAAAGAAATGATTAGAATAGAAGTGCTGATACTCTATATGGGGTATAGTCCGAGTGAAGATAAAGAGTGGAGCTAATACTTCAGTCCAGTTAACCACGAACGTAATTGACGCTTAAAGGAATTAAGATTAGGGTTGCTACGAATACTTTGAGGAATTCTATTCCACTCCCTTGGACCTATGCATTTAATCGAAAATTTTCTTGAGTTAGTACGAGCAGGTGCACTTCTGTATGAGTCAAGGTTTCTCGTGTTGTAGGAGTGGATGTCCGAAGCTAGATTAAAGAAGTTGGCATGGGAAACAGGCAGTGTATTATAAGTATAACGGTACATAAATTCACACATCTGTAGTTGTTTAACTTGTAAAACTTTTAGGATCCCATGTTAAGTAAATAGGTGTTCTGAGTGTGAGTTATAAGGGAAGCAAGCTATGATTCTAACGATTCTTTTCTGCAAAACGATAATTCTCTGGAGCCGAGAGTTATAGTTTGATGCCCATATCATGTTGCAGTAGGATAAATATGGATAGACCATAGAATAGTACAAGGTAAGCAGAATACTTCTAGGCAGCAGGTAGGATATTCTTGTTATTATTCCTATATTCTTAGCTAATTTTAGAGCAATGTGTTCTATGTGTCTGTTCCAAGTCAAATATTGGTCCACATAGACACCAAGGAATTTTACCTCTTTTACTTGAGGAATGTTAACATTGTCTATGTTGACCTTACTTGTTAAATTAGGAAAACAACAAGAGAATGTAGTTAGTCTTTTTCAAGTTAAGGGATAGTTTGTTAGCTGTAAACCACTCTGATATAAGCACAAGATTTTCATTAAGGATCCGAAATAACTCATCATAGGACTTGTGAGAACCGAAGATATTCGAGTCATCAGCAAAAAGAACAAAGTGTAGGATAGAGGATACATTCGGGAGGTCGTTAATGTGTATCAGGAATAATAGAGGACCCAGATGGGAGGTCCCATCTAGGACCCATGCATCAATACGCAGAGCCTGAATTTTTTATGCTCACCCATTCCGAACCACTAAAGCTGATCTTGTAATGCGATTGTAATGTGTTGAAACTTTTAATACAAGACCAGTGAGCAGTAACGTTTATGACTGCATGAAGCCAAATGTAAGGCCTCCTAAACAAGGCTACACTTTATTGCACATTGTATGATACGATGTTGAAAATAAATTACACAGACCTTGAAACGGGATACACAGTTCCAAATTCCGTTATTCTATACAGTCCACAGGTGAAGATGCCAAACTTCGCTGCATCCTTTAACAACATTCTGTATACAATGGTTGAGGGTCTTAGTCGTATCATATCAAATACAACCTTAGATAAAATCGAACCCGAAAAACACATAAACCAAAAAAGCTGATCTTCAACAGGGCAGTCTGATGGTACACGATGCATAGTGCTACCGGATATATAATAACATGCAAACGTATTATATATATATATTAAATATATATATATATATTGCCACAATGATTTGGCACATTGTTGCAGGTGCCGCAGAGGTATGCTGGTAATTTGATTAAATATTGATCACCCGACATTTTGCGATTTTAATTAGTCAATGAATAATGTACAAGTTGGCAAGTTGCTTTATTTGTAATTATTTTTAAAAAGCCATTGAAAGCTAAATGCATGACAACAGCTTACTCACGACCTCTCGATCAAGGCAGATGGATGTCAACAAGAGATTTATCAAATGATCCAGTATTACATTAATTAGCAGAAAATACAAAGTCACTAGAACATCGTACGTGAGAAATTAAGAGACCGTACTTCTCACTGTTCTCATAAGCACTATAGAAACAGTGCAAAAACATTTGTGGAAAACCTTGTTATAAACCGAGAAATACTGAACCAACGGACCATCAGTCCGATTGAGTTTTTTGTCATCTCAGCATTTTCAACGATAACAAACACCTCGCCGACGTCACTATTTTTCCAAATCAAGTGCGGCTCGCTATCAGAAAGACAAACAATGGGTCGTAAGACACCACACACTCATCAGCTCTTCAGAAAATAAATGCAGTCCCATCTGATTCAACTAAGTACTGGCCAATGAATAGATATTTAGTGAATGATTACGTGCAACATCATTAATTTATTTTGTTGATTATTGACTGATCGAATATTATTGGTTCATTGAGTGATTACATGAATGGTGGTGGCATTTGCTTGAAAAGGTGATGAATTGACAACATTGACTGGGATTGCTTTATAGAAAATCAAAACTTACATTTGGTGGGCTAGGTAAGAAATCTTGCTGGAGGCTACGATCGTGGCACTAGTGACGGCTAGAAAACTTCTTGTGGAAGGTTCACCTCTGTACGTAATTCCAATGAAATGCTTCGATGCGTCCACAGTGAAGAGCTAAAAATGAAACAATCCCTTACCCTTAACATTTTACATAAAAATGTTTCATATACACATCTGAATGGTAATGCAGGAATGTTTAGGATATATTTCATCAAGTGCACAAGAAGTATGAAATAAAGAATGAAATAAATATTAAATCAAATATAAACTAAAAATTAAATGAAGTTAAATAATAACAGAATTTGAAATGAAAATGTCCCAAAATTAAATGTTATGAAAACGCAATTAAATATAAAATACAACTGGACTATTGAATGAAAACAATTAAATATTAAATACAATATTTAATATCAAATAAAAACAGAATAATATATCAAGGGACTACTAAATACTAAAAATATAATAAATAAAACCAACTAAATATATAATAAATTAAATAAATAAAAGCAATAAAAATTCATAAAAATAAAAAAATATTAGAAAATCATAAGCAAAACAAAGTCGACCAACTTGCTGAAGCAGTGCTAAGATGTCTCACCTTCACCACAGGTGTTGCTTCAACATGCTTTTCTATGCATAGAGCTCTATTGTGCATTGTCGAACAATCGACCATTCCAAACCGAATCACCTCCGTCCAAGCTACAATCAAATGCAAAAACATGCTTTGTAAGCACTTCCTAACATATGTTTGAACTCTATAAATCATTAATATCACAGCAGCCTACTTTATTATTGCTTATTTTGCATTGTATTTTTATATCCCATTGTGAGCTTGCTAATGGATCAATAATAGTTATGCCCATTTTACTTACTATATAAATTGTTATAATGTAAAAGTTCTAAAGAGATAAAAAAAATATTGTATTCCAATACACAGATATATGTGTACACGTAGAAAAGTAACATCCCTCTGTACCAAATTAATCAATGACATATTCCGTTCCTTCTTGTTTCTGCTCGAGCAAAATTCATATCGTCTTAGGAGCTGCCTGCACTGTCGGTAGCTGCGGACATCACTGATCGGAGAAGACTTTCTGTCAAGTCCCTACAAGTCCAGTAAAAGTCATTCAACTTTTGACAAAATAATCTAATAAAATCTTCACAATGCTTACTTATACAATGTTGCACCAGACTAACAACACAATAAAACACAAAACCAGTGCTTTTTCAAACCCAGATTCCTGCTGTTTGACATATTAATTTTAAAGAAAACACCTCCAGACTGAAGTCATATACTTGTATTTAAAATATATTTATTTATTGATTTACTTATCTATTTCTAATGCGTCCTTCAGCTAATAATTCTACAATTATTTTAAAATCAACAGTAGATAATATTCATTATAATTTGAGAGTTGAATATGACAGTAAATTTATCATTGAACATTCCGCAGAGGAGCCGAGATTAAAAATTGTACGATCCTGGACAGCATTCAACAGGGTACAGCGTTCCGGATATCGTGAGCCGATAAAGTCCTGGCCCGCTAGCGCCAAATCGTCTCCCGACCGTAGTGTAACCAGTCGTAATAATGGCATTTAACATCTATTGTAGGTTAGTGCAGAGAATGCCTCTGAGTAGATGTCTTTATAAGTTCTCAGTAAGAATTAATGATCGAAAACTTACTTTACAGGCAGAACCTCTGGCCATGAAATTGGTGCTTTGTTGCTTGCGGCCACATGTTCCATTGCATGCAGTACTGCGTTCGTCAGTAAATTTATCGGAATGGCATTGCTGAAAGACATCATGGCCACTCCACGAGACTTCGTGGCGAAAACCTAGAAAAAGATTTATTAGAATTTTAGATTCATGATTGTGTTGAAGCCCTTACAATGGATACATCCCTGACACTGACACCAACTAAACTCGTACTCTTTAAGCAGGGCTGGTATTAGTCCCAATGGCATCCAGGTAAAGTGTGAATGTTACGCCCTCTGACGACTTAATCCAAATTGTAACTGCACTTTCGCCAGCCAGGAGATATATGTCCAAGGCCTTTTCCAGACATTTTATTTCCTACACCAGATAATAATATTTAAGTCCGTGAAGAACCTCTATAGCTCAGGGCATACAAAAGGAATAATTAAACAAATAAAAATTGTAATGAAATAAACAACTAAATTAAAGCATAATTCATGATAAGTAAATAATCTACAAAATCAAATTTTAAACACAAAATCACTTAGTAAAAAAAACATGACCAATTCTCTACTAAATACAAAAATGACATCAAATAAATTGTTTTAAAACCACTCAAATCACTTTTGAATACCAAAAAGCATTAAATATCTATATCTATAAGAATGGATGTGGGTGGACTTGTCCAGAATGCACGCTCGCTTTTTGGCAGCAACGGACCTTAAACATTGTACATAAATAGACGTTCACTCGACTCACCCAGTCGCGATATTTTCAACGTTTTATTCACATTGGAAGTCGAGATATTAGACATTTTAATTTTCGCCGTGTTAATTACACGATCGCTGCACATGCGACGCCATTATTTGAATCGTCGTGCAATAACAAATGACGTCATTTTTCGCCAAAGCTTACGCAACGCAACCGCCCTGGGAAAGATAAATGCCTTAGACCAACCATGCAACATGAGTTTAACCAGCAGAATTGGGGAAGACCTTCCAAGCAGAGGGGCTTAAATATATAACCATTTATAAACCCCAAATGGGCGGTGAAGCCGCCCCGCAGGGGCGGGTGGAGCTGGGTTTGGGGACGAAAAATCGAAATTTCCCGTGCAACGCCGGGTACCCAGCTAGTGAATTCATAAAAGTGATAAGAATATTAAAATATGATCAAAAATAAAATCCACATCATTAGGACATTGCAGTCATCTCTCACCTTTACCAGAGCGTATCCACCTCTGTTGTCTTCAGAGCATATGTGCTTGTTGATCTCTTCGGAACATACCACCACTCCAATTCGCACTACGTCCTACAATCAACAAAAGTCATTGACTATGGGAGGGTTAGTATATGGATAACAATGGCTTGAAGTGCTTACGGTTCTAATCCCGAAGGACGCTATGTTTAGCTCCTGCTTCATTCTCTAGGTGGTAGTTAAAATACACATAGCATACTCCCTGCATGGCTGCAAATTTGTCATTTATGTCTTCAGTGATCTGCGTTCTTGTGAATTGTATAAATTGTTCGTACTGTATACTGTAACCAGTGCAATGTGTCAACCAGATCATTGAACAAAGAAAAATTATTATTATTATTATGCAGAAATAAAATGCAAGAAATTTAAACAGCTAAATATATGAATGGATGGGGTGACAGTGCATGATATGGGTGCGTATATGGATAATGGATACATTGATGGATAGATGAGAACTGGTTGGTGAATGGATGCATTTGAAGTTGAGCGACAAAGATTAGTTAGGAATCATATTTTATCACACTTGTGAATTGCCCACTCTGCAAAATTTATTCATTGATATTGGCCCACTAGCAGAGCCCAGGTTCTTTCAGTCGACCTACAAATCAAGTGAAATCTGTTAATTTATTATACCATAATTAACCACACAATGCCTACTACACTTAATTACCTACAAGTACGTTCTCAGAAGCAGTCAACTTTCATCATGCTTTATAAAACTGCCTACTCTGAATGCAGGAAAACTGTTACAGGCACATGGATTAAATATCAAAACAGCCTCATCGCTCACTTTAGTTTTACTTACTGGTATGAATGCATTTTAATATATAATTTGATAACCATAGACAGCTCAATAATTGCCAAGTAGCTGGTACGCAATTGTTCAAACATTTATGCACCAAGATACAGGATATGTATTTGATAAGCTTGTATCACGATTGTAATGTGTTTTATGGGCAGAGACCTAGGGGGAAGGTCCCCCAAAAAGAGGTGTTGGGGGAATGGCAAGGTCATCAAATTTTTTTGGCGGCGAAATTAGAAAATTTCGTAGGGATTTCTCCGGATGACTAAAAAAGGTCATAAATTTTGGCCGGCAGAAGATGGAAATTTTTCGGCAACAATCCGAGCCATTCGTCCGTCAAAAAATCTCGCGTCTTTCCGTCCCCCAAGTTTCCGCCCATGATGTGTTCAAATTTTTTAATGCAAGAGAAAATGAACAATGACATCGCATGATACAATGCCAAATAGAAATTACAAATACCTTGTGACCATAGATACCATTCCGACCGATGTAACCCTGAATAGCCCACCAAAAAACACGCCGAAGCGGAGTGCGTTGCGCAGGTGCATTCGACCCACAGCCACTTCCGGTAAAAATGGAATACAGTCCTTGATGACCTTAGATAAACAAAATGCAGAAAATACACAATCAACCCCCCAAAAAGCTGATATTCAACGGCGATATACAAGATGGCAGAATAAAAAATGCCCCACTGATCAGAATGCAATTTCTCCTCAATAAACTGAGTTTTCTATGATTATCACGGCTCGAATGTAATGAAAATTGTAACTTCTATAGCGCTACTCACAGCCGTGGCCATTCAGTAGCACTCCCAGTGCGATAAGCGATAACCCCTGTAGAAATAAATAAGTTATAAATTAATAGGTTGCATAGAGTATTAGAGGAAAGATTTCAAAACAACCCAATTTGGGACGTGTTGTGTGGCCAAACGTGTTAAGAAACCACACTTCTTCCCTCTGTTCTCACAAGCAGCATAGAAACAGTGCAAAAACATTTGTGGAAAGCCATGTTATAAAACGAAATGTTCAACCAACTGACCATTAAGCAAATCAGGGAATCAGTAATTTCTTGGTCAGACATGCATTCATCTGAAGTATTGTCCAGCCAGAGCGCTTGAGGGATCCTGACAGAAAAACCAACAATATCTCGTGAGACAATACTCACGCTTATCAGCACGTACTTTAGCAGCAAACAAATGCAGTTTGTTATGAATAAAATTAGTCAATTTGATTTACATCTGATTCATACAAGAGAATATATATAGATCAATTGCTGATTAATGAATTGCTATTAACGGGCAACATTTGCTGATTACGGACCGTTTGAATAATTGGTTCATTGAGTGCCTGCATAAATGGTGGTGTAGATGGACGTGGCGTTTGCTCGAAAAGGATGCATTGACAATATTAACAGACATTGCTTTAGAAAATCACAACTTACTTATGATATGACAAGTTGAAGGTCGGTACTTTCCAAGATGTATTCTTGCTCACGATGTTGAAGCGAGCAAGCGCAAACGTCAACTGCTGACCAGAAACCGAACCAACGTATTCAGCAATTCGGACGCGGACTGAAGGTGAATAGTTTAATGGATACAGCTAAAAATAAAAATGACATCAATTGCATATCTTGAGCATATTATATATTATATTAAATTAAAAACTAGGATAGGTTATCTCCACCCAAAAAAATACTTTGCAACCACAATCAGGCCTACCTCCTACTGACACCTTGCTGATAATGTTGCAAGAATGTTGTACTCATATTAACAGTTGATTTATTTATTTACTTATTTATGTTTCACATTTTCTATAGCGCCCCTTCAATCTCTTTACTCAAAGGTGCTCCAGAATTACAGCACGGACACTGCATCAGAGCTAAACGCCGAATTGCCCAAGCAATTGTGAGTGAGGTGGTCAAGGTTTCATCCCTGAGGCTTGAGGTGGATTCGAACCTGGGACCAAGGAACCAACGACACCACTACACTACAGCGCCCCACAATAAATAAATAATAAAAGATATACGTACTAAATATCACAATATAATAGATTAAATATCAAACTAATACATAAATAAAAACTATATTAATTCATAATAGCAATCAATTATTCGAATAAAATCAAAATCCACTTCTTTCCTACAGATCACCATGATGAACATCTGAAACACCCAAGTACATAATTAATGCAACAGAGCTGAACATCTACAGAGCAGCCAAAAAGTAATCCTCTAGTACTGTATTTTGCCAATCTTGGCCAGGAGTAAGAGTTTTTTACTTGGATAGAATTACTGATGGATTGGGCAGACTGATGATTGGTTTGATGGATGAATGGAGAGAAATGATTGTGAGTGTTAACGGATGCATAAAACTAGTTTGGATTATGGATAAGATAAGATTGGGATATTGCCTCTGGTTTCGTAGGCAAAGTCGTTAATCTTTTGCCTCAAACACACTGTCATGACGGTCACGAACACTGATGAACAGAACTGTCCATAGATGTTTTGACTCTGAAAGTGTGGATGTAAAGTTGAACGTAGATAGAGGTAAAACAGATGGTCCGGATGTAGTCGAGTTCACAACGAAATTCACATTAATTAGCACCAATGCTCCAAACAACAAAGGCCATTGGAGCTTCCGGCCAGTGAAAGCAATGGCGGTGATGGTCAATGCATCCTATAGACAGATGAACATCATAAAGCATAAACCATCAGTCAATCTTAATCATTTCAGTCAATCTTAATCACATCAGTCAATCTTAATCACATCAGTCAATCTTAGTCACAAAATGCCTAATTTTTAACAACAATCCAGTGCATCTGGCAATTTCCAGAACATTAATTCAACTGCCAGTGTTGGTATATAAGTTACTATGTACTATAATTAAATAATTTGTAATAGAATCAAGGGACACCAGATTCTCATTCCTTCCCTCGCTATTCACTCCCTGTTTCTCTTCTATCTAACCCCGTCTCCATCTCTCTATCTCAAAGTTGTTCAGAAATCCATTAGGCAGAGTCTGAATTTGTACGCTTGAAAAAGAACCAACTCAACACATAATCTCTAACTTCTAATTTGTCAAAAGAGGCAGAGCAGTAGTTAGGGTGGATATTGTTTGGGTCAGGTATTGTAGCATGACTCTATGTGATTTTTCGAGGTGAGCAGAGGGTTGATCGATATTGCAATCTTGAGAATTATAATTTGTAGAGTAAATAATTTAACAAAATCACTAAAGTGAAATCAAATAATAAGCCAATAAATATTTTTCAAATAGTAAAAAGTAAGAAATCAATTGCAGTTAAGAATGAAATTAAATATTAAAATATAAAATGACACATAAATATGCTAAACTAATTTTATGCCAAAGCGCACGAGTAGTTGCATGTGAAGGAGTGCTTTGAATCCACATCCTTTTAAAATCTCTTAACTAGAGCAATGCTGTCAACGCTCACTTTTATGACATGATTTTCAAAAACAGAGTGTGTGTAGCACAGTTGAATATTTTCTTCCATGCAATTCATATAAAAAATGTGAACTACAACTTCCCATTCTACAATCAACAAAAAGTCAATGACTCTATGTAATAAAAGGCAACAATTTCGAAAACGAAATCGATTGTTGGACGAATGGATGGAGACTGCAGATGAGATGGGTGGGAATGCATTAATGGATGGATTGGTTGATGAATGGATAGGTTTATTGATGGAATGGACAGATTGATGAATGAAAAGGATTATGAAGTTGAATTGAACGATGTATGGATAGATACAGAATATAATCACTTAAATTCTAATATGATAAAATAACGCAAGCAAATCAACAAAACGCTTGACTAAATGATGTAGCACCGGACTACCGTATGTTACATAATTATGTACATGGTCAGTGTTTTTCAACTGGAATACTATACTCCCATACATTGACATTTTGAAAGTTTAAAGACTGTCCGTGGAAAAGTTATTTAGTTCAAATATATCTGCACAAATATTCTATTAACAGTAGATTAATAAGAGATTTGATCAAAATCGTAATTTATCATTGGACATTCTCCAGAAATGCTTTAATTGAACATTGCACAATGCTGGACACAAATTACAAATTGCCAGCAGCAGACACACGATAAAGCCCACGTCTGTTTGCACCAAACTGTTTAGTGACAGACAAATCTATCCAAGCTATCGAGACAGAGGATCTCAACTTAAGTGAATCTAGTGTTACCTTAAATAAAACGGACCAAAGGATTAATTGTTGAATTGATGCATATGAAGTTGGATTGATCCGATGGATGGGAAAAAACAGAAAATATAGTCACATAAAACTAAGCTAGATTACGGATCAGAAAGAATAGGTTATTACCTCGTATTTGATAGGCAAGGTTCCACCATACATTTTCTAGCTCCGTGTCCACTGCCACATCATATGGGATGATGGCTGAGATGTTGTCTGTGTTCGCGACGAATTTTGAAAAGTTCCGCTCGGCCAGCAGTGAACCATTTTCATCCAAAATCATATTTCTGGACATAATTCCGTGGAATTGAATCGTGAAACAGTACAAAAATGCACCATGTCTTAACCCTCTCACCCCGATAGCCCCACAGCAAGCGGAACGCCCACCCGACGGCCCTGAGCAAAAAGTATATCGACAATCAGCTGCCACATGTCGTCATCCCAAAATAGCGAGAAATACTGGAGTGTAGTAGTGTCCACTGAACAGTTGGCTGCAGCACCTCGTGGACCAGTAGGCTCACTCGGTCTAAATGTAGAATTACTTACTGTCACATTGCGTATCCAACTACCTGGTGCAACATTACTGGTTGAGGTTGACGCTCGATCGGTGTGAGACTCGTGATCAGAATCATCCACGTTGCATTCACTTTCGGTTTCCAAATTATCAGCGCTGTCACTATCACTTTCGCTGTCTAGAATCAGCTTCCTGGCTTGTGCCAATGTAAATTGTTTTTTATTTGGTCCCTGTACGTTTGCGGACGCTTTAGCGGTGCAAGCTGCTTTTCTTTTTGGCATTATGAACTAAATTCAATGAAGTTTATGAAATAAAAATCATAACAATGCTTACCAACATCAATGGCCACTGACCTTACTACATGTTCAACGTCACTTCCGGTTGAAAAATAATAGTAAGTATACCAATAAGCCATAGTAAAACAAAACCCACTATAATGGTCTTACGGGGATACGGTTTATATGTTGAAACCTCTATAGCGGCCTTGCGGGTATTTGTCAAAGACCACCAAGCCGCTATAGCGGCCATTCGGGGTAAGAGGGTTAAAATACTGAAGCGGTTAAAAGTCAAAAGGATCTGTAATGAAATTAAAGCGTAAGCCATCACTCAATCCTAAATCCTACTCACATCATACGTAATTATTATAGTAATCCAGTGCATTTGGTAAATCCAGTACATAATTCTACTTTTGATGATGTTAGTTACAAAAGTAAGGAAATACATTCTTCTCCTACCATCCGTCCATCCTATCTCTCTCTACTAGATTAGATTATGGCTGTAAGACTCTATCTCTCACCATCCAAATAAGTATCTGTTCGTTCTGAGCTCCTTATGGGCTGTGAATGGACCCTACAAAGAACTGGATATTATTTTTCACCCATCATACAGAATTTCGTCCACAAAACCCACCTTGCGATAAGTATTTCAAGTAATCCACTCCAGTCGCTTTGATTGATCAACAACACAGTCGAATATATCATTGCAGCTGCTTAAATCAAAACGTACATCAAGTTTGTCAGCCACAGAATTCTGATCAACCGGATCTGGAGTTTGCTTTCCACAGTCCATCATTGTAATGTACTATTTCGAGTGAATCAACTGCACCTTTGTATATGCAACGTATGAACAAAATGTTAATGGCCTCTTTCATTTTTAGATATCCCATCAACTCTACAAGCCATTAATATTTTATGTGATAATATTTTCATTTACACATCTGAATGGAAATGCAGGAACTTTTGTCTGAAAAGGGTAGTGAATTAACAGCATTAACTGGGATTGCTTTAGAAAATAGAAACTTCATAAATATATTGAATATTTACTGAAAGTGCTCGTAGCCAATCTTTGGCTGATGAATCTTGCAATCACCACAGTAAGGCTGACACAGATGCAGTATGTGCAAAAGGATAGCCTTTGAATTGATGAGTGTTGCACGTGGGCTAAGAATTGGATATTTTGATCATGTTAGTAAAGTGCCATTTTAAAGGACTGATAGCACTAACAGGGAAATTTTGTTAATGAATTAAATTAAGACATAACTATATATCTACAAATTATTTTTTTAAGGCAGAATTAATTCTCAAATAGATACAAAGTTAGAATAAAATAAATTGTTTAAATTGTTTCAAGTAATCCACTCCAGTCGCTTTGATTGATCAACAACACAGTCGAATATATCATTGCAGCTGCTTAAATCAAAACGTACATCAAGTTTGTCAGCCACAGAATTCTGATCAACCGGATCTGGAGTTTGCTTTCCACAGTCCATCATTGTAATGTACTATTTCGAGTGAATCAACTGCACCTTTGTATATGCAACGTATGAACAAAATGTTAATGGCCTCTTTCATTTTTAGATATCCCATCAACTCTACAAGCCATTAATATTTTATGTGATAATATTTTCATTTACACATCTGAATGGAAATGCAGGAACTTTTGTCTGAAAAGGGTAGTGAATTAACAGCATTAACTGGTATTGCTTTAGAAAATAGAAACTTCATAAATATATTGAATATTTACTGAAAGTGCTCGTAGCCAATCTTTGGCTGATGAATCTTGCAATCACCACAGTAAGGCTGACACAGATGCAGTATGTGCAGAAGGATAGCCTTTGAATTGATGAGTGTTGCACGTGGGCTAAGAATTGGATATTTTGATCATGTTAGTAAAGTGCCATTTTAAAGGACTGATAGCACTAACAGGGAAATTTTGTTAATCAATTAAATTAAGACATAACTATATATCTACAAATTATTTTTTTAAGGCAGAATTAATTCTCAAATAGATACAAAGTTAGAATAAAATAAATTGTTTCAAGCAACACAAATTTGTTTTAAATACAAAGGCGCACTAAATATTAATTTATAGAAGTAATTAAAATATGCCCAAATTAAAGTCCACATTACTAGAATATTGCTGTCATGTCATCTCTTACGATGATCACAGATTTGTCAGAGATCTTGTAGTAATCACATAAAAATGCCTCTGATGAGTATTGTACAATTCCAACTTGATGAACAGCAGTTCACCCTAAAACCACCAAAATGTCAACAACTAAATGTAGTTAAAAGCATCAATTTCAAACGATGTAATTCATGGATGAATGAAGTGACAGCATATGAGATGAGTGGAATGCCGTAATGGATGAATTCGTGGATGTATGGATAGAATTACTTATGGAATGGGCAGACTGATGGATGGATGGATGGATGGATGGAGAGAAATGGTTGGCAGGGTTAATAGATGTATAAAACTAGCTTAGATTGTGAGTAGGATAAGATTGGGATGTTGCCTTTCGTTTCGTTGGCGAATTCCTACATTTTCCAACGCAATGTTCGGTGCTACCAGATACCTAATGAACATGCAAATTTAATATCATGCACATATAATTATATGAACATCGATCTGGTCTTGTATATTATATTGAACACCTACTGACTATTAGTCCTATTTTATTTTCTGCCATAATCTTTCATTCGGCAATGACAAAATGCCAACCCATCTCACAAGTCCCACGATCTCTGAGGTTCCATGCCAGTAAGACAAACATGGCTTGTGAGACAATAAATGCACTTATTGGCTTCAATTAAATATTAAACAACATAATAAGCTATCAATGCTCTACTAAACATTAAATAACTACAAAACTAAGGTGAATACAATTACAATTGATTACACATTGCATGGTACATTGTCTAATAGAAATTACAAAGACCTGCTGTTAAGGCAAAAGATTCCAACAGCCATGACCCTGAACCGAAGCACGTCGCATCGCGAAGGAACATTCGTCCTTCCAGCATATCAGATTCAGCAGAAAGCAATTCAGTACAGCCTTAGGTAAACAAAACCCTAAAAATACACATAACAAAGAAAGCTGATCTTTGGTGGCGCTGTACAGGATGCCTTCAGGAATAAAAATGCCTCGCTGGTCAAAATGCAATTTCTCCGCAATAAATTAAGTTTTTCTATGAAAATAACAGAATGCTATGTAATTACATACATTATAATAAGAGATTTGTTCATAATTGTGGATTTATCATTAGACAGTCCCAAGAAGTGCCTATAGGTTAAAAAACATTGTACAATGCTGGACATAAATTAAAAATACCATTTTATAGGATATGGCCAGCAACGGTGAATTGATAAAGTCCAGGTTTGCTAGCACCAAATTGTTTTCCAACAGGCAATTCAATCCTGCCGCTACGACTCTTGTCAGCAAACTTTAATTCAGCCACTTTAGTTCTAGTTGCTGCCATGAAAATATCATCAGTTTGAGTACCATAGATGTGGCCTAATAGTGCTGTGAAGTAGCAGAAACGCAGTTGTTCAGACATTTATGCACCAGTAGGCAGGATTTGAATTGTTGCGCTCACATATTCTGAGCCACTAAACAACTTGTAGCATGGTTGTAATGTGTTCGAACTTTTTTATGCAAGACCAGACGAATAGCAATGTCTATGAACGCCTGAAGCCGAATAAGAGACCCCCTACACTTCATTATACAATACAGAAATATACTAATGAAACAGAGTTTGCACAGACAGTGTAATTGGCATGAACATTCCAAAAGCGGACATTCGATATGTTCCTGGGGTGTATAAGCCGTATCTTGATGCATCTGGTAGAGCCATCCGGCCGACAATCGTGTTCGGAGCCATTGGAAGGCAATCTAAAGCAACCTTAGATAAAACAAAACCCAGAAAATCAAGCAAAACACTAACTTTTTCTTCATGAAATTGGTTTCAACAACCACAATAACGTCTTCTGTGATGTGATGTGTGTCTTTTTCCACACCAAATGCGGCTCTCTATCAGAAAGACAAACGATGGGTCGTGCACTAATCAGCTCTTTAGCAAATAAATGCAGTTTGCCATGAATCAAATTAGTCAATTTGATTTTCATCTGATTAATGCAAAAGAATATATCAACTACTGACTAATGAATCGATAGTTTTTGCAAATGATTATTAGCAACATCATTTGCTGATTTGAATATTACTGCTATGCCACAGTTATCTACATGAATGACCCAGTGCCCACCATTTTCATCTGTTGTCTACTGGGTTCAAAATAGACGGCGCCTGATTTTAGCCAAGTCCACTTCAGGAATTTGTCAATCTATGCTATTCTCAGTCTCCCTGGTCTTCTGATGCCTCCTACAAGACCCATGATTGTAACGTGTTCGAATTTTTAATGCAAGACTAGACGAATAGTGGTGGTGATGATGTAAATGATGATGAAAACAATGACGATGATGATGGTAAAGACAATGATGGTGGTGGTAATGATGATGATGATAACGACAATGGTGGTGACATGCACTGCTCAGTAAATGCATTCAAATAGCAGGCATAACAATAGGCCAACCAGTCCAAAATGAATCCTGTTGGCAATCCCATCACAGTTTTCCAGGTCTTGCTGAATCCAGTCAGACTGAGACCCCTCAAATACGGCACAATGACATTCAGGAGACCTCCATGAGCGTTCATCTGATGCACATAATCGAAAAACTCCTCCTCAACAACGCTATATTTAATTATTATGAAGTCTAAGTGCAGTCTAGTGTCTTATGGCACACAGTGTAATATTTAAACAGATGTAACTTTGCAGAAAATGAACAGTTTCAAGTGAAAATTTCATTCTACTGACCAGTGTACGAGGAGCCATTGGAAGGTAATCTAACGCAACCTTAGGAAAATAAAATAAAAATGAAATGTTAAACAAATTTATACAAATTGCTTACAAAGCAACGAATTAAATTAAAACATAACTATATATGTACAAATTATTTTTTTAAAGAGAATTAAATATCAAATGGTTACAAAGTATATATATATGTATATTGAATCTATTTCAACTTGACTTTGTAACCATTTGATATTTAATTCTCCTTTTATAAAACACATTTCTTTTAAATACAAATCATTAAATATTAGTTCATAAAAATAATGAAAATATTAAAATATGTACAGGCAAATTAAAATCCACATCACTAGAATATTGTGTGTAACACACTGTGCTCGAGCTCACAAGCTTCCACAACAAGAAGCAAGTTTGCTGCACCTGCTTAATTAATTTGACTTCCATCTTATTCATGCAAGAACATAGATCAACTGCCGGTAATGAATTGATTATAAGGAAATTTATTGTTTGCGATGTGGTGTATTGACTGGTTCATTGACTGATTGTATGGCCGTGGTGGTGCTCCATTTGAACCCTTGGTTACATATCAATGGCTAGTTGCATAAACAAGGCAGTTTAGCAGCCGCAAACTTACGTTATAATGTAGATAGGTGGCCAGGTCCAAATTTCGTTTATCACATAGACCTCAGCTACATAAAGAAGAGGTGCCGGAATGCTCCGAGACTGGGTCATATTTGTGGTCACGTCTTTGCCATCTTGTAAGGAACGGGTACGATGACAGGCATGTGGAGGAAAAACTAAAACAATCACAATTGTCAATCACATTTTTAGATGTGGGTATTGAATAAATAAAGATCCTATAATGGAAGTAAATCCCTGAAACAGAACCAACTCAACACATATCTCTATCTTCTAGTTTGTCAACAATGACAAATGGGCAGAGCAGCAGTTAGGGTGGATATTATTTGGGTCAGGAATTGGAACGTGACTCTGGACAAGAGAATTATAAATTGTAGAGTAGATAATTTGACAAAATCGCTTTAAGTGAAATCAATTAAGAAGCTAATAAATTTTTTCATATAGTAAAAAAATTAAAAATCAATTACAGTTCAGCATGAAATTAAATATTAAAATACAAGATAATAAATAACTAAATACTAAACTAATTTTATGCTAAAACGCACGAGTAATTGCATGTGAAAGACATCAGTGAAGAGTACATTTTTTGGCTCACCCTGTACATTCCTATAAGTGCTTAGATTATACATTGTACAATGCTGAAGAGAATAATTACAAATACCTTTGAATTGGATAAAAGACGCCTGCTATAGTCATTCTGAACAGGCCCAGTTTAACAACCCCCATATTTTAAAGCATCGTCAAGCATCTAGCCAACCACAATTTCTAGCCTTGATCCAAGCATGTCAAGAACGGTTTTAAATCAAACAGACCAAGGAAAGGATACAAAACTGAAAAGCTGGCATGTAGAACACCAGCTTACAACATCCATTTTAGAATGTAGGAATGGAGGGAAGGAAATAATCTAACGTACATATGATAACACTTAGGGCAGTGCTATCCATCCAGCCTTTTCAAAAATGGGCAACTGAAGAACTCGTTCTAAAACCAGAGGTTACAACTCACAAGCAGCGAATAAAATTTAATTAAAATTATCAACAGTAGTAAATTTACAATGACATTAAATGTGTCGTTTTCTATACAATGTGGCATCACATTATGGCACACAATAGAAAAAGATCAGTTTCTTTTTAAATGGAATGCTTCATAATGTTGTTTAACATTTTGAAATTGGAAAGAGAACACTTACTATGACATTACAAATATATGCGTGCAAATATTATAATTAACTGTAGAAAATATTCATTATTAATATGATTTGTATATAGTAAATTTATCATTTATACAGTCCTAGAGGTACGTAGATGTAACAATCTACAATTCCGAGCAGAAATTACAAATACCTTTCAATACGATATAAAACGCCAATAGAGGTTGCCCGATACAGACCAGCTTCCAATACTCCAAACTTTGGTCCATCGCTTAAGGCCATACGGCCAACAGCAACATGAGGCTTTATCCTCATGGTATCTAAAATTACCTTAAATAAAACAGACAAATAGAGTACAAAACCGAAACAACTTACAAGTATAAACTTGAGCAAATGAGCCCACACTGCAGTCAATGAAAAGGCAATGACTTCTGCATTGAAGCTGAATTAATTAAATCAATTCCAATCAATTAAATCAACGGATGAATGGAGTGACGTATGCCCCTGAATGGTGGAGATGCATTGAATGAATGAGTGGGATTCATAGATTCACGTATGGATGGATGGGTAGATAGGACTGATAGATGAATGAAATATATATCTACATATATGCGTATATATTGTATATCAGACAAAACATTTGACAGTGGCACATTTTATAAGTGAAGCCCATGCTGAAGCCACTGAAAAGGCAATGACTTCTGCATCGAAAGTGATTCATGGATGGATGGATAGGCAGGAATGACATATGAATGAAACATACACACAAACACCCACACACATATCAGACAAAAGTAGATTATGGCTTCGATTTCCTTGAGTTAGACTAGATTAGATTATGTATCAGACTAGAGCAGTCTGTTAACAATGACGCCATTTGTGGCATCGACGCCATTTGCGGCATCAACAAATTCGGAAGCCATCCGTTCCCTGTAGGTATCACTTTTGATGTTAAACATTATGTCCCGTGTGACATTCATCATCATGAAGCATACCCTCCTGGGGCGTTGCATGATGTGGCAACAAACTCTCTCCAGAGAGCGCGATCTTCCGCCAACTCTATAGCCTCACACACGACGGGCGATGTGGCATTCGAATTGAATTGTTGCTCATCATTTTCGTAGGCTGAGTGTTCCCCGGTTGAGTCGCCACTCCAACGCGAGTAGACCAGATCCAGACAGGCTGATCAACCCGGTGTTGACTACCTCAGTCATCCGTCTTCACTCCATGACCCTGGAGCAGGGGGACTGTTTTAGGCTAGCCCAAAGCCGGATGCAGTTTAGCGTCATACCCAGGACATTGTGACATTGCTCTCATTTAAAAGGAAATTGAAACTCCACTGATCCATTAGAATCAACGGCTCATCATAAAGAGCAATTGCAAGTGGATATAATTTATTTCAAGTATTTATATAGCGCCTCTTCAAGAAACCTACTCAGAGGCGCTCTCTGCGCTAACTAGCCGAAATGATGTAAAGTGGCATAACAACAAGAAAATTTCATCAATTAGCAAAATAAGTCACAGTGAGCCGGAAACAGTCATCAGTGGCGATCCCTCGCAGACACGTAGAATCATAATGTTAGCAGAATTGCTTACTCCCACACAGGAGAGCAGCGGTGTAAAACACCATAGTGAGTGACCAATCCTTTTCAGAAAACAAAATAACAAATGGACATTTACAGAGTGCCTACAATCATATATGTGAGACCACACACAAAAACTAGCATTAACGTGATTTTATCAGATATTGAGTTTGATACATCATTTCAAATTCAAAGGTCTTTTCTCAGGCTTTAAAATAAAACAAAAAATATTGCTCTAGCTTTATTCTAACCGAAGATATAAGGGGGGGAAAGTGATCCAATTAAACTAATTAATTAACCAAAAAAATAAAAAAAATATTTTTTTTATTAAATTCTGCACAGAAATAAAAAATCACAAACGTACTATTGCCCTAAATATCTCTGAAGTGTAATTTCCGGCTTAATGCTGATTTCTGTGTGTACCGATATAAATATTTAAAAAAACTTGCTGATAATGGCAATACCACATACAAGCCATTATTAAATCTGAAAACTGTCTTAGCCTATGTAATATTTGTCATAGCAAATTGCCTTTCGAAGCCACAATTGAACCACAACCGTTTCAGGAATTTGCAGTTGCTGTGTGCATAGTGTGCAATAATTTAAATACATTCTATAAAGACAAATCATCAGTACCACTGCATTGGCAGTTCTTTTTTCATTATTGAAGTCTGAACTTGTCATTTATGTAAATCTATATAAATATGCTATGCAACAGTTGGCTATGTTTTAAAAACATTTCAAAATACAATTCCCCCAAGCTCCTAACATAAAGCACCTTAGAAGTACATCACTTCACTCGATGCTACATAATTTATTGTGTGAATGTGCAATGGCATCATGTTATTGTAATTGATAGGCACATAGTATACTTACATATATAGATACTTTTCATTATTCCTTTCAATTGCCTATATAGTCCTGTACATGAACTTTCTAACCTTGCGCATCGTCAAACGTCCAAATCGACTTCATTCTTCTGAAATGTTTGGGAAAACACACTTCGGTCGATACGGCCTATAAGAAGTTAATGCTTCGTTCACCTGCAATATATCCAAAGAAACTTCGGTTAAAACGAATTTTAAGACGATTGAAACACATTTCAAAAGCTTAAATTATACGAGAATCGATAACTATTGTTTAACTAATTTAGAACTTAGACAGTCGACTCTACTAAGAACATTTTTACTCTCTATTCAGTAGTCGAGAAAGAGCTTTACAATATAATTCTCAAATATCCTATAAAGCACCAACAAATGCTAACTACAAGCTGCCTTCAAAAAGTCAAACCTACTACAGCCAATGACTTAATCCTCTCACCCTTCTTCCAGTTACTCCACAAATCATCCAATTTTCCAAACATGTAGAAGAATTTGTTTTCGACAATACCAAGGGCATTTGGACGTCCAAATTGTGCTATAATGATGAGATTAATTGTTAGGAAGTAAGTAGAGATGAGTTTATAATTCTCATAATGCTCTAAATTGTCCTTTGATCAAATTTCTCCTAAAGTTAAATTAACTTTTTAAATTAACTTAGTTAATGATTAAAGAGAATGTAGATTATTTTGTGCACCCCTTTGTAATCATACATGTAAACCAATTTATAACGATAGGAGATAAAGTGCCACTAGTTATGAAAATGGTGAAAGTAATAATACTCTTAGTTGAAAAGGAGACAGCAGTACTATTACAGACCAATTTCAGTATTTGTCCAAATATTGGTAAAACTCATTTTTTAAAAGGGTAATCAACATTCTTAAGAAATACTTGGTGTTATTTATATATTAGTTTGGATTCTGAACAGTTTATTAGACCAGTTTAAGCCTTAATTGATAGATGGGAGGGACTTGATGATAATAAATTACACTCCGGTACGAAGAGTGCAAGGATGTGGGATTGTTTCCCGCTACCATCCCAAACGTCCACTTAACCTTCCAATCAGCAGGTAGTGTTGGTAAAAAATGAGTAGTGTTACGTAATGGGCGCCCTGTTGGCCGCCAACAGTTAAATTGTAATAACTTGTGATCATCCGTCGTACTGTGAATTGTAACCATTCTGCATAGTGTCAGTTTGAAATTAAACGAAGATTATTATTCAGATGATTTCCTAACAATTACTAGATTTGTTTAATTAATTGTAAGGGTATGTAATATAATTTTGATGGATTTATTGAAGCCGAGTCCAAAATTCTTTATCCATTGCACGTTAATGTGTCAGTGTTCTTATTATTATTATAGTTGATATAATTGATATATCTCTTGGCAACAGTGAGTGTGTTGTTGGTATCTTCTGTATTCTGCAGATACATTTGATACTGTTGAACGTGAAATATTGTCTATCAAGTTGAATAACTATAGAATAAGAGGTACATTACTTGGTTTATGGATTATATCAAAAAGCTAAACAATTTACCACTGTTAATAATGTTAACACTCGGCACTGTGTAATACCCTGTGGTTTTCCATTCGGTCTGCAGTGCAGATATTGCTTGACATTAATTATAATAATTTTTATTGGTATTGTTTGGTTGACCGGCAAGATGAGACTTCACCGGCCATTGAGTTAGTATAAATATTTACTGTGCTTTTGCTTTATTTGGTGACGAATAAGCTACTTCCTCCCTCCCACTATTGGTAGTAAGATCTTATTGTGGGTATCATCTTCAACTCTTCGCTACTTAAAGTCTTTTTTTATTTCCTTGCGGCTGTCACGCTGAGAACGCCTCTGAATAGAAAGTCTGTTAGAGGCGCTTTATAAATGCTTATTTAACAATACAATACTTAGCAAAGCACCCAACAAATTACTAAGTACTCATTGCATCATCTCGCAAGGGAAGTTACGCCATGTTAGCAATTTTGCAACTTTGCTTTGACACTTACACGATGTCTTTAAATGTTTGACAGGCCACCGGTGTTTGCCTACATGAATTGTCATTTAATTGTATTGTCTGACATTTATAATGTACCACTCTAGAAAAGATATATCAGTTGTTGCTTTTATCTGTAGTTATGTTGCTTTTTGTGGCGTCAGAACTGCTGTTGTAAAAAAAAACGTTTATAGTTTCAATGAAGTAAAATGCGACATTACAGATTTGTCTTTTTAATCTATCTTTTTCTCTTGCCATCCTCCTTTATAGACAATGAGAGTTCAAGTGCTTCCTTATCCATTCTATTTGACCTTGCTCCAGTTGGGCTAGTATAAGGCAAGGCAAGTCAGGCTAGTAATGTCGCTCCCTCCCCACTGAATCCCAGTTCCATCTCAACCTACATCTGTCTATCCTTGTTTACACTTTCAATCTTCTGAGTTGACCTATATTCTGAAATGTTGCATCTTATTGGTTGACCTATATATTTCCAAAAAGGGAAAATAGTCTCTATACGGTATACCTTCAAGAAAATAGTTAAGAAGGCATTGTTCTTAAAATATTCTTGAGTCGATAAACCAATCGGTCAATTAATCTCCATCTGTTCACTCGACCAGGAGAGCTATAATTATATACTTGCAATTTTATTCAGCATGTTAGTATTTCCTAACAGACTATTGATACTGGTGTTATGTTACTGGTATATCTGTGGTTTTGAGATGATGTACCGGTATGTACAAGCAATTGTAATAGTGCCCTTCAAGATTTTACTACACAGAGGCACTCCTAACTACAGCGTAGTCACTGAATCGGAATTTTCTGTGAAATTCCGATTCAGTGACTACTGCATGAGCAATTGCATATGAGCAAAATTTGAGAGTGAAGCACTTGCTCAGTGTCCTACGCAGGGGCTTGAGGTGGTTTCGAATCTGCAATGTTCTGCTGTTATTTTTCATTATTGTTATTAATATTTCAATAATTACTATGATTATTACCATTGCTATTACTGGTTAATTTCTAATCTAAAGTATCATATGAAAGTATGCATTAATAATAATAATGGAATAGGAAGATGGGTCAAGCTAGTATAAGCTAAATATTAGGTTTCTTGTCTCCTGTTGCACTGTTTTTTTTGTGGTTCATGATTGTACCATTAGACTTTTGTGTGCAATAAAGAAATCCATTCAATAATATTTTACATGTAGATATCTGGATATCTATGTTCTAACTTTCCAACCCAAGATCTTTCCTCTCACCTGCCCATCAACCTAGGAATGCCCCCTCTCTATTTAAATAATAGGGCCTAGACAAAGGCTCCTATATATTTTACAGAGGTTCTAAGAACTAGGACCTTGTGGTATCAGGCTATAATGTGGGTTGTTTCATTTTTGGATCTGCATGCACTCACCACGTTGTTAATTTAAAGTGTTTTCATTGAGGATGTCACATCTGTAGAGAACAATAATTTATGTGCTGCTTTTTATGTTAATTATATTATTGTATTATTCTCACGATATGTATGGCCATTCTGCTGAGTGATTGCAAAGCAACTAGCCGTGTGCACTTTTACTTGAATCTCATTGTGTAAAAATATTATTGCATGCAGTTTGCTGAAAAGTTCTGTACAGAATTGATCTGATTTTTTGAGCGAACTCTTTTACCTGTTTGTGACTCATTCAAGCATTTAATTCTGTGTTCATGTTGTTGGCAGACAAAGAAAGCTGATGTTTACTGTTAATCCTTTGAAATGTCTCTTCTACTATGCCTGTTATGGCATTATGGATCATACTTAAAAATAATATGCAAGAAATTCATATCCACTACAAGAGAGTTAATCTATACTGTAGCGATAATTGCAACAAGTATGTCTTGCTTTGATGTTCATTAATAACAATAGGTCTTCAGTTGTAGGACATTGTCTCCCTGTACTTCATCATCCTGGACATTTCCCATGTCCTATTGTTGTAGATGTTTTGAATCATTTCTAAGCCTGGGGATAATGTTGAACCCTGGGGAAAATGTCCATTGGATAATTTCCGGGAGGAATTATGTTGTTTGGAGGGGTTCATGTCTGTTACCCATTCATCATAGGCTGCGGATTATGTTGCTGGATATGTGCATTACCCATCCATCATAGCCTGGGGTTATGTCCTGGGATAATGTCCATTTACCCATTTTTATAGCAGGGAGATTATGTCCGGATGGGATATTGTCTATTTACCCATTTTTCAACTTTATTACCCGGTTTAATGACAAATCCTTTTCTGTATAAAAATCAACTGCTGGTATTTTCTGTATAAAAAAACAACAGATTTATATTCATGGGTTTTGCAATGCTTTCTTGTTTTTTACTTTTTCTGTACTGCTCTGTGTTGTTTTTCTGGCATAATTAAGGCATTAATAAAACTTGTTATCTGTCTTACAAGCATTGTTTAGTGTCCTTTCTTTCATGGCTTTATAAATGATGTGAGAGTATACTAACTCATTTTTTAATTTCGAAAATTTATTTAGCGCCGCTTCAAGGTAGGCTACTCTGAAGCGCTCCCGGCCCAACCACGGCTAAATAAGATAGTTTTTAAGTTCTTTAAGGACCAGAGTGGAATGACCCCTGGGAACTAAGCGCAGTGTAGCAGGGATGCCATTCCAGGTTGTAGCACTAGCGACAGAGAATGTCTATATATTGACGCTCTATCTCAAGATCTTCATCTGTGGATGTCGTCCAATCGTCTTTCTTTGAACTCTTCCAAAACCCAGTTGATTTGGTTTGGCACTTCCAAGCAGCTCCAAAAACTTGACTACTCGGTACTCTCTCAAACTTTTCCTCACTTCAACTTTTCGTCTAGTGTTCGAGACCTAGGTGTCACCCTAGATAGTTCTCTAACTTTTACGGAACACATAGCCAAGCTTACTCGCTCTTCCTACTTCCAATTAAGGCGGCTGAGGGCTATTCGCAAATCTGTTTCATCTTCGATCTTTACCTCCATTGTCCACGCCTTCGTCTGTTCTCGGATTGACTATTGTAATTCTGTCCTTGCTGGCCTCCCTAAGGTCCGGTTAGCTCCCCTACAGTCCGTACTCAATGCTGCTGCGAGGCTCATTGCCCGTCTTCCTCGATTCTCACACATATCTACATTCATGGCTGAACAACTTCACTGGCTTCCACTCTCAGCTCGCATACAATTCAAAGTTCTAAGTTTGGTTCTCAAGTCTCAACGAGGCCTTGCTCCGACGTATCTTTGTGATCTCATACTTCGCCCTATTTCGGCCACTTCGCTGCGTCCTCTTAGGTCCTCAGATCGGCTTGACCTCTTTGTTCCTCGCGTCAGGACCGCCATGGCTCAATCCAGATCATTTACCTGCATAGGTCCCTCCCTATGGAATGGTCTTCTCCCATCCGTTCGCTCTGCCATCCTCTCTGGTAGTCTTTCGTCATCTTTCTCTTGTCTAAAGACATGCCTTTTCTCTCGGAGTTGCACGCACTGGGAGCGCTTCTGAAAGGCTCTTGCTGCAAGAAGCGCTTTACAAATGGTCAGATACGATACGATATATATATATATATATATATATATATATATATATATATATCACATCTATCTGTCTCTCTCACTCTAACTGGGAAAAGTGCCCCTCATGCCACCATAATTGGCAGACCCTTAGGTCTTACCTCTTATTATTAGTGAGTTATTGTATTGTACTCAAACATTTTGCCTCTACTAGTTGAACCGTTCTGAGGCGCCCCAGTGCGCAAGGCCACAAGAGAAGAAATAAGTTTTGGAAAAAAAATGAAAAGGAGGGATTACCAGTTACAAATTGAGTTTGGGATATATATATATATATATATATATATATATCATCTTCAAGATAATCTACTTTGAGGCGCTCCCCGTCCAACACTGCTAAACGGCTAAATAAGGCAGTTTTTAAGTGCTAAAGGAACCGTGGACGTGTGGTGACCGCTAGGCACAAGGTGGAGCGCAACATGGTGCCCATTCAGTGTTTTAGGCGTCGCTGCATCAACATATAAGTAGACGTAGAGAGTACCGGTGGTTGAAGACTTGAAGTGAGTAACTTCTACGGCGCAGCAGGTGTCTAGAATTCACAGAGCATCGACCGATGGTACTCCAAAACCATCCCGTGACCAGGTCAACATCCAAATTACCCATCGGACCTCAATAAAAGGACAGAATTAAGTATATCTACTCGTCTATGTGTTATCTGGAGTACCATTTTCCCTCCAGATAGAATTAACGAACGTGTAGTAATGTAATTCGTGTAATTTCTTCGGCGTTTAAAGAGCTGTGAAACAAAGAACCTGTTTGTTAACTTTTGTGAGTGTTTACGTAATTTTACGTAACCATTAATTATCTTATATTGCAAATACCACAAGCATATAATAGTGGCTATGATGAGACAGACAGTTTCTACAGTACCGTGACAGCACATGTCATTACAAGGAACAGTTCCAAAAAGTAGTAACTTAGCATAATGTAATGTAAATCTTCGACAATTTCTCAGCGCCCACAAAAGCCACGTCAGGGAGACCAGCTTAATAGCATAGTATTAGCTATTTTCATAGGTTCCACGCAGTGCCTTAAGTGTGGGAAAAGAAGTGCATGGACGCCTCTTACCTTTCTAGTCTGTGCTCGCCAATAAGTGGCTGGACGGCGTTCAGAGTTTAAAACAAGTGCATGGACGTCGTCCATGACCGTCCAGGCACACTTTAAGCCCTGGTTCCACGACAACTGGTCTACCGACAACTCGTCTACCGACAACTCGTCTCCGGACAATTGGTCTAACGACAACTGGTCTACAGACGAATAGTATTGATGAAATAGAAGCTGGATTTATGAAAATGGTTTCTTACCTTACATGGAAGCTGGATCGATGATTTTATTCATGTATTTCGACATGCATCCAGCTTCTACTTCAGATCCAAAAATACCTTCATCCAGCTTCTATTTCTCACCCGTTATTTTCGTCAATCCAGCTTCTATTTCAGATTTTAAAAAAACAATACCCTTATCCAGCTTCCATTACTTAAGCGTTTTTCATCAATCCAGCTTCTATTTCAGATCAAGAAATACTTTCATCCAGCTTTTATTTCTCATACGTTATTTTCGTCAATCCAGCTTCTATTTCACCTGTAAAAGAGCCATCATCCAGATTTCATTTCTCTTGCGTTTTTTTTCATCAATCCAACCTCCACTTCACCTGTAAAAACTTTCATCCAGCTTCCATTTCTCAAGCGCTGGATCAGTTGTCTGTAGACCAGTTGTCATAGACGAATTGTCCGGAGACCACTTGTCGTTAGACGAGTTGTCGGTAGACGAGTTGTCGTGACACCGTTTTCATATGTTACACCTAGGGTTGCCAGGCGTCCGGTAATGAACCGGACAGTCCGGTATTCACACAATCTGTCCGGTTAAAAATTTCATACATTACCGGACATGGCGGTGTCCGGTAAATAGTTGTTGCTAGCAATAAGTGTTGGAGTGTAGTTTCTTGGGTCCATAAAAAGACATCTACTTGCGATTTTCCAATGGCATTGCCGTTTTTCTACCCCTTCGAATGTACTCCGGTGACTCAGCCTGAGGTATGTGGTACGTAGATATTCAGAGAGATAGGGGCATATATTATGTTATATATGCTTCATATGGCTGGCTACATAAGTATATAACTGGAGACAGTGATTAAGAACCACACAAGCCAGGCTCAGCCAACCGTTCAGCCGCGTGCAGGTTATCCGATATAGCCCGGTCCTACCGACATGATGAATATCACTGCTCCAGATCTATTCATATTATTATGCCTTAAATATGTCGTAGGCAATTTATGAACCCTGCCAACATCTTACGTAGCACTTAGTACTTGTTCCTCCCCACGCAGGTCTGCATATAGGTTATCGGGTAACCCATCGAACCCCTCCACCCAACTCGAGATCTGCTCATCGCCAACCGCCCCACCTCCTCCCACCATCGTCCCAAGACTTATGCCAACATCACAAGCCTCATAATTATGGTGACATCTCTCATCAGGCTATTAATCTCCCACGTAAATCAGCTTTTCATGCATGACGACAGGGTTGCACTGTTGCAGTATATCAAATTTCTAGCCGTTGCATTCTAGTTTGGCCCACGGACCACCCATACGCGAAATCACGAATGGCACTTTTTATCTAAATGTCCGACGCCAAAATCAAGCTGGGCCGCTGCTTGCTATGTATATATATTGTCCGGTAATTTACTAAAGTCTGCCTGGCAACCCTAGTTACACCTTTTGGTAACACGTAGCAGACTAAGAACTCAAGATCATCGTTGTCATAAGACATGAATTCATGCATGGGCGGAGACTTAGAGGGGACAGGGGCGACGGTCCCCTCAATGGATGTGGTGGGGACGACCCATACATCCCCCAATCCATAGGCGGAGACCTGGGCCGAGAATTGGGGGGGACGGAAAGACGCGAAATCTTCCGAAAAATTTCTGACGACCGGCGAAATCTGGAAAAAAAATTCTTTTCGCCGCCAAAAAAGTTGATGACCTTTTTTTTTAGTCATCCGGCCAAATCTCGACGAAATTTTCTATTTTCGCCGCCCAAAAAAGTCTTGACGCTCAAACTTTGGGGGGGGACAAATGCATGGGCCGTCCCCCCAACACTTTTATTGGGGGGGACTGTCCCCCCTAGGTCTCCGCCCATGCCCCAATCGTTAAGCGTTAGGACACGCACACACTTCACGAAACACACTGTGAGGTCATAACGTTAGAAGATAGAAGAAGAGATCTTCGAACAAGGTGACGAATAAAAAACGATCATCAACTTTTTGGCAGAGAAAATTGCGGTTTTCATCGAAATTTCGCACGGATGACTAAAAAACGGGTCGTCAGAAATTTTTGCCAGCAAAAAGATGGAAAATTTCGTCGGGTGCTCGGGCCATTCGTCCGCCCAAAATCTTCGGCCGCTCGTTCTCGTCCCCCGCTAGTCTCCACCCATGCATGAATTTACATAGCACCACTTTAAAAGAAACTCCTTAGAGGCGCTCCCGACCTGACAGCACCAAACCACAATCAAAGTGTATAGTTTGTGGCAGAGAAAGATCAAGAAGTTCATTACGGAAACTGTTATTTAACTTTTTCACGTCTTGCGCAATTTGGTAACTCACGTAGGCCTACAAAGCGCTGAACAATTGCGAGTGAAGGACTTGCCCAAGGTTCCTACGCGGCGACTTGAGGTGGATTTGAACCAGGGGCGGAGACCTAGGGAGGGACAGGGGGACGGTCCCCCCAATGGAGGTGTTGGGGGGACGGCCCATGCATTTGTCCCCCACAATCGTTGAGCGTCAAGACTAATAATTTTTTCGAGATTTGGCCAGATGACTAAAAAAAGGTCAACCTTTTTGGCGGCGAAAACAGAAATTTTTCCCGAGATTTCGGCGGATGGCCAGAATTTTGTTCCGTCAAAAGATGGAAATTTTTCGGTCCGTCCCCCCCAACTCTCCGCCCAGGTCTCCGCCACTGATTTGAACCTGCAAGGCAACGTAGGCCTACATACCCACTACATCTCCGTGTCCCACATTTTGTAGCCGGTTTAGAAATCCAGATTGAGCTTTAATTACAGCCATCTTTCAGACATGGTTGTCTACACGAATCTTCATGACCAGACGTCATTCACTCTCGACGTAGTGCGAACGTATACGTTTCTTAAGTTAAAAACGCACCGTACGTAGCCTACGTTAACGCAAAGAATAACGTACGTATATAGGCCTACGCCGTACGCGTACGGTAAAAATTGTAATTGCAGTTGCACTGTTGTAGAAAGAACAGAACAGGCTTACATTCATGGAAAAATCGGATCATGTCAATATAGCTTACAAATCGTAGGCTATGCTTGAACAAAATGAATACTGTGCATACGCCTAATCTCGAGACAGCTGTTGAATGGAATTAGGCCTCTGAGACTCTGAGTGTAGGCCTATCGTCAGGGTTTAAAGTGGGTGGGAACGGCGTTCCCGCTGCTCTCGAAATTCTTGGTTTGCGTTCTCACTGCTCATCAAGATGCAGGGGCGGATCCAGGGGGCCAATCCGGCCATGCCCCCCCATTTAAAAATTGCATGGGACGTGCCCCCCCATTTGGTTTCAACAAGCTATTAAATAAATGTAGCGGGGGAGAAAACAGGACATGAGGCTCCTCCCATTACAAAATCGTACGGTACGTGCCCCCCCGTTCGATTTAGCGGTTGAAACGGTATCCTCTTTTCCCGAAAAATTCGTCGATCAACTTTTTGGCGGATGAATTGGTATCTTTTTCCCCAAAAATTGGTCGATGACTAAAAAAAGGTCATCAACTTTTTGGCGGATGAATTGGTTTCTTTTTCCCGGAAAATTGAAAAAAAGGTCGTCAAACCAAATCACACCTAATTTTTCCCCTGTTCCACCAACAAGACCGACAATTTTGCGCCTCCCCCTTCGAAACGTTCTGGATCCGCCCTAGTCAAGATGGAACCATGAAAACACAAGCATTCCATTGAAACTTCATCAGCGTTCCCACTGCTCACAGGGAACGTTCCCAATGCTCACCCAAACCACTTTAACCAGTGCCCATAGTCGGAGTTTATCAGGGGCTAGAGGGGCTAAGCCCCCCAAAGAAGACCCAAATTCACTTTTTTTACCGTGTAAATGGTATCTTTTCCCGGGCTTAGCCCCCCCCCAAAAAAGGCTTTAGCCCCTCCAAGAACGGAAACCAAACTCCGCCCATGCCAGTGCCTATCGTTGTGCTGATAGTAGCAGTTATGACATTGATGTCGAGTCCTGTGCCAAACAGATAGATGAGTGTTGCACTTTTCTGATAACTTCAATTCCGAGCGCAAAACAGGGCTAACGTGTATTTTAACGTCGTAAATTATTCGCTCGTTTCAGCATTTTTAATTTTAATCAATTCAACTTCAATTTTTTGGCCAGAATTCTTCTAATCGCTCCAGCTCCTTTTTAGGCAAGAATTCGTCCCATCAATCTCGCTTCTATTTCGGTAACAATTATTTTTCATCAGCACGATATTATATTTAATTTTGAAATATTGATCACCAATCCAGCTTCGATTTCAACGAGATTTTTTTATAAATTCCACTTCTATTTCAGTATAAATTATTTTCATCAATCCGACTTCTATTGCAAGAATTTTTTCGTCAATCTGACTTGTATTCGACCAACCCTCTTGCATCTGAGTTTCCTGGCTTTGTCTTTGCAACCACGGTTCATGACCTCGGTGTCCAACTTGACCAAGAACTAACTTTTGCTCCTCAACTTCACCGTCTTGCTCGAGACTGCTATTATCAGCTGCGCCAGCTTCGCACTGTCATCCATTCTCTTACGTCTGCTGCTACTCTTACTTTAGTGCATTCTTTCGTTACATCTCGCATCGACTATTGCTCTTCGCTCTACATTGGCCTCCCATCCAGCAGATTGACTTGTCTTGACCGGGTGTTGCGCTCTGCTGCACGCCTAATTGGGAAAATCCCTAAATATGATCATGTCTCAAACCATAGGCGCAATCACGTCCTAAAAGTTGGGGGGACCATAATGAATCACGTCCTAAGAGTTGAAGGGACCATAATAATAAAGTTAGGGGACCACTCAAAAGTTGGGGGGAACGCGTCCCGTGGGTCCCATAGGGTGGTTGCGCCTATGTCTCAAACTACATGCTTGAGGTACTTCACTGGCTCCCTATTCGCCAGCGTATCGAGTTCAGGGTAGCTGCATTGGTATGGCGATGTTGTCAGGGCCTTGCCCCAACTTACCTCCGTGAGCTATGCAGCTCTACATTGGGTATCCAAGGACGTCGTCAGCTACGCTCTGCTGATAGGGGAGTCCTCTTAGTTCCTTTTGCTCGTACTACTACCATGAAGGATCGAGCCTTTTCTGTGGTTGGACCAGTAGTCTGGAATGGCCTTCCTTTTGAGCTACGCCTACACCCTGGGACTCTACCAGGATCCTTCCTTACTAAACTTAAAACTGTTCTTTTTGTGCGCGCTGGAGTTGGGAGCGCTTCTGAGTAGTTTTCCCGAAGGAGCGCTATATAAATGTCCGAATGAATGAATGAATGAACCCTGAAACGATGCAATGCCTAATAATTTAACGTCGATTTCAGCGAGATTGTTTTCATATAGGCCTAAATCCCACTTCTATTACAGAAATACAGAATGAATTATTTTCATCTCGTATACGACTTCTCTGGCAAGAATTCGTCCATCTGACTTATATTCGACCAGCGGTGAAACCCATGCAATGGAGAATAATTTAGAACGCTAAAATACACGTTTATTTATACTGTGGCCCTATATATACCTCGATTAAGTATACGTATAGGCTATACGTATACTTAATACGGTATAGGCTTACAAGCTAGGATTCAAGGGCAACGCTCGTCCAGTGAACGACCTCATCGGACGGAGACCGTACGTAGGCTATAAACTCAGCAAATCGCACAAACCTAGGAACGATTGATCCAAGGACTGCGAATGGACCGCAAATAAGTATTGAGAAGATCTGACGGCGACTTAAAATGTCAAATCGGATTCGAATTGCAATTGTTTCACTACGTAATTCAAACGTCGTTAAAATAAACAAAACGACATGAAGATTGCATTTTACTGACTGACGCAGACTGAAGGAAACCCAAACTAAACTTATGGACGTTCCTTTTTCAGACTGACCTCTTTACCTGAATAAACGACAAAGAACTGAAGACGCGGTGACCAGAGATGCCACTCTGAATTTTGAAAAAAAGTCCGATCAGGCGGGAAAAAGGTTAGAAAAGAGTAGATTTGAATTTGTCTCAGAAACACATGGATTTTGGGGACTTGAAATTTCTGACGACTTGTTTTTGGTTTTTCGACAAAAATTTCTTCATTTTAGTTTTTGTAATCTTTTTTCATCTGAAAATTTCTGATCTTTTTTTCGTTCCAAAATCTTATTAAATCTCACGACTTTTTCTCTTTTCTCGTCTCCCGTGTATTTTAAAATTAAAAAGTCCACTTTTACCTACAAAAGTCTGAAAAACCGCGGTGAGAAAAAAGCTATATCCTGACCCAAAACAAAACTAGAAACCTAGACAGGACCGAAAAACCTAGATTTTGGGGTGAAAGCTCTGAGTGGCATCCCTATAGCGGTGACGTAGTTTCAGAACTGCAGACTAGTGTTAAAATCTTTGCTTTTATCGTTCGCCATTTTGTATTGATGGCGGTGTATCCCAGATTATTGGCAAATTCTAGTTTAATCCCAAACCTGGTTAGATTCTATTTCTCAGTTCATATAATTTCGTGGGTATACGTGTTTAAGTAATAATCTGTGATGGTTGGTATAATATGGAAATTGTTAGTTAGGTTAGTTCTAATGAAATTTTATTTCGCCGTCGACAATTATGTCATTCCGGCGAGCATTAAACCGCTAGATGTCGTTGGTTTTTGTCCACTATTCTGAGAGTCCACTATTCCCAAGATTGTACTGTTATACGCCCATTATGATAAACTCATTAATTCGAGTATTTATATAGCACCTCTTGAAGAAAAAACTACTCATAGGTGCTCCCGACTTTAGCACAGCCAAAAGTTTTCAAGTGTCCTTCAGCGAACGAAAGTGAAGCAGACAAGCTGTGTATTAAATAAGCTATTATTAGTCATCAATGTACAACTTTCACTTAATTAAGAGTTACTTTTCATCAATCCAACTCCCATTTCACCAAGAAAATCTCTTCTGCTGGCCCACGTCGCTTAAAGGGGCCATTATTTTCATCAATCCGGCTTCTATTTCGCAAGATATCTTTTCGTCAATCCAACGTGTTTTCCACCAACTCTGAAACCATGCCAATAATTCGGAATAGTGGACCCTCGGAATAGTGGGCTGGTGCCAATCGATGTTGTTAGATGCAGTCTTGCATTTTTCTTTTCTGTATAATTATATCAAATTCCTAATAGTTAAATGCTGTTTTAAATTGCAAGAATTTTCCTTGGTTAGTTATCGATTTAACGTTGCTTTTATGATATCCGCATTGAAATATTTTCTTCTTATTGTTTTTAACTAGTATTATATAGCACACTTTAACGTACCTAAATGTCCTGCACCATGCCAGCTTCTATTTACCCGTTTTATTTTCACCAATTCAGCTTCTTGTCTCACAAGGAACTATTTTCATACAGGGAACTAAAAAAAACATGTACCATAATTTCATCAGGACAATAATCTTTTTTTTAAATGCACATGAGAACCCATTCTGGTGAAAAACCATACAGGTGACAGATATATCAGAAATCATTTGAAAATCACAGTCACAGGCACTCGAAAATGAATACTAGTGGAAAACAACACTTATGCCAGATATGTAAAAAATTAAATGCTTATCAAAGTCAACTAAAAAGGCACATGAAAACCCATAGGCCTACAGGAGAAAAACCAGAAAAACCATACATGTGCCAGCTGTGCCCTAAATCGTTTGCTACTAACAGTTATCTAAAAGCGCACATAAGAAGCCATGCTGGAGAGAAACCATACAGCTGCCAACTATGTAGGAAATCATTTCTTAATCATGGTACTCTGAAAATGCACATGAAAACACATACTGGAGAGAAACCATACAAGTGCCAATTATGTAAGAAATTATTTAATCAAAGCGCCCATCTGAAGATACATATGAGAACCCATACTGGAGAAAAACCATACATGTGCCACCTATGCCAGAAACCATTTGCTGATTACAGTAGTTTGAAAATGCACATGAAAATACATACTGGAGAGAAACCATACAAGTGCCAATTATGTCATAAATTATTTAGTCGAAGTGTTTCTCTGAAGATGCATATGAGAACCCATACTGGAGAGAAACCATACATATGTCAGCTATGTCAGAACTTATTTGCTGAATATGGTCATCTGAAAAGACACATGAGAACACATACTAGAGAAAAACCATATTTGTGCCAGCTGTGTCAGAAATCGTTTGCAGATAATGGTAATCTGAAAAAGCACATAGTAACCCATACTGGAGAGAAGCCACACTTGTGCCAGATATGTCAAAAATCATTTCGTAGTAACAGTCATCTGAACAGGCACTTGAGAACCCATACTGTAGAAAAACCATACATCTGCCAGCTATGTTCGAAATCATTTGTTCACAACAGTCATCTGACAAGGCACATCAGAACCCATACCAAAGAAAAGCCATACATGTGCCAACTATGTCATAAATCAATTGCTACTAACAGTGATCTGAAAAACCACATAAGAATCCATACTGGAGATGAATCACAAGTGTGCCTTCCATGTCAGAAATCATTTACTAGTCAAAGTACTCTGAAAAGACACATGAGAACACAAAGACACCAGAGAACACATACTGGAGATAAATCACATGTGTGCCAGCCATGTCAGAAATCATTTACTGGTCAAACTACTCTGAAAAGACACCTGAGAATACATACAGGAGACAAGCCATACATGTGCCAGCTATGTCAAAAATCATTTGCTACTAACAGTTATCTGAAAATACATTTGAGAACACATACCGGAGACAAACCCTACATGTGCCATCTATGTCAGAAATCATTTTCTTATCAAAGTGCTCTGAAAAGACACATGAGAACACATACAGGAGACAAACCATTCATGTGCCATCTATGTCAGAAATCATTTACGAATTGCAATGGTCTGAAAAATCATTTGAGGACCCATACTGGAGAAAAACCATACATGTGCCAGTTATGTCAGAAATCATTTGGTACTAACCGTTATCTGAAAATACATTTGAGAACACATACCGGAGACAAACCGCACATGTGCCATCTATGTCAGAAATCATTTACTACTATAAGTCATCTGAAAACGCACATGAAAACACATACTGGAGAGAAACCATTCAAGTGCCAAATGTGTAAGAAATTATTTAGTCAAAGTGTTTTTCTGAAGATGCACATAAGAACCCATACTGGAGAAAAACCATACATGTGCCATCTATGCCAGAAAACATTTGCTAATCAGAGTACTCTGAAAACGCACATGCAAACACATACTGGAGAGAAACCTTACGAGTGCCAATTATGTCAGAAGTTATTTAGTAGAAGTGTTTCTCTTAAGTTACACATGAGAAACCATACTGGAGAAAAACCATACATGTGCCATATATGTCAGAACTCATTTGCTGAATATGGTCGTCTGAAAAGACACATGACAATACATACTTTAGAAAAACCATACTTGTGCCCGCTGTGTCAGAAATCGTTTGCAGATAATGGCAGTCTGAAAAACCACATAAAAACCCATACGGGAGAGAAGCCACACTTGTGCCAGCTGTGTCAGAAATCGTTTGGAAATAACAGTAATCTGAAACAGCACATAAAAACCCACACGGGAGAGAAACCACACTTGTGCCAGATATGTCGTAAATCATTTCGTAATCGCAATCATCTTGAAAGGCACATGAGAACCCATACTAAAGAAAAACCATAGATTGCCAACTATGTAATAAATTATTTGCTACTAACAGTGATCTGAAATCACACATCAGAGCACGCGTTGGAGATAAGCCATATATACATATGCCGATTATGTCAGAAAGCGTTTGCTAAACATACTCTGATGAAACACACGAGTATTCATCCATTCTGTTGAATCACCCTCAGACATGTGAGGTGTGTTTTGATGGTTTCACAAAAATTTAATATCTAAAGAGCCACATAAACACTCGTAAAACTGAGAAGCAGCACTCTATCAATAAATAAGTTAAAATGATCTATCAATTATATATACAGCGAATTAATTGAAACTCGATGCAATAACCCAGTCATATGATCATAAAATTATTGTTGAAGTTATTGCTGACCGTTCATCACAGACACTTGTGCAGTTGTTATTGACAAGTCGAATGAAGGTGTCTCAAATAATAAATATCCAGATCAATGTGGACAGGTCATTTGCAGATAACTAATGATGGAGACACTGCATATTAGCAAAGTCAAATCTTCTGTTGAAAGAAAGCCGTATTTGTTGACATCTTTTGGACTTGATACTTGACTATAATTTTCTAGAGCATTATTCTAGCCAACAATTTGTCAATTTCCTCCACCTCGCGATTTATTTGCTGACCTGTGCTGTATTCTGATTGCACATAGCCTACTTACATATATACAAAATTAATATTTAACACGTATAAATATTATCTATAATTCGATCTAAAAGATGCCTATCGTGAATTATGGAATACATAATTCTCTGTTTATGTGAATAACTACTTTGTTTTGCTTTCAATTTAAGAATATTGAGACTGAATACATTATGAGGTAAAGTCCAGATTCACCTTGTATCTTATAAGGGGTGTGGCCTTCGTCTCACATAATCGTAAGAGTTCTAATTGCTCTAAGACGCATACATTTTTTTCACTATAATCCTCTTAACTAAAGATGCAGTGAAGTTTTGCGTCCTGTGTTGCAACATTTGACAAGTTTATTGCTAAATATAACATTTTGCTGTGCACAAACTTCTGCTGTATTCAATATTTCACTAAGAATTTTTTGCTATGCATCATTTGTGAGGCGATATTAGGACACACAATTTGCATAAAAAATATAAATTATTGTCTCTGCGTGCATGATGTGTTAAGCGATGAACTAAGTTTTCATCTAATACTGTACTTAGTTAAGTACTGGAAGTTATGTTTAGTTATTACGAAAGATAAGTGTGTTTTGCATCCTTTGTAGTTTTTGTTTTGTTGCCATGCTTTATGATGGTTATTTCTATTAAACACGTTCTTCCGCCTGAAAGTTAATACGTACAATAATTATCGCGCATAGGCCTACTTGTATTTCTTTGAATGCGATTCGATCCTTTAATTAGTACACTGAAATTTTAACCTTTATATCAGTAGAGTCTTTTATCCAGGCTTGGGTCTGCCCTATCAAGTACAAACATTGGCGTATATTTAGTCGGTATTATAAGTCCTCTCCTCTGACCATACACCATGAAGTTTAAATTAACCATTGATTTTTAATGAACCAAAGCAACAGTGTATAACATATCGAGAAACAAGTATAGTATAAAAAGACTATCATCAAAGGATTGATAGGACTACAACCCTAGAGAACCTAGGCAGCGGCGGCGCTAGGGGCCTGGGGTGCTAAGTCCCCCCTACAAGAGGCTCAGCCCCCCCAAAAAAAGTCCATCCGAATTTTTTACATTTGAAAATCCACGATTTTCGGCTGACGACTAAAAAAGGTCGTCAGAAATTTTGGCGGCGAAAATTGACAATTTTCATGAGATTTCGGTCGATGACTAAAAAAAAGGTCGTCAAAAATTTTGACGGATGAAAATGTAAAATTTTCGCCGCGAGGCTTCAGCCCCCCAAAACTGAAATCCTGGCGCCGCCACTGAACCTTGGTTCCGCTAGTGGGTCATCTGTAGCAATTAAATAAATTTCGCCCGAGTTGCTTATTGATTCCAGCATTTAAAGCTGACGACTTGGACACCCCCGCCCCAATGACGTCCCTGGGCCAATCCAGCGAACTACAGACCGATTGCTAATGTCTCGTTACTATCCAAGATCATTGAGATGATAGTGGCAAGTCAGCTCATTGAGTACCTGGAGATGAACAACCTTCCACCATGCCAATCCGGCTTCAGAAGGTTCCATTCAACCGAAACTCTGCTGCTCCGACTTCTATCCCACATTCTGAACTTGCTCGCCATATTCGACGTCAACGCTGCTTTTGATACTGTAGACCATGATCGACATCCTTCTTAAACTGTTAAAATTTAACACAAATCGAAGCTTCAAAACATATAGTAGAAAATTAATATACAAACCAAAAATATAATGCAGTAATATGTACCAGTCTTACAATAATTCCTGTGCAATAAAACCATATAAGGCCTATATCTCAATCAACCTCAAACTATACATTGCATGTGAAGTAAAATAACACCCAAGCACATGACAACACAATGCACTTAAAGAAAATATTATTATTACTGACAATATATTGCAAGTAGGCCTATGTACATAACCTCCAAGAGTAATTGCAGTAGCCTATAGTAGTAGCAGCAGTAGTAGTACGTAGTAGTAGCATCAGCAGTAGCAGCCTAAAGCTATAATCACCACTTACTCTGATAAACAGTACCGGTAAGTGCAGAGAAGAATGAAGAGTTAAATTGAGAGTTAAGAAACATGCCGTTGATGAAAGGAGATCGGCTCGACAATTTGCATGAATGTTTTTGACGCAAGACGTAGGGCTGCCAACCGTCCCGGATTCGCCGGGACAGTCCCGGAATCTACCCTATGCGTCCCGTGTCCCGGATTGATCTCAAATTGTCCCGGAATTTGGTCCAGATTCACTTAACACAATTATTGTTCCTATTCATTTGTTGCTTACTAAACTCAGCTGTTTGTACGATGATTTTTACGTTCCATCAATCAATCAGTCAATCAATCAATCAATCATTTATTTTGAAATCAATCATTTTACAGTTATACAATCAGACCTATACATTACAGTGTTGGCTGAACATCGGAAGTTAAAGTCTTCAAAACTGTAGCCTACAAATCACTGACACTCGGTTTTCGGTTTAGCATAATAATTATTGTGTCCAGTTTGCGAGAGAGCGTTAAGAATTTTGAACTATCTGTTATCTAATAATCGCAATTACCTGAGCACGGAGAGTTCACCGACCTTATTAAAGCACAACAGTACTGTTAGCATTACATGTGCTGATTTCTGCGACTTTGTGCCCAGTGCTCTGGAACTGCTTAACGCACATAAGTAGCTATAGGCCTATAGGCCCTATAATATATTAGGTATTGGTCCTAAGTTTAATATAAATTCTGCTCTCCGGTCGCAGACCTATGAGCCTACTATACCTACGAACTTCCCTCAATTTGAGCTCATATATAAGTCTTACTCTGATGAGCCTAGGTGACTGGAGTTTGAAATGTTTTCTCTTGAGGTTGATTTTTATCTTAAATTTAGACTATAAAATTATGTCCTTTGATGATTTGTCTGAAATTATTAAGGACTTTTTAGTATATAGATTGTATTTAGATGTAGGTTCTATTCTGGGCTGGCACAGCATTTGTTGCATTATGCGTTTCTGTGGATTGTGTAAATTGGTAATGGCACATTGAGTGGCTGAAGGCGTCCCGGAATGGCAAAATCAAAAGTTGGCAGCCCTAGCAAGACGCCATTTTAAAAGACCCGCCATCTTGAGTTCTAAGCGCACTTCCCAATGGTTCCGATGCTTATTAATTCAAAATGTGAGAAACCATCCAGAGATACGAGGGAATATGCCATAAAAGTGTAGCGTTTTGGGAAAAGCTACAAAATTATACTTATTTTTATCCATGTTGGCCATAACGGTTAATTAACTCTATGCTGCACCAGAGCGAGGCTGCAGACATTACGCCAGCGTGACGTGTGACCTTTTGGATGACGTGGCGAAAGTGTGGGCGCCGCTGATTGGCCAAGAGCGGCACGTGATCTAAAACAGCGGTAAAAGGTCGCTTCCGATTGGCTGTTGGGCAAATCTAGGTCAGTAGGACGAAGAGACGCGAAGAGGTGAAACCGACGAGAAAGACTAGGCCATCTTTTTGAATAGAAATTCGTTTAAAAACTAAGTTTTCGGGCATCTAAATTAATAAGGAAGTCAACTAAATTAATAGATAATAAAGTAAACGACCGCTGGTCGCCTCCGGTGGAAGGAGAACGTCGAAATAAGCAAAACCGCTTAGGAATCAGGGAAGTAGAAATAAATTAAAGTGTAGCGTGCTGAATCTGTAAATGAATGAATGTTTAAAATGGCCGGAACGCATTGATATAGATTATATAGCGCATTACAGGTAGAGCGAAGGATAAATTAGCGCTTGTGTTAAGAAGCGTGAATATATTGAAAGAGTTGCTAGAAGTAGCCTTGCGATATAACTGTTGCTGTGGTCGTGGTAAATTAGTGCAAAGTGTTGATGTTAATTCGTTGCTTTCGTGTAACTGATTAATAGCGTGATTTGACCTTCTGCAGTAGTTAAGGAAATAAGAACTGAACTGATAGCCTAGTTATATGCAGGAGCATAAGAGATAGGTATCAAGTAATGCAGAGTGTGTAATAACCAGCCATAAATGCTGTGTAGTGTTAGGAATACTTTGTGTTGAACTGATAAGTATTATAGGCAGAATTGTATTTGCACAGGTTGCTGCCAATTGTATATTAATTAAGTAGTGTTGCAAGAATAAATAAAGCGTTGAATATTGAACTAGAATTGAAGGTGATTCACTGACTGACTTGCAATTAGTTGTAAAACAGAATAATCCCATGTCTCGTGCCAGCTCTTTGAAGGGGGACGGCCTAGAGGAATCGGATGATTCGGAGGGAGGGGGGTCAGTCAGTAGCGATGAGAGATTGATAGAGCGCCAGATATATCCAGCCAAATACTCTCCGCCACCTCTTCAGGAGTTCGAGTCCCTTTCGCCCAAAGCTGCCGTGGGGATAACGAACTCAGACGAGCACCGGAAAGAGGGTGCTGTCGCGCGTCGACAAACCGCCGCGGAGACATGTCCTGTAGGCCCTGGTACCCATGAAAGAAGAGAATCTGGACGTTCCTCCCTGTCGTTCACACTTGAGGTTCCCGTAGGTGGTTCCCTGTCGCCCCGGCAGTACGCCGCCACACTAGGGGAGGGGGGCGAAAGTAAGCGAGTAAGTGGGGCATCCCTTGCAAGCGCTTCCGGTCCCCTAGCGGTTAGGGCGGGCGTAACAAATGGTACCAGAAGTGGGGTAGAAGTGGAACAAGGGGAACAAGTGGAACAGGTGGAACCAAGAAAATTTGGAAGGACAGAATTTCCTGGAGAGAGAGAGAAGTGGGAAGGCGAAGAAATGGCTTATTATGGCGCTAGACCCAAGCGTCCTTCGGACTACCCTGTTACCGCAGCAATTGATGCGGGTTTTGATTTTGAATTTTACATGAGAGATAAACAAGCGAGGTTGGTTAACAGAAAGCTTGGTGGAAATAATTATGAAAGTGAAGGTTCGGAGGTAACTGATCTGCGACCCTTTCATAACGTTCTGTTGCATCCTAATCTGTTGAATTTGGATAAAGGTTGTGTTGGGATCCTTGCTAACTCTGAATGTATAGTTTCAGATATGGAGGATGGGGATTCGGCGATGCCGAGGGAACTGGGACTCCCGACTTCGGATGCACATCCCGGGCACCCAACCCTAGTCCACCCTCGGGCTACCACCTTTCCACCACCGCCGCCCTCGTCGCACCCTTTCGCCGTCCGAGCCCCTCCTGCTCCGACCCCGAACACAATTGGTGGTGTCGTCAAGTCGAATCCTTGGGTGAGAACCGTCACCCCGGTCACAGCCTCGGTGTGCAAACTGTCCGTATCCGTCGTGTCGTCGACTCAGTCAATCATGTCGACCTTGTCCTCGTCGTTGAAACCACAGGTTACACAAAGTTCCGCCTACCTGCCCTCGAACCCTGGCCCTCTCGCTCACCTGTCAGGTTGTCAACCAACAACCGCTCTGTGTCGGCCGGCTTCCGCCTACGATGAACGATTCTGGGTGACCACACGAGCAACCCAGAACGACCTGGAAGCGAAGTTCCATGTTGTGTCTACATCCGGGAGCGAAAACAGTCAGTTCCAGTTCGAACAGTATGCTGCACCGCCTACAGCTGAACCTCAACCAACGATCCAAGGTCGTTTTCAGCCGAGTACGACTCCAACCTCGTCGGTCACTGTGCAGTCCCAATCACGCGTGAGCAGAACTGTTGATTCGAAATCCAGACAGTATATGAAATTGGACAGGTACAATGGAAAGACATCGGTCGAAGCTTTCCTAAAGAAATTCGAGATCTGTGCGAACAGTAATGGTTGGACAGATGGAGAGAAATTCGCCCAGCTGACCTGTGCCTTGACAGAGCCAGCTGACCAGTTGCTCTACGAGTTCGACTCCGAAACCATAGCATCCTGGTCCGACCTGGTTGATCGTCTACGCCTGCGGTATGGAAGCTCCGATCAAGCCGTCCTCTACCAGACCCAATTGAACACACGACGGCAAAAGATGGGTGAAGACCTCAGCTCTGTAGTACGAGACATTCGACGAATCATGATCCTGGCGTTCCCTGGTCCCACCTCGGTGCACAGTGAAGTCATAGCGATTCGTGCCTTTCTCGACGCCCTGCGAGACAGAGACTTAGCCATGAAGGTTCGTGAGAGAGAACCTACCACCTTGGACCATGCTTATAAGACTGCCATGCGTTTAGAGGGTTACCGTCAAGCAGATGATGGTAACCTTGGCCGCGATGAACATCGACCCAGTCGGGTAAAAACTGTAACGGAAGTAGACTCTGCCCCTGCTGACAGTCAGAGACAATTCCAAGAAATCGTGTTGAATAGGCTGGAGCAGATGGAAGCAAGAATAAACGTCATATGCAGCAGCCCCTCCGGCGATGGACAATTTCGCCCCTGGCGGCCCCGAGGTCAAGTTCCACCCAGGGCGGAACCTACCTTCGGAAGTCAGAGAACAGTTAACCGGTCATCCAGGGTCCCCGCGGGTGACCGTCGCTGCTTCGAGTGTCAACAACCCGGTCACTTTGCTCGAGTTTGTCCCACTCGTTACCACGACTCGACGCCGGAGGTGGAGAGAGAAGGACTGGAACACAACGAAGCCCGCGATGTCCGCCATGTGAAGGGAAACAACGACGCCTACCTCGACGTCACAGTAAACGGGAAAAAGGCAATGGCGCTGCTGGACTCCGGATGCGAGGTGACCCTCTGTCCGGCTTCGCTCGTGAGTCAGGAGACCATCCAGAGTTCGCAGCAACGGTTACAGGCTGTGAACGGTTCAGTGGTTCGTGTGGCTGGTGAGGTGAAGCTTCAAGTACGAATTGGCGACTACCCCTTCGAAATACCCTGCCTGGTTACCGAACAAGTGTCCGAACTCATCTTGGGAATGGAGTGGATGAAAAATGAAAATGTCCTGTGGCACATGGGACAAAACTGGATCCTGGTAGGAAAGCGTCGCTTCCAGGTTCAGCGGAAGAGCCGCCCTGCGCAGTGTCGTCGAGTCATCGTCTCAACCACTGTCCCGGTGTCTTCGAATTGCAAAGTAAAAGAAAAGCCTTCAGTGAGGCGTTCGAATCCAAAAGTCGCTGGAAAATCCTGTGTTATCCCACGAGCATCGGTCGAAGCGGAAGCGCTACCACCAGAAGGAGTTCCTGTTCCAGCCGGTCCTGGGGGGAAGATCGACCAGCCCAAGGTGGTGGCCCGAGTTCCGCCTCGTCGGGGTGTGCATCTGCCCTCCCACTTCGCCAGCCCTACCTGCGGTGGAATGTGGCCTCTACCGACTTTCGGCGGGCTTCGTGGTGCTAACATGCATCCTTCCTCTGGTCTCGCCGCCTATCGAGACAGAGAGAGGAAACGCACCAGAGTTCCGCAGAATCGTCACTTTCTGTCGAGAGGCACCATTCCTCACCATCGCTGGCGAGATCACCAAGAAAGCTTCGTGCAGCCTTGGGGGGATAAAGAGTAATGTAGTGTAAGGTGATGGTAACGTCGCGTAATGGCGACGAGTAGAGATTGTGGCAAGAAGCCTAGGTTTTAGTTCCTTTCGATGAATAAAATGTTTATTTTATAACTTTGATCTAGGTTAGATCATTGGGGGTAGATTAGCATTGTTTACTTGTGTTTTATTGCATTGTTGTTTTTATTGCCACAGAAGAAAGGCAAAATGTTGTGCTTGCATGTTATTTTAAAGTTTGATGTGCATAACCTTGATTGCAGATTAAAGTTGAATCTAAAATGTGCTAGATTAGGAGCAAATTGCATTTGTGCATTGATTGAAAAGCAGTCTGCTAGAATTTGGTGAATTATCCTGATGTATGCATTGGCCTGAGTAGTTGGTAAGTGAGTAAGTTGTAGACTAGTAGGCAGACTGATGTTGTTGCAGGCATTAAGAATTGCATGCGAAGGTGAGACTAAGGACCTGTTATTTGGTAAGAGCGGTAATCCGTCCAATCGTCGCTATTGGTTGCTCAAGTGTACTCTTTCCTGTGTGGAAATGGAGGTGTAGAGGTCATGGTGCATAGGTACGCTTCTCTAAGCGGTAAGGCCTGGTGTAGATAGCTTCAGCCTTCATGTAATGTGTCTTGCCTGTAATAATGATTAGTGCCAATGTCTATGATTTTATCTTACTAGGAGAGTACGGCTGTGGAAATGGTTTGACATAGGATAATAGAATTCTTAAAGAACACTGCATATATGCAAGATTGCTGTTGATACTTAGCTATTTGTCATGTTGAATAATAGTCTAGATTCTTATATAAAAGTTTGTTGTAAGGATTGAGCTCCTGATTAAGCAGCAACTGGGAAACAGTAGTAATAATTGACTAGGAATCTAAGGTGTGTATGGCCCTGAAGAAGTTAAGTAAACAGATCGGTGGTAAACTTGTAGGTAGACTGAAATTGTTGCAGGCATTAAGGGTTACATAGAAGAGGAGACTGGTGGTCTGTTAGTTAGATGAGCTGTAATCCGTCCAGTCGCAGTTATTGGTTGCTCGAGAGTTTTTCCTGTGTGGAATGAATGAGATGTAATAAGCGGTAATCCGTCCAATCGTCGTTATTGGTTGCTTGAGAAATTTCCTGTGTGGGAATGAATGTGATGTACTCTTTCCGTTGGTGGAAATGGATGTAAACTTCTTCCTGTGTGGAAATGAATGAGATGTAATAAGCGGTAATCCGTCCAATCGTCGTTATTGGTTGCTTGAGAATTTTCCTGTGTGGGAGTGAATGTAATAAGCGGTAATCCGTCCAATCGTCGTTATTGGTTGCTTGAGAATTTTCCTGTGTGGGAATGCATGAGATGTACTCTTTCCGTTGGTGGAAATGGATGTAAACTTTTTCCTGTGTGGAAATGATGGTGATATATTCTTTCCGTTGGTGGAAATGTGTGTACTTGGTCCTGTGTAAACTTCCTGTGTGGAAAGGTGACGTAGAGGTAACAGCGTAGGTCATGGAGTCAATCCGTCCTAGTAGGCATAGGTACGCTTCACTAAGCGGTAATGCCTTATGCAGCTGGTGCAAACCTTGTTGTAACGTGTGGTGCCTGTAATAATGTGTCAGCTACTGATGTGATGATTTGTGCCTGCTGAGAGTTAACTTTGGGCTAGATACATAATGACAGAAAAATGATTCATCTTAAGTTTAGTTGCTTTTTGGATGAAAACTGCTTTAAGTCAAATTGCTTATATTTCGTGTTAGTCTAAGTTGTCGTTAATGTTGTAGCTAATAACATGTTAACTGCGCTAGGATTATCTGTAGGATTTGGGGCCGGAGCATGATTGTATGTGTTAGAGGACATTCTCTTGGTCTGTGGCTTCGAGCTGTTGCTGAAATGGATTGTAGTACATTGTTTACTGTAACTGTTTGATGTGCATTACCTGAAACCTGGGTGGGAGGATAACCCGATAGCACCTGATAATGTGGAAGAGTATGGATAATATTTCTATTGGGATTTCCAACCCTGCTTTAGTTCAGAGACTTTGTGTCTGGTAGTTAGTAGTCCCGGGGTTCGTGGAAGCAGAGACTGGTGATTAAACACCAATGGCCTGTATTCCGACGAGGATTGGGTAACCAATGGACGTAGTTAGTAACCCTAGTGAGGTAAAGGCTGGCCTAGTGGTATGCTTTCTCTGAATCGCCTGATACCCTGACCTATATGCCTTTGCTGAATTGTGGTCTGCGTGGAGTAGGGAGCGAGAGTGAGTTGGAGACCTTCAATTTGAGTAGACGTCCCTCCCTCTTTTTGCTGGTGATTCCGAACGTATGGTTTCAGGGAGATTGCAAAGTAAGGATGTTACATGAGCGTAAACATTGCCCTGCAGTCACCTTGAGAATTTAAGCGGTTGTGGTGTTAGGGTTAAGTTGTTATGAGTAGAGCCGTGCTAAGATGCCGTACTTTGTATGCCTGAACTTTTACAACAAGCGTTGCTATGAGGCTAATTAGTTTATTTCTCCTTTTGTGAATTAGGAACCCTGTTGGTTCTTAGAGTTAAAATGAGACTTCATACAGTTGCTGATGTAGAATTGCCTGCTTACTGTTCAGACTGTTCTTAAGCAGCAATGTCTTTTGGTATAGTAGTGATGACCCTGCCTTAGCAACTCATGTACAACGGATTCAGTACGCGACCACTGCTGAATTTTCCAGTAATATGGAAAATTCGGGTTAAGGAGGGGAGAGTGTAGCGTTTTGGGAAAAGCTACAAAATTATACTTATTTTTATCCATGTTGGCCATAACGGTTAATTAACTCTATGCTGCACCAGAGCGAGGCTGCAGACATTACGCCAGCGTGACGTGTGACCTTTTGGATGACGTGGCGAAAGTGTGGGCGCCGCTGATTGGCCAAGAGCGGCACGTGATCTAAAACAGCGGTAAAAGGTCGCTTCCGATTGGCTGTTGGGCAAATCTAGGTCAGTAGGACGAAGAGACGCGAAGAGGTGAAACCGACGAGAAAGACTAGGCCATCTTTTTGAATAGAAATTCGTTTAAAAACTAAGTTTTCGGGCATCTAAATTAATAAGGAAGTCAACTAAATTAATAGATAATAAAGTAAACGACCGCTGGTCGCCTCCGGTGGAAGGAGAACGTCGAAATAAGCAAAACCGCTTAGGAATCAGGGAAGTAGAAATAAATTAAAGTGTAGCGTGCTGAATCTGTAAATGAATGAATGTTTAAAATGGCCGGAACGCATTGATATAGATTATATAGCGCATTACAGGTAGAGCGAAGGATAAATTAGCGCTTGTGTTAAGAAGCGTGAATATATTGAAAGAGTTGCTAGAAGTAGCCTTGCGATATAACTGTTGCTGTGGTCGTGGTAAATTAGTGCAAAGTGTTGATGTTAATTCGTTGCTTTCGTGTAACTGATTAATAGCGTGATTTGACCTTCTGCAGTAGTTAAGGAAATAAGAACTGAACTGATAGCCTAGTTATATGCAGGAGCATAAGAGATAGGTATCAAGTAATGCAGAGTGTGTAATAACCAGCCATAAATGCTGTGTAGTGTTAGGAATACTTTGTGTTGAACTGATAAGTATTATAGGCAGAATTGTATTTGCACAGGTTGCTGCCAATTGTATATTAATTAAGTAGTGTTGCAAGAATAAATAAAGCGTTGAATATTGAACTAGAATTGAAGGTGATTCACTGACTGACTTGCAATTAGTTGTAAAACAGAATAATCCCATGTCTCGTGCCAGCTCTTTGAAGGGGGACGGCCTAGAGGAATCGGATGATTCGGAGGGAGGGGGGTCAGTCAGTAGCGATGAGAGATTGATAGAGCGCCAGATATATCCAGCCAAATACTCTCCGCCACCTCTTCAGGAGTTCGAGTCCCTTTCGCCCAAAGCTGCCGTGGGGATAACGAACTCAGACGAGCACCGGAAAGAGGGTGCTGTCGCGCGTCGACAAACCGCCGCGGAGACATGTCCTGTAGGCCCTGGTACCCATGAAAGAAGAGAATCTGGACGTTCCTCCCTGTCGTTCACACTTGAGGTTCCCGTAGGTGGTTCCCTGTCGCCCCGGCAGTACGCCGCCACACTAGGGGATGGGGGCGAAAGTAAGCGAGTAAGTGGGGCATCCCTTGCAAGCGCTTCCGGTCCCCTAGCGGTTAGGGCGGGCGTAACAAAGGAAATTGGAAAACAAGCAGTAGAACTGAAGAACTATTTGTTGTTTTTTTTCAAATTGCAATTTCACTGTTTTAAAATTAAAATGACCCTGCTTTCGCTTCATTTTGATGTCTTAATTACTTGATTTTGAACTTAGATTTGTGTTATTCAAGTCAGAAATATATAGAAACGACACCATGCAGAAAGCCGCCATTTTTAACAAAGCCGCCATTTTTAACTCTAAAGGAAATTTCGGATGGCTCCGCTTCTTAAAATGTTTTCTTAGGTCCCAACTACATCTGTGCCAAGCGGCAACCCGTGTTCAAAAAGTGCCGTTTACTTACCGTATTCTGGACTTGCACCGCTTAATTAGACTAACGTTAAATTTAGACATTCTCTTATGCTGACCGTTTAGTTGGGGCGCTCTTCCGCATGACTTGTGAACTTGAACTTGATGCCCGACATAGGCCTATAGTACATTTGGGGTTTCGTGTGTTTGGCTATATCAGTGGTTCCCAACCTTTTTGACTTGAGGGCCACTTTTTCTAAGTTGGAGGACACGAGGGCCACTTTTTCTTAGTTGAAGGACATTAGGGGGCCACAAGGTTAAAATCCTTTAAACTAAAAGCATATAAAATTGTTATAATTGATTCCAAATATAATGTTTGATGTTATTTATCGACATTTACATAAAATAATTTGGTATAGAAAATAAATTTTTAATTTTTTCATATATTTTTCATAATTCTTTGAGAGATGAGGGCCATTTTCTGAGGCTGCGGGCCATTTTATGAGGCCTGGCGAACCACTTTTGGCCCGCGGGCCACGGGTTGGGAACCGCTGGGCTATAGGCTACGGAATTTTTTTCTGGCCACATTAGTTTTGTCGCGCCAGTCAGACACCGTGCGCTTTTAAGGAACAGCAGAGCCAATCAGAACTCTCCAAGCTATTTTGTACGTTATATAAACGCGCGCTTTCGCCTCATCGACTCGGAAACGGTATGCAGCCATGATGCAAGTGAACATGATGGTTTGCATGGTTATTGACTTATTTTTGATATTTTATTAATTAAGGCATGCATTAGCGATGACTTGTTATAGGCTGTGTGCTTCATGCTATATGGGTAGCATAATTGAAATTCTTGTGTAATTTTATTGCATGTTTAAGCGCTATAGATAATACACCTAATATTTTTATTTACGGTTGAGCAGTGCAAAATTAATATGCCTGTGTGTTGATTTGTAAGTCTATTTATGTATTGAGGGAGATGGTGGGTGGGTTTATTAGCAGTGAAATAGTAATGGAAAGATAGTAGCCTATAGAGATAAGCGCAAAATCGCACGCTATAAATTCGCAAAACGTCTTTCACAATGTACACCAATAAGAGGCGCTCGTATTGTGCGAAAGACCCAGAGACAATTAAGAAAGCTGTAGAAAGGGTTTATTAGCAGTGAGGTAGTAAGATAGAAAACTAAGAAAAGTGATATGCGCCAAATCGTACACTATGAATTGTTTAAACGATGTTCACAGTGCGCACCAGTAAGAGGCGCTCGTAGTGCGAAATAACCAGAGAGAATAAAGCTATAGAGATTTATTTACTTATATACTGGCAATTTGGTATAGCGCTCCTTCGAGGTTACCTACTCAGGAGCGCTCCCAGTCCATCCCGGTCGAATAAGACTGTCTTGAGAAGAGAAAGAAATAAGGCAGACATGTTTTATTGTCAGTGAGGATAGGAAAGATTTAGATCAGGTAGTATCTATAAATTCTTAACCCTCATTGGTACAATGAAAATGCCACCTAATCCGAACAAAGGGTCTATCAAAACCTCGTTTTTATGTGGATTTTCATAGGAAATAGCAGAGCCTTCTATTACTGTAATAGAAGGCTCTGGGAAAGTGTTTTGACTGTCTTCTAAAAATGTCAATTTTTGCTAGATGATATTAGAATAACTAAATACAGCAATGTATTAGGTATCAGTCTCTAGATGCAACACAAATCATTAGTGTTATGAATGTTAAGCTAAATGTTTAGTTACATTAGTTGTGACGGTTTGTCATAAATGTTTGATCGGCTCAATGAGAGTCTATCTGTAAATTTGGAACAACCAATAAAGACATCGTAAATTTAGCAAATATTAGTACTGAATGGTGTTATGTTCAAAGTCAACATGGCTTTTTCTATAAATATCTATAAAAGATTAATGGAATTCACTTGAACTGTGATCATGGGTCTTGTTCATTAGCTGTTGGTTTCTGGGGCCGCATGCATGAGAACAGGCATAATTAATAAATTAATAATAATAAATAAGTATTATTAATAAATAAATAATATTAATTAATTAACAAATAATAATAAATAATTAATGATTATTATTAATAAATTAGTAAATAATTAATATTTAATATTAATAATTACGAAACACAGCTTATCATGAACAACATCAGTTCTTGCCAGTTTTGTAACTTACACAATATTTGTGGTCAACAGATCTGAAATAACAAACGACTTCAAATACAGTTCTGATATTTAAATTTATAAGTGCTACACAAAATCAACTATTATAAATTGTGCATTAGACACGTACAATGTATGTGGCTAATGTCAGATTCATACACATCAACAAAAAGCTTGAACATTGAACACGTATATCACGATATTCACATTTTTCGTGTAGTGATACCAAAACTAACTTTGCCTACAACAGGAAAGACCAGCTGATAGATGTAAGAATTTATTCCAAGTAACAATCACTGACAATAGATATGTTACAAATGCTTTAGCAATTTAGGGCCAATCCATATATCAAGTACGCAAAAATATAGTATATTCTAAACCCGTTGCAACCAGTACATTTTACTAACCCCACCCCCCCAACTCCTATGCGTATGTACAAATTTGATTTTCACCCCTTCCCTTCTACAAAAGTTAATATGCTAAAGTCATCTATAAAATATTAAACTTACCATAGGGGCTACTATTTATTTTTGTAAAACATCATATTTGCTAGATAAAATTTATTAACTGCTATGGCTTACTGTTTAGATCTGAACAGAGTTAAATTATAATGTAATCAAATTATAATGCATTATAATTATAATGTAATTAAATTATAATATAATCAAATTATAATGTATTATAATTATAATGTAATCAAATTATAATGCATTATAATTATAATGTAATTAAATTATAATATAATCAAATTATAATGTATTATAATTATAATGTAATCAAATTATAATGCATTATAATTATAATGTAATTAAATTATAATGTAATCAAATTATAATGTATTATAATTATACTATAATTAAATTATAATGTATTATATTTATAATGTAATTAAATTATAATGTAATCAAATGCCATTGGATGACTATAGGATAATACAGAGTTATAAAACAATATCCTAATCTGGGCGTCATAACGTGAAATCTATATCACGTACGTATATTTTGTTGAGACCCCTCTTCCTCACCTACGGTGACCCCTTGCGTACGCAATATATGGACAGACCTTTCCTTATCACAGCCAAGAATCAGTTCATAACTGTCTTGATCCCGTACTGGAATCATTTGCGATTCTCATGAAAAATAGATTACCGTACAACAACACAACGTGTTGTACCTGAAAGGCAGACAAGATCTTAACAACAACACAGCAGATTTGAAATAATTTCGAGATCATTTTATGTCATATGTCAAAATAGCCAGTAACAATAAATAACTACAAAGGTAATCTTATAATAATCATTTATCATTTAAGTACATAGACCTTCAAAGTTCTGGCTTGAAGCTCTCTTAAACGAAATGAATGAAATCTTGTCCAAAACAACTTAAAACAATACATCACGAATGTGTTGAAAATAATTAACAAGTTCTTAGTCTCCTTAAAACTAGACGTAACTTTTAACCAAACCAACAATTATAAACAAAACTGAAAAATACCACTCTCTTTTAAGTCACGTCAAGTCAAATACCACTCTCTTTTAAATCCAACTTATTTCCAGTCCACAACCAGAGATCCATTTAAAACGAGACACTATCCTAACGAACTAACTAGAACAAAGGTGGGTTCTGAAGCAGCCAATGTTGTCTCAACCTTCCAATCCCTAGGGGGAATGGTAAAATGAACAGCCGTAGGGTGGATGGCGCCCAATAGTATAAATCAACTCCTCTTTAACATATGTTCCTACAATTTCCTATAATCACAGTCAGCTTAAACTTAATAAACGAATATAATTGTTTTTTATTTAATCGTTTATAAAGCACATCTGAAAGGGTGAACCACTCAGAAGCGCTCCCAGTGCACAAAGCCCTGCGAGAAGAAGCAGGTTTTGAGAAAAAAGAAGGAAGAAGAGAAACTGTCAGACCGAACTGCATAGTCAACAGAAGGAGAAAAATTCCAAAGATAAGAACCAATTGAACAAATGATCGAGACTGAGCCATAGCCCTAATTAACATTGTACCAAGTCTGTTCAGCAGTATTTGAATAACATCAGAGTAATAAAGACATAACAAACTTATCAACATTTAAGCCACACGTACATCCAGTAAAGAGTATTATATCTGCACGAGATCAAGAATTACTTCGACCTGAGCATTTTAATGGCTGCCAAACAATTAAATTCAACTCCGGTAATAACTTGTGATAATTCTTTCATTACTGATTGTAATCATACTGCATTGTGTCAGTTTAAAAGTAAACAAAGACTATTATTACAATGCCTAAACCACTGTTTAAGAGCAGAATTCCAAAGCAGTACACTCAAACAAGATACACTGGAAACCTCCTTAAGTTACAACAGGAATTCTGTTAAAAAAAAGCAATGAAACAGAGGTCAACTATGATGAGTAATTGTGAGTTGGAGTATTTTCTCAAGGTCACCTACATAGTAAAGCAAAACCATTAGGGTCTTAAGCGTATTGCACCATCATGTTATGCACTGCCGAATGCACCTCACACTTACAGATAATGAATGACAAAACCTTTGATATCTATTAATAAATGAAATCACAGCATTTAAAACAAACTGAAATTGGTCGAAGTGAAGCAGAGCTCAGCCGCACAATCCATTCACAACATCACCTCAGCAAGTCAACACCAGCTCAATGAAGCGGTTGGCTAAAATAACCTATGAACTTTTAATCTATCACATTTTCAAGTCATGTTAAGTCGTGTATTTTGAGATACTTAAAATGCACTTGAAAAATAAGCAGCTACATAAATAGAAAATATTTATATACACACATGCACATAAGTATACATTTACGTACACATGCATACATATAAACAGATTTACAAATACATATAAATATATATGCATCCATAAACATATTTATACATACCTATATAAACACATTTACACATACAAACATGTCTACATACATAGCTATACCCAATATTTTTATTACACATACAGATAAATGCAATAACCGCACTTCTTATTCTTATAAAAATATCACAAGCAGATCCAAAAATAACGTCGGAAAAATTACCAAAAAATAGAAACCGAGAAATATTCTGAGAAAAAACCGAAGCAGATACAGAAAAATATCATCGGACAAAACTTCAAAACATTTAAACAGAAAATTGGAAGAACTGAAAGTTGAGAACGCAAATGGCACAATTAATTGCAGACGTTTCGAAAAGAGATGTTATGAGTTCTTGCAGCATTACGAAAAATAACAAAACCAATATCAAGTACATCTTAACTGCAATATATTCATTCATGTCACATTTATATTACACATAAAATTCTTCAATAGCGAGCATTTTATTGAAGATTTATCTTACAGTACTTGGCATAAATGGTTTAATCTTATGACAAGAGAGTAAACACACAGGTCTACGCTTATACATGGTGTTGAAATATGTACGTACATACTTACATATATATATATATATATATATATAAATGCACATGTACATACATATGTAATTTATATATATATACTTATATCTTTATTTATTTTAGCCATAGACATGCAATCCAACGCAAACAGTTTGATTTCATCACAATAGTAGTCATTTGAAAACATCACAACCGAATAACAACCACTGGTTTGACTAATCAACCAACACTGGTTCCACGCCAACCATCTTCCCATCTAGCCCGGTCATTTGCCACCGCTAGCATGCCCGGCTGTCACGTTGCTAGGCTGAAAGGACTCGGGTAACCACGGCAACAGGTAGGCGCTGGCGAACGCGGAGGCAACGTAGGAGACAAAGTCCCAGTTCTTCCACGCCAGAATGGAGCAGACAACGAAGAGGAACGTCATAAAGTAACGTAACCTACAACGCACCGACGTAACAGCATTTATATAGCACCTGAATGCAAATTCAAAAGCTCCTATTATTTTAGTTCTTAAGTCTCAATTGGTTTTGCAACAAAGAATCGTCGTAATAATGATAATAAAGATGATGTTGTTGATGTGATGATGATGATGACGATGATGAGACCAGCTTTCTCAGTTGCAAGACTGTCAATCTGGAATGACTTTCCTCTAAAGCTACGCTCATTACATCTGACCAGTCAACGTTTGTTTCATAAAACTCTCAAGTCTTTTTCTCTTTCGCCGTGGCTGCGCTACGAGCGTCCCTGAGTAGATTTCTTGAAGGAGCACCATATAAGTAAATAGAATGAATGAATGAATGATGACAATAACAAAGCTGAGGTTAGACCTGGTGGATAGAAATGGACTGACGAGACTGGCAAGAGTTGAAAGGATGATGAGACAAAAGGAAAGGAAAGCAAGGATGAGGTTGATGATCTTAGCGATGCTGAATGTCGACTCTTCGCTTCCCTCCGTTTGGTTGAGCTGCTGATGCTGCTGCTGCTGCTCAATCTTCGTTATCTAGACAACCAGACAGACACAGAGACACATGCAAACAAACATACACAATAAATACAGACTATATATAGCCATAAATCCATATCCATCGATTTTTACTGAACCCTTCAATGACAAACATCTGCTCGCCGATCGGCTGATCAAGTTGAGCTCTTAGTTCCTCACCCATGATACCGTGAACTGGGAGCGCGTCTGAGTGGGGTTGCCTTGGACTGGGAGCGCCTCTGAGTAGGCTTCTTGAACGGTGCTATATAAATTCTTGAAAGAATGAACTTGACTATTTCAGTTCTTCTCTTGCATTTTCTTGTCTCAATTCTCTGATACAAGACAATGGGAAGGTAGCAAAATGCAGTTATTTTCCGGATTCCCAATCTATTGCCGCTATATCTTATCTGACATACATACCAACAGATCACATGTAACGGCAATAACTTAAGTATTGTCAATATGATCTTTGTACCGGTATTTAGAACCTCACTCAGTGGGCTTATTCCCTTCAGGTGTGTCTTTTTGCTTCCATAACCTGTTCATTTTTAAATTTTAAGCCCGTTTTCAGCGGATTTTCTCGGGCCAAACGGGTTAAAGATTAAGTGCTTATATAATATCAGTAACTAGTACAACACAACGCTTTCACAATGCGACATAAAAGCGTCGCTATGGTCGGTCCATCTTTCTGGAATAAGCAATCTCCGTAGCGAACTTCTTCGTCTTTCATTGCCACTTTTCCGCAAGCATTTGAAAACCGTTCTCTTTCATTGTGGTTTGGTGCTGTAAGGTCGGGAGCGCCTCTGAGGAGTTACTCTCGGAAATGGCGCTATATAAATTCATGATAATGATCACAAAGATTATATACATATACCATGATTGGTGCTTCAATCAATAAATGAAATGAATTGAAAAAGACAGACAACAAATGCTTATGCGCTAATTGGCCGCGTATCAATAGTGTAATTTTTCAATTTGAGTTTAAAGAGGATGACATTAGGTGCGTTACGTATCTCAATAGTTATGGCATCACAAGATTTCTTACCCATACACAAATACACGCACGCTTATACATACACTCACAACGATAAGCATTTGCGGGTCGCGGTGGTGTACGGGTATGTTCAATGCTTTGGAGCAAGAATGTTGCAAACTTGTTCGATTCGACCTTAAACCACCGCGTATAGACCCTGGGCAAGTCATTCACTCGCAATTGCTTGTGCGCTTCGGCGTGGAACTCCGATTCTGCGTCCGTGCTGCAGTTGGGAGTGCCTCTGAGTAGAAATTTGTTCGTGGGGCATTATATCAAGTGTTCACACATGCAAACACATACAGAAACTGTGTCCCAAATTCATTCATTCATTTAAAAAATTTGCATAGCACCCGTCAAGAACCTAATCTGAGGTGCTCCCAGCCCATACACAACAATACAAAACAGATATAAGCAATTTGTAAAATGCATTGGCATCATTACTAGGGAGCAAAGCTCGATTGTACGTACCATATGTATTCTATTTTGTGAAAGGTACGTACGTATTTTAGCGTACACTATTTTAGGGTACGTAAACAGTAATAAAATATGTTAGCCTCGTCATTGCTCATTATAAGAATGTTCGATTTAATTTAAATGCGAGAAATAAATAAATAAATACGTACGCAAATAGGTTACACAAAGAGTGAATAGATAGCAGCAATGATCGTTGTTACCCTCTGTAAACAATTTTCCAGTAATTCGTGTAAATCTCGCGTTCGATCGTCCAGAGAGTATTGAAGCTTTTCTTCCAAACACACGATTTCCTACAAAATTCAAAGACACACTCGTATTCTTTAGTATGGCTGTACCAACACTACTCGGCCGAATAAGAATATTTTGACCAACTATTCGGCTGTACACGAATACGAATAGTGCACAGAATAGGTCCACCAACAACATTTTAAAATTCAAATGTAAACAAAAGTATCAGTTCAGTAGATTTAATACATAAACTAAACGTAAACACGTAAACCACATGCATGTAATTTCTGCATCCTTCCGTCCACTTGCAATAGCAGCAGCATAAGCAGAAACAGATGTCACATGACCAACATTCGTATTTGGTCTGACCAATACTAATGACCGAATACTGAATAGCTATATGGTCAGCTGGTCAGTCCTAAAGTGAATAGCCTTAGTCTTTAGGCAGTTGACCTCCAAACAGCATCACGCATTTATTAATATTGCTTAATTTCATCTTTGTGTTTATTCGTTTACAATGTCACTTCATAAGTAGTTAAGCTATCATTTATACACCAATTACCCTGAATTGAACCACTGCCATCTTGTCAAACTTCATAATCTGTATATAGGCACTTGTCCATTTTGCAGTGACTATTGCTCCCCAGACCTAACTTCAATGTCAATACCGACTGAGGTAACGTGGTAATACTCATCACTTGTGTAACGTTGTGTGTGTATTTAATTTGGGAACAATAAATAATTTTGAATTTGTATTGCATAGAAAATCAACATACCAAATATAAGTAAGAAGATCGTTTAATATAATATCTGTTAGCACCTCTGAATAGGTCCCTTGAAGAGGCGCTATATAAATTCTCAGAATGAATGAATGAATGAATATATAAAGCAATTAACAATAAATAAACAAATTACTATTCGTGTTTCTGTGTGCAATAAATACAACCCCACATTTATCAGTTTATCGTGGAATTGTTAGTAGATCTCATACATCACTTTAGTGAAGAAAGTCTTTAATGCATAAAGTTATTACCGCGAGGAATTATATAATCTTGAACCCTGGCGTGGAAGGAATACTTAGCAATTTGAACAGAGTGCCTTCTCAACAAGCGACTGTGTAACCCAGTGTTTCCCAACCTTTTTGTCGGGCCACTTTTTCTAAGTTGGAGGACACGATGGCCACTTTATCTCAGTTGAAGGACATTAGGGGGCCACAAGGCTAAAATTTAATTAACTAAAGGCATACAAAATTGTTATAATTGAATCAAAATAGAATGTTTGATGCGATTTATTAACGTCCCGATAAAATAATTTGTAATAGAAAAGAATTATATATTCTATCATGTCCAAATTGTCAATTTTTACATATACTTTTCTTAATTCATTGATATGCTGCGGGCCATTTTTGTAGGCCAGACGGGCCACTTTTGGCCCGCGGGCCACGTGTTGGGAACCGCTGGTGTAACCCGTAATGCTCCCGTTCATGTTACTGAGTTGCGGTCTTGTCAACCTGGGTTTTTTTTCTCACATTAAACGAATATATATATATAGGAAGCAAATCATGTTAATCAACATCCTTTATGAATTCCCGTCCTAAGAGTATTTAGAAAATGAATTGTAAATTAAGTTTGTAACAGGTACGACTGAACCACTAATCATATCTTTAATAGCATTGCATACTTTCAGACATTTACAAGATCAACTTTATTATTTATTTAGCTTTTGAGAATACATCCTGTCACTGAACTGTATTGAAAACCTGCTTAACACATTCACCGCCTACACGCCATGTTAAATGACTGGCTGTACTACGAGTTAACTCGTACTAGGCGGCCAATGTGTTAATATCTTTCACATTTTAATGACTTTCACTCGGACAACTGTGTTGTTTAATGTCTTTTATGGAACTTTGCACGACGGTCAACTGTGTCAAATACCTGCTTCATGTTGGCCATTTCGTGTTGGTGAAGTTCCGTCAGATCGTTGAGTTGCCCTTCCAGACGTTCGCAAACGTCTCTTTCCATGTCCAGCGTCTGTTTCAGATCGGAAAACTCCTCATGCATCTGCGCCTAAATTATCATGACAATCAAAGCATCTGCATTTAAACAGCATTTCAGCTAAACAACCGTTTATATAACTAGTGCTTTAATTAAATGCAATATTTAGCAATGTGCTGCAATGAAATACAATTGCAATGTGCTGCAATGAAATGCAATTGCAATGTGCTGTAACAAAAGACATTTGTTTAAATAGTGAAATAATAAAACGAAACATTTATATAGTGCCGCAATATATAATATATGACACAGCAATTAAATGAACATTTATATAGTGCAATGGAATGGCCTTCCACCATCAGTTCACTCCGGCTTTTTCTCTGGTAGTTGATTTCTCTCCCCTAAAATCCTCACTTTTTTCCTGCAGGGTTGATCACGCTGGGTGCGCTTTTGAAAGGCTTTTGCTGAGAGAAGCACTTCATATAAGATCAAATACCCGGTACTTATTCATTTCGGAAATTTTATAAAGCACCTCTTCAAGGTAGGTTACACAGAAGAGCTCCCGGCCAAACCACGGCTAAAAAAGTTAGTTTTGAGGTTCTTAAGAAACAGAGTGGAGTGACCCAGGGCTTGGAACCAAGTGCAGTCTAACAAGGAGGCCATTCCAGATTGCAGACCAGCGACAGAGAATAAACAATGCTGTTGGATAGCAGTCCGCAAATAGGGAACCAGAAGCTCAACAATACAATACACACTGAAACGCACACATATATACATAATATATATACATATATATGGTGCAAGAATTAAATATATAGCAGGACAATCTACATATGAGACCACAATGCAATGTATCGACAATTACATTACAATAGATCGTAAAGTACGCAACATTGAGTAAGTTGTAAAGCGACCTTGAGGGTGGTAATTTCGTTGCGTAGTTCGTAGTTTTCCTCCTGGATTTCCTGGAGCGAGCGTGGAATGGGAGAGGGAGGACCTTTCGACTGCGGAAAGTGCATGGAGCTGGAGCGAACCTGTTCTCCGTCCTGTTTGTGTGCGTGGTCCGTTACATTCGAGAAGATGGCGGCCATACTATTTCCGATCGAATGACGAACACTGAAATGACAACAACCAGCACTGTAATATCACCAGAACACCACATCAACAACACAACAACTATCAATTTGACAATCATCACAATACCACCTCCACAACACCACAACCATTACCACAATACCACCTCCACAACACCACAACCATTACCACAATACCACCTCCACAACACCACAACCATTACCACAATACCACCTCCACAACACCACAACCATTACCACAATACCACCTCCACAACACCACAACCATTACCACAATACCACCTCCACAACACCACAACCATTACCACAATACCACCTCCACAACACCACAACCATTACCACAATACCACCTCCACAACACCACAACAAGACAATACCACCTCCACAACACCACAACCATTACCACAATACCACCTCCACAACACCACAACCATTACCACAATACCACCTCCACAACACCACAACCATTACCACAATACCACCTCCACAACACCACAACCATTACCACAATACCACCTCCACAACACCACAACAAGACAATACCACCTCCACAACACCACAACCATTACCACAATACCACCTCCACAACACCACAACCATTACCACAATACCACCTCCACAACACCACAACCATTACCACAATACCACCTCCACAACACCACAACCATTACCACAATACCACCTCCACAACACCACAACCATTACCACAATACCACCTCCACAACACCACAACAAGACAATACCACCTCCACAACACCACAACCATTACCACAATACCACCTCCACAACACCACAACCATTACCACAATACCACCTCCACAACACCACAACCATTACCACAATACCACCTCCACAACACCACAACCATTACCACAATACCACCTCCACAACACTACATCTATCTTTACTACCACCACCACCACAATACCACTACCACCATTATCATTGACACCATTATCATTGACACCACCACCATCTTCACCTCCATCCCCAAAATACCACCACACAACACTACAACTATCACAACTACTACCACCACCACAATACCACCACCATTATTACAACACCATTGTCATAATCATTTCCACCACCAAAATACCAGCTCCACAACACGAATACCACCACAATCATCTCTACCACCATGCCACAACACCACCACCACTACTACTACTGTCACCACCACCACCACAGTATCAGGCGTAATTCAAACTAATATCAGAATAACAATTTGAATTGATAATTGATCTAACGCAATGCTGTCCAATCTTTCTGACACCACGGGCCGTAGAAGAAATAATTCTTGAAGACGAGGGCCAAAACAACAAGCTCAAAAGCAGTTAATAAAATAAGTTGAAAATAATTAAAATTCTGTTATTAACGTTTAGTATGATATAATCATAATGAACGCATCTTGGAAACTGAACTTTGTGCTCACATTGTAAGACAACAAGCTAATTTATTTAACTAATTAGCTGTGCAAGTAGACCTAGGTCTGCGATTTTGTCGGTTTTTTCATTTTCACAATTTTTCTCGCGAAAATGTCACTAGCTTCGGCAAGCCACTTAAAATTAGTCCACGGGCTGCATGATGCCCGAAGGTTTGACAGCACTGATCCAACGCATGATCCAAACCAACTGTCTGGAACGCGGTAATAATAAAGAACATACTCACTTACTTATTTACATACGAATCAATCCACGAATGAATCCCTCGTTCTACAGCTGCCCGATGATCAGGCGACCATCATCTGTGAAATAAGTGGGGCGCGGTGGTGTAGTGGTGGCGTCGCTGCCTTGAAGTCGGAAGGTTCGAGGTTCGAATCCACCTCAAGTCGCCACGTAGGGACCTTGGGCAAGTCCTTCACTCACAATTGCTCAGCGCTTCAGCGTGAAACTCCGATGCAGTGTCCGCGCTGTAGTCGGGAGCGCCTCTGAGTAGCGGTGGGGGGGCTGGAAGAGGCGCTATAACAAGTGCGCATTCAAACAAACAAACAAACATCTGTCGTGATCGTCTACTCACCCAGGAAGCGACATCTTGCTCTGCGGAGGCAATGGTTGAACTTCTGATTCGTCTATCTGTTCATCGTTGATCCCTACTACGATCACAAAAACAGGAATTAGTTTTCTAACCAGTCACACTGTCTGCATAAAAATTATGATGCAATACATACATCGCCATATATTATACAATGGTATATTTACAATTAGATTAGATTAGAGATGACCTAAATATTAGATTACATTAGAGATGACAATAGATATTAGATTAGATATCAGACCAGAAACCAGATATTAGACTTGATTAGACATTAGATTGCTGAACATATTCCAGAGTGGATTAATAATAATAATAATAATATTCTCTCTTTAATGTAACGTCTGCAAACGCACTGCACTTTACATACAAGCAAAAGTTACGCAGTAATCTTAATCAACATCAAACTTAACTACTAACTGAACAGACATCCTTCAATAGAGATTAGAATTGAGATAAAAAGAGCTCTAGATAAGTAAATCATAACTCAGATTAGAAATAAGACACACTAGAGATAAGATTATGAATAAGATTACGATTAAGATTAGAGATTAGATTAACCCATTCCTACCTGAGCTAACATCATTCATGCTTCCCAGTTTGTGCCGCAATTTATTCGCATATTCTGCCGGTTTTCCAGCCATAGTCCTGCAATCCAGTAAAAATATAAATATATTAAATGACAAAATATTAATATTCCTTTATTCAACTAAAAATGACAAATTGCAGAATGATTAACTGAAATAGTAGGAATAACAATAACAAATACTAATAATAATAATAGATACAACTTGCATAACAATAATAATAATAATAATAACATAGTGCACCTTCAAGACTACCGTATCTTCTCAGAAGAGCTTACAACCCAGAGAAGAACATTTTGGAGTGAGTAAATCTCAACCGTCATCATGCCCCACGTTTAAATTTAAAAATTAATTGTTCATTAAAATAATTGAATTGAATAATAATAATAATATCTTTTCTTTAATAAGTCTCAAGTAGAAGCAATTAATGCAATACATTGTACTAATCTGCCCCAATACTTTCATTTAATTTATAACAGATAAATTTTTTTAACAAACTGGAAAAATATTTTAGAACACAATATGACAAGACCACGATAGAAGCAGAAATTAAAATATTTATAAGATCATATATAAGAATTATATACAACCATAACCGTATTCACACTTTTATTGAAACCAAAAGTAAAAGAGTTTAACACATCTATGTAATATGTCACAGATACAATGTTTGGCTCAGTATATATAAAATAGTAAAGTTTTTAAAGTCGATAAAAATTAGCAGACAATGATGAAAAATTCCAAACAAACATTGCTATGCTAAAAATAGATGACTTGCAATGGAAACCCACAGTGCTAAAAATATAAAATGAGTGATCACAATAAAACTCTAAGCCAAACAAGCAACAAAATGGAGACACACATCAAGCCTTTACGTGAAACGCAGAATCACGAGTCAACGTAAAAATCACATCGTTGAAAACAGAATCGTGTGTTAGCAAAGAAGCCATGCAAGAATCACGTTAAATCATGTGGAAGATGTTCTAAGTGAAATCACATGTCGTAGAAGGAAAGTCACGTGACAAGAATCAGTAACGATGAAACTTCTGGAAAGCAAATGAATGCATATTCACTTTCAACAGCACGAGAGCAGCTAGATGAACACTAGATGAACATAAGAAGAACACTAGAAGGACACTAGATGAACACAAGATAAACACTAGAAGAACACTAGAAGAACACTAGACTAATACTACATAAACACTAGAAGAACACTATATGAACACCAGCCAAACACTAGACAAACACGAGAAGAACACTAGAAGAACACTAGAAGAACACTAGACGAATACTACATAAACACAAGACAAACTGATTCAAAAGTGTTGGAAGGTCTAGAAGACAGACACTCAGGAAATGAATTATCATGCGCAGAGTCCCATGCTGACGTCATACTTACTCGGTTGTCATAGCATTGGGTGATGTAAATCCACTGCACGAGGCAAAATAAATACAATCCGCTTAATGTAGCCTACAGTAACATAGGTGAGGCAACTGCTATAGAGCCACAGTTGTAAAAGGCACTTGAAATGTTAAAATAATAATAATTATTATTAGGGACCCTCGAGAGACTTTGCACTTATTTCAACGTTTGTCTATTTGCACCCAAAGATTTAATGCCATAGCCTTCAGGGGCACATTTGCACAACACACCAGGGTAGAGGACGACTGATCTCACTAATATGCATTTAATTTAGTTTTAGTTGTGGAAAACAATTAGCACATTGAAAAAAAAAATTATAATAAAAATAGTATTTATCACATTTCGATCAAATGGACCTGTTCCAGATGCTATAAAGATCTGTCTATTGACACAAGTAGTATTTAGTGTTAATAATAATAATATAAATAATAATAGCATGACCCCAAGGAATACTAGTACCCATCCCAGAACAATGCTGTCTCTAATGTCAGAAATCCTGAGGGATCGTACATATGCTGTGTTTAAAAAAAACACTTTAATAAAATAACACCAAATTAATAATAAAAATAACACGAATAATAATAAAAATAAAAGTAATAATACCAGTGAAGGTGACAGCTTAAGTCTGCAGAACAAAGAAGTTTTTGGGACAGGTTCTTGGAACCCAAGGCATAGCATTTATCTTTGATGATAAAATAATAATAATTGCAATTTAAAAAAAAACAATAATAATAATCAAACCGGATTGATCATTATTTTTGTTGTTGTAAAAAATTTAGTATTATTTTATCACCAGAAGATTGCCCCATAATTATTACAATCCGGAGGGATCATGTTGACCTCGAAGAACATAATAATAATAATAATAATAGAGCTATAAAATAATAATAGAAATAGAAATAGTAATAATAACAACAATAATAATAGAAAAATAATACTAAAAATAATGATATTAGCAATAATAATAATAGCAACAGCAAAGCGACTAATGTGAACACAAACGTCGTTAAAAGGATGTTTAAAGTAACATAGGCATTTCGCGAGACATACTTGAGACCCTGTGAGACGTTCTTAAGGACATCCTTTGGCCCACTCGTCCCGTGCGTCTGTACGTCAGCCAGTTTCTTCTGGTAATTCTCGAGCTTTCCCTGGTGCGTCATGATCGCCTGCGTTGACTTCTGATTCTTCTTCTCAAACGTCGACTTCGTCTGCTGCGAGTTCGGTTGGTTCGACGACTTCACCGACTCCAGATATTCGTTGACGTTATCTGGAAGTGGAAAAGAGAAGTCAGGGTTTAATGTTTGTTCGTTCATTCATGTTCCATCCATATATTATGAACACACAAAAATTATAATTTCCACCCCTACCTCCCATAATAACTCGTATATTTTGATCTCGGTCGGGAGCGTCTCTGAGTAGATACCTTGACGTGAAGCTATATAAATTCTGATTGATTGGAGTGAATCATTCGATATGTGAATCAAACTAAAACACAGAAAAAAATCAAAGTGAAGCATTCAAAATGTGAATCAAATTGAATCATTTGAAATTTGAATCCGCATAAACTATGTTAAATATGAATCAACATGAATTATGTCAAATGTGAATCAACATAAATGCTAAATGTGAAACAGCATGAATTATGTTAAATGTGAATCAACATGAATTATGCTAAACATGAATCAACATGAATTATGCTAAACATGAATCAACAGGAATCATGTTAAACATGAATCAACAGGAATTATGCTAAACATGAATTAACATGAATTGTGCCAAATATGAATCAACGTGAATAACTTCACGTGAATCATAAGTGATTCACCCACCGGCTTGCGCCTGTTGTTCGCTACGAATCCGTTCCATCGTGTCGTGGATCTTGCGGTGGAGGTTGGCGGTCACGGTCCTCGTCCGGTGAAGGTCAAAGTCGGGGCCATTGGAGGTCAGTGCGGCGCCAGTGGAAGCGGAAGATCCGGCAGACAATGACGTCGCATCCTACGAAGATGACAAACGCAGGAGCTACATAAATGACGTTGAACTGAACTACGACGTAAAGTAATGGCCAAGAACTATATCGAACATAAAAATTAGTGCTAGCAAAATAATATGCATATAATTAATAAATCATATAGCACTACTTGGGAGTTTCTTAAATGCTCTTGTAAAGTTTTCAAATGCCCTTGAAATGTGTTTAAATGCCCTTGTGAAATTTTAAATGTCCGTGTGAGGTTCCGTACATTCATTCGTTCATTCATTCAAAAATTATATAGAACCTCTTCAAAGAAACTACTCAGAGGTGCTCCCAACTCCAGCATGGCCAAATGAACAGTTTTTTAAAAGCCTGTAGAATGTGTTGGAGAGTGACCTAGGGAACAGGCTCAACACAAGAGGGAGGCCATTCCATATTGCTGGGTTAACCACAGAAAAAGCATGGCTTTGTGTGATGGAGGTACGAGCAAATGGTAGTGAGAGCACTCCACATCCGTGTGAGGTTCTTAAATTCCCTTCTTATGTAGCTGAATGCCTGTGAGAGGTTCCTAAATGCCCTTCAAATGCTCCAGCCTCCTAAATTTACGCCCTTCTTGTGATGTTCTTTAATGCCATAGTACAGTTCGAAATCTCTCCGTGCACAGATATTCATTGCTCTGATAATTATTACACGCAAGATAGCACCAGAGTTCCCATCACACAAACCAACAGCCGGATCAAACGCCACCATTACACCAATGTAACATAATCCAAGAACGCATTATCCTCCCATTTATATAGCACCTTAAACCCTCACACACAACTAAACCAAGCACATCGTAACGTAGCAGAACCCAACATTTATATAGAACCATTTCTAACCAGCTGCAACTGGGGCATGGCAGTTAACGCTGCAACAGTGAATGGCTTAACCCTTTGAACCCGACGGGCCGGTTTTCCGGCCCGTTATCCATAGAGTTACAGGAGCTCCGGGTTCAAAGGGTTAAATCTGTGGAATCGCATAGAATCTAAAATGTCCATAACTCGGGATTTAAAGTGAATTGAGAGCTGAAAATAGCCGCGTTGACCTAAAAATTCGCGCAAGAAGATTTTACTAAATGTTTAGTCATTCAAATGCATGCGGTTTCAGAGCCTTTCTTGGGACAGACATGCACACACATAAACAAACATTCTGCTTTATAGCATAAGATAACAGTTCATCAAAAGATCCATGAACATGGCACAATAGAAGTCACCAGCTCATCCAAAACAATCCATTTCCTCCTACCGCATCCGACTTGCGTGACTCCAGTCGAGGACTTTGGTTGTCGTTGACGACGTTGACGTCGGAGACCACATGCCCGTTGCTAAGCGACGACAGAACCGTCCCACTGGTAGGGAGGGTGATTCGACGTCGAAGCAAGACCTTGTTCTTTTTTCCAGCGGATTCTGGATCAGCGGAAGATCTTCGCCTGGAAAAAAGGAAAGAAGACGGATGAGTGGAGGGAAAAGTAGGTTATGATGGAGAGACCAATGAAATCGATAAAAAAACTTCAATATAAATGTAGTAATATTAACACAAAATATGGTTATATACCGGTAGTTAAAAGAAGTACAGAGGAGCACAATATAATTTAAAACAATATCAGACAATACAATATCATACAATTTATTATAAGACAATACAATCAATATCACACAATACAATATCAGAGAATTCAAAATAAGACAATACAATATCAGACAATACAATATCAGACAATACAATATCAGACAACCCAATATCAATCAAAACAATATCAGGCATTACAATATACCGGTAAGACAGTACAATATAAGACAGTATATTATATGAGACATTACAACATGAGACTGTGCAATATCCAACAATACAATATGAGACAATAAATTATCAGAGAATACAGTATAAAACATAACTGTGGTTGTGCTGGAGTGGGGAGCACCTCTGAGTAATTTTCCTGAAGAGGTGTTGCACTTGAAACTGCTCTTTTTGGTTGTGCTGGAGTGGGGAGCACCTCTGAGTAATTTCCTGAAGAGGTGTTGCACTTGAAACTGCTCTTTTTGGCTGTGCTGGAGTGGGGAGCACCTCTGAGTAATTTCCTGAAGAGGTGTTGCACTTGAAACTGCTCCTTTGGTTGTGCTGGAGTGGGGAGCGCCTCTGAGTAATTTCTCTGAAGAGGTGGTGCACTTGAAACTGTTCTTTTTGGTTGTGCTGGAGCGGGGAGCACCTCTGAGTAATTTCCCTGAAGAGGCGTTATACAAATAATTGAATGAACGAATGAATAAATTTGCAAATACAATAACAAAGGTCATGATTTTTCATACAGCCAATGTTATCATATCAAAAACATGGATAAAAAGCCACTTCGACTGGAAATATCTCAAAACAAAAATGGTTAAAAATCTATGAAAGCCTGAGCCACGATGCAAGACCGCTGCAGAGCCAGATATCCCCAAGGGCGTTTTTCAGAGGTTTAAAAATGAAGCCCTAGTCATACCTGGCTTAAAAATTAATCACAAGTCTTGTACTCAGGCGCGTGTGTAACGACAAAGAACGGTGAGGAGGGCAGGGTGGAGACATTGTCTGCGTATACTCACCCAGCGGGAGGGGAATAACAAGTACAGTTTTTCATCATCATAACAATAACAGATTGGGTGCACTGATGCATGACTTGGTAACCACGACAACATGGGGGGTATTGAATTACACTTTACAAGTGAGTTGAATGACTTTGTTTATTGCACACAAAAATCTAAAGGTACAATCACGAGTCACTAACCGAGTACAATGCAACAGAACAAGAGTCAGGAAAGCTAGTAGCTTATACGAGCATGACCCTCTCTTCCTTGATTAGTATTCATGTATGCAATCATATAATATTTAATACATAATTAAAACTTAACTGGTAATTTAGTAACTGTTATAATCATAATAATTATGGTAAAATGGATAAAATGTTGGTGGAAATGTGGCAGCAACGAGTTGCTTGGGTTGTTGCTTCTGTTTTTCTTGTTTCAGCCATTGCCTGGTTGCAACTGATAAGCTTATTTGTTGTTGTATTTTAAGCTGTTGTTGTCTTTCTTATTTCAGCTGTTGTTGTGGTCTTTAACGTTAAAGCTGTTATTGCCTTTCTAATTTCAGTATTTGTTGTAATCTTTGTTGTGTAAGCTGTTGTCGTTGCCTTTGCTGGTGTTGTCTGTTTTGTTGCTGCTTTGTAGAAACTTTTTAAATATTAATCACTACGATAATAATAATCAAGATTATCAAATGTTATGATCATAATTACTATGATCAACAACAGAGCTCTAATATTTATTTATCGCGAATATGTAAATATAAACATCATTCACAAATATTGACCGCAATTAAATTTGCTTCCTTTTTAATGTTTCAATCATCAGCTATTTATATTTGACCAATCTGCACAGAACCAGCCACTTGCAGGCAAAAACTAGAGCAGTCAACTTTTCAATAATTGTTAGACTAATACAGATAATTATTCTAAAATATATTTTGTAAAAAATGAAAATTTGAGCAAAGGTAATACTTAAGAGTATTATTTGGGTGATTTCATACAGGTTGATTTACAATTTCTATTATTGGTGCACCTAAAGATGAATTTTTGGCGATAAATAGTTTCTACGCATGCAAGCAGTTAATTATACATGTACATAAATTCAATTAGAATGGAAATCGAATTATAATTTTGATGTCATGGTTAACAGACATTTTTCTCTATAAAATGGTATATTTATACATCAGAAATTCGCCTTAAGACTGGTTCTATGCCGATGGCTCATATAATTATAAAAAATCTTGAATTTATGATATTATGATAAAAATATATTCAGTCGTTAATAAAAAAATGAATCAGCAAATTTTTACTAACATGGCTGTTTCCTTTTTCGGTTTTTTTCTGGAAGCGTTTCCCTCTTCTCAATTTCTCAATTTCTTCTTTCCCATCCTGCCCTGAAATAGCATACAAAAAATGCACCATTACCGAATCATCAATTGGATTGGCCTTTTCCTTCTGGATAACATGTGGCTGTAGTAAACAATCGAAAACAAACACAACTCAAACGAACTAAAAAAACATCACCAATAGTCTAAGTCTAGTAGACAGAGATTAAACAGTCAAGATTTCAATTTCTATCTTAAACAGATCAATGATGGATACAAGTGTAACACACTTTGGAAGAATATTCTATACCATAGAACCTTCTCATGTCTCTAGCTCCTCCTTCCCATTCTCTTCTCAAGATATCAAACGTAAGCTGAATTGAAGAAAGTATGAATTCTTTTCTTCAATTCAGCTAAGTTAAATCAACTGATAAAAAAATGAAAACTATACAATGGACAAATACTTGCATGCGCTAACATACACGTTTACCAAATTTCAAGCAATAGGGGATTAAAAGACTACTGGATAAATTAAAAGCTCAAAATTAGCAGAATACACGCACTGTCTCGCTGTTTGGCAAATCTGCTACCCAACGTGCACAGCACAATGACAAACAGACCCTTCTCTACACTAAACCTCACAAAACTCAAACCAGGCAAAGTATTCAAAACCACCTCAATAATCAAGTCTTCTACATTTAAAAATTTTCTAAGGAAGCATAAACTGCAACCATGGCAACAGGCGGCAACTAAATTAGTTCACATAAAAGAGTCGAAGGAGCATGTGAAAACACAGTTCATAGTAAAAATTGAACACATAGATTGGAGAATGGGTGAAGAGTAGTGAGGTTTTTAGTCTGACCAAAATAACTGCGGGAAACTTAATGTACACTAATAAAATTATATCCGGACTTAAAATCGAGACATAAAGAAATCGATTTACTTACTAAACCTTGCGTCTATCAACGCAACTTCTCGCCGACATTATTAAGAGACGTTAAGAATATAGTAATCTATTTATGAAGATTTAAGTTAAGATTTGAGTGAAACATTTTATCTAATTGAATTCTTTAAAATAATTTCACTTCTTATATTTTAACCGCCTCCTCTCCGAGTGACCCACCCCACAGCCAAAGATCACATATGTTATATCACGGATACCACACTGAGCAGTACGTCATCAGAATTAATTTATATTAATTTTATTTATTTATTTATTTATTTACAGCTTGGTTATTTTATCCAAGATAAATGTTTTTTATTAAGCGTGAGTCGTAATAGTGTTTTCTAAATTTGTAAAGAGCCACTCGAAAGCCAAGCGCAGGTCAATCGGCATCTTATACACGAACGCGCTCTTGTGCAAGACTTGTTTGTTAAAGTGCGGTATAAATGACTAATTGTATTGTATTGTATTGTACGAACGCTGAATATGAACTTGATTATAAATAAACAGCTTGCCGTCCTGTACGAGTAAACATGAGCATACTATACTCACGTCTCGATCATTTGCTTCGTATTTTGGCTGAATGCCAACATTGAACAACCTTTGTAATTGTAATTGTAATTGAACATTTGTATAGCGCCGCTCACAGATTCAGTAGCGCTCCCGACCCAAAGTTAGCACTGTCGCTAACGAATAGTAGGCCTATAGTCTTCAGGCGCTTCCTAAACAGAGGGAGAGAGAGGCTGAGAAGCTCAAGACGTAGTTTGTGTGGAAGACGGTTCCAGCAGGAGGGGCCAACATAGGCAAAGCTCCTGGACTGGGCCGTAGCCCCACGCATGCGAGGAACAACAAGGAGGCCATTAGCTGCCGAACGAAGGGCAGATCGAGCGACCGGGGAGAGAGGAGACCTGAATACAGAAAGAACGGAGGTAGGAGGGAGCAACCTCATGAAGAGAATTGCGCATAAGTGTCAGAATTTTGAACATACTAATAATGAAGAATAATTATATAAAGTGCTATGAATGTAATGCTTCCACACGTCCATCCGTCCATTCATCCACCCATCCATCAATAGGCTACATCCATCAATTCATCCAATCATCCATCAATCCATTTATCTAGTACTGTTGATCGACACACCTGATTTTGTGTGCTTCCTCTCCATAGCCTATGGTTTGGCTTTGCAAGTGCTGGTCAGCGCGCGTATGAGCGCAATAGCCTAATCCTACGGAAAATGGTAGCCTACGATTCAAGTTTTAGTCTGACGGCCTATTGTGTTTAAATAAACGAGTAGGCCTATAATAATTATTTGATCGTATTACGTAAGATCTATAGTGACTAAGAGACCAAATGGTCGCAGGCAGTAGCCCTGATTTCATGCAAGATTTACCCGAAAAACAAGATTCTGTTCTACTCACTAGATGACGCTAGAATGTTAACAACTGGCTTCATTGAAAGTTACAATATTTAAAGGTTGAATATCTGTCTGTCTTCTTGCCTGCCTGCTTGTCTGGCTGTCTCCCTACCTTTCTATCTCCCTGCCATCTGTCTCCCTACCTGCCTTTCTCCTTAATTGCCTGCCTGCGTGCCTGCGTGCCTGTTTTTCAGCTTTTCTGTCTGTCTTTCTGCCTCCCTGTTTGTCTTCCTCGGTGCCTGACTGTCTGACTACCTGCCTGTCTCCTATCTGTCTTCCTGCCTTCCTGTATGCCTTTCTGTCTCTCTGCTTGTCTTTCTCCCTATATGTCTCTCTGCCTTCTGTCTGCATCCTTGCCTGTCTGTCTTCCTGCCTGTCTTAATCCTGCCTATACCTGCCCGGATTTTTAGTTGCTTGCTTGTCTTCGTGCCTCCCCTCTGTCTGCCTGCCTACCTGCCTCTCTGGCGCCTCCCTGTTTGTCTTTCTGGCTCCCGCCCTGCAGCCAGTCTGCCTGTTCCCTACCTGTCTGCCTGCCTGTCTGCCTGTCTGTCTGCCTGTCTGCCTGCCTGCCTGCCTGCAAGTGTTGCTCTTCCTGTAGGCTAGGCCTATTATTTCTTTTGTGTTCCTTGGAATGGCGTCGCCTGAGGGTCTGGTGGAAAGCGATCGCGTCTGGAACGATCCTTCCATCCATCTCCATTAGCAACTTCCTCGCTCCGGTGCACGATGCACTTAAATCACCACGTACGTTGAATCCACTACGAACTGTACTGTATAGGCCTACGTGCAACAAATTATACTGCGCCAATTAGCAAATGATTTAAATGATCGGTAGATTAGCGAAAGGCATTTGACGTGGTTATGGCATTTCTATCAAATTTTAATGACCCATCCTAACAGCATTATTAGGGGAGACAGGGGCTATATGTTACAGGGGTTATATGTTACAACGGTCATATATATGGTGTTTGCTTATCTGTAGCATATATCTATGCTCCAGCGCATGCGCCGAGTTGTCCTGCAGGTATAGTGGCGGAGCTATTGATTTATTACACAGCGTGACCAATTTAGGGTAAAAAAACGTTTTTTCAGCTGATATTTTTTTCAATGGCAAGTGCGCACTTTTGTAATTTCTGCGGCCAGTTGTAGTACTTCGGTGGTCATATTCGGCGTGTTGGTGGCTTAGTGATATGTGTTTATAAACAGAATATTACTAGTGATGTAGCTTGACAGTTCGCGACCTGAGAATTACAAGGCCGTATGTCCAAAAATACTATATTTTGATCTTAGTAATCGCCTCTGAAGAATTAATAATAAGCCGTATGTCCTGTAAATATAGATAATGCACATACAATAGATTCACAGCTAGAGTTAAAATTACATAGCCGTATGTCCTATATTCAAGCTCTACCGAGTATTACACAGCTGTATGTCCGATATCCAATCAAGCAGCAGCACTGGAGCACGTGATATGTACATACGGCCTTGTAATTCTCAAAACTGTTTTAACAATGGCGGATCGACCAAAACAAAATAAAGTTATTTATGCATGACCATCCATCAGTTAAAACTATTATACAGAAATTTTGCGAACCAGGACATAGTGAAGTACAGGAAGTAGACAATCTTCACAGTCAGATTGAGACGGCATTGGGCAATGCAGAAATTTACAGTCCACTGGGTTTGGTGCGAATATTAAAAAGGTGTCCAAGAAACAAACCATTGAAACTACAACAGCTACGAAAAGAAGACATGAAAGATTTTCAGTCAATAGCCGACAAGTTCAAGTTTGATGTTATTCCATACACCAAAGTGAAGACATTACAGTATTCAGCCTTTGAACCTATGAACATCAAATACAAGACAAGCTTCAGTTCTAATGATTGGTCAGAAGAGACTTTACAACAGAAGCTAAACAAAACTGAAAAACTTCGTAATAAACAGAAGAACCATCTTGATCAGCAGAACAATCTCTTTAGTGTGCCTTGTACTATAGCGAAAGTACAAAACTTGAGTGTTGAAAAAATGAAAGACCTGTCATCAATGTTGGCATTTATGCCACCGCAAGACAAAGCATACATGGAGTTACTTTGTAAAAAAAGTGCATCGAAAGTCATGTCAAAGAAATCAAGACGTAGTGTGGACCATATAAATCAAGAAGTTGGAGAAACATCAACAGAAACTATTGAACTTGCAAATGAGAATACCAAACTTGCTAGAAATCGTCGAGCTAAAATAAAAAAAGTAACAAACTTAAGTACATTGAGAACAGTACGAACAACAACATTGAAAACGTGTGCTCTAACTATGTGCTGTAGTCCTAGTCGTAATACCAGCATTATTGGGTTTTCTCAAAGTCGAAAATATATCTAGGTATAGTAACAAACACTGTGCTAGACATATTTTTTGTGTTCTTTTTAGTTTCTAGACAGTATTGGTTTAATACTTTATACATTATCAATATCCTCAAAAATTGTTCAGTTTTATTGCTTTTCTTTAGGGCCTACTTTTAACATGCATGCACTTCAAAAATCAATTTACATCTGTTATGATACAGAAATTGAGCAAATTGAAATTAAATACTCAAAATTCTACCATGAGAATACTCTATTGTTACTACATAAATTAATAAAATTTGAGAATGACAAAGCTGTATGTCCAAAAATTGTCTTGGTCATCCTATAAAATGCTGAATTCTTCAACATTCAATAAACACAACAACATTATAAAGATAATTAATGAAGCCAGACTTCTATTTTAATTGAAGGAATTCATTACCACAACAATAAATTATTTTGTTTGGCAAGGGACATCATGCAAACTTGTTTTTCAGTTTAACTCAAAATGACTAAGAATGGACATACAGCCTTGTAATTCTCAGGTCGCGAGTTGTATGTGTGAAATCTTTTTGTTTCCGAAGATGTGCCTAGGGGCTATATGTTACATATGCCTAGGGGCTATTTGTTACATATGTAACATATAGGGGGCTATATGTTACATACGTAAGATATAGCCGCTAGGCCATATGTTATGTATGCAATCTATGTCTAGTATTACACATAAATAGCACACATGCATGCATTCATACATTAAACATAATTACAGATACACGATTACATATACATGGACATAATACATAATGCACATATACATAATTACACAGATACACGATTATGCAGATATATAATTACATACCCGCCTATATACATGCGTGAATACATACAAATATGCATGCAAACATTACTACATACATACATATATACATACATACATACATACATACATACATACATACATACATACATACATACATACATACATACATGTATAGTTGTATACATACATACATGCATGCATACATACATACATGCAGACATACATACGTACATACATACATACATACATACATACATACATACATACATACATACATACATACATACATACATACATACATACATACATACATACATACATACATACATACATACATATAATATGCAATCGCACTGATGGAAACGATTATTATGTAGCCTATGCCACAACTGTACTCTGACTATAGGTCTAAGCTTAAGTAGACCCATTTAACTGATTTCTGATTTAACTAGTAGTTCAGTTTATTTTTGTCATTGATGTTCCTGTTTAATAATCACTACATTTACTGTAAAAATGTCAATTCTACCTGTGTAACATTGCAACCCCGGGGATTGTAACATGTAACCCCACTATCGGGGTTATTTGTTACATTCCAGTCGCTTGTCTAAAACCAATATTGCTCAAAATACATTAACTATCAACACAATCTACTGTGACCAATATCTGTGTAACATATTGAAGTACTAAACCCCTTGGTCTTAGGAAAACTGAGGTGCTGAGGAACAGCCAATTTGCAAAAAAGTGGAAATTGTAACATATAACCCCGGTCTCCCCTACTGTGGCAACTTCTGTAATGTTTTCCTTATGTCTGAATTCATGTTTTCGTGCATAAATTATTGCTCATCTCATTCGACTATTCCCATTCACAATCACTATTATAGCCTCTGTTATAATTAATCTGAACTTACTCTTAGCGTAACATTGTGTATTTTGATGCTACAAGCAAAAGAAAGATGACCTAATCTTGAGTTCAGCAAGAAATTCTAAGAAAACTGTGATACAGTGTCAGTTAAAAAAAATGGGAAATCTTTTGCCAGTTTTTCTCATTGGATGCATGTATTCCAGGAACATTAAGTCCCATTCACTATCTCGATCTATACTGTACAATCGCACCTCTCCTAACCTTCCTACCGTATACAAAAATGAATGGAGCTCAAGCTGTGATCCAATGGAGTTGAGTTGTGAAAAGAAAACTTAACTATATGGAGTCATAAGGAAGACTGGGTTAAACCCCAACACCGCATCAATCTATTACGTAAATCTACATAATAGCGCCTTTCTAGAACTCCACTCAGAGGCGCTCCCAACCTATGCGACGTCTTGCATTGGCTGCCTGTCCCGTTCCGAATTGAGTTCAAGCTCAGTTTGCTGGTCTACAACTCGCTTCATGGGACTGCACCTGAATACATCCGCGACTACTGTTCCGAGACCCATTCCTCCGCTTCCGGGCTGCGACTCAGGTCGCTTGGGAAGACCGACCTCCGTGTACGGAGGATGAGGACACGTTTCGGCGACCGCGCATTCTCGGTTGCTGGTCCCAGATGCTGGAACAGTCTTCCACCGGACATTAGATTGGCCGCCTCAGTGGACTCTTTCAAAACAAAGCTTAAAACTTATCTGTTTGCTAAGGCGTATCCCGCAGTTGGCC
>OX457048.1:2522908-2537908 GCA_949752735.1 Lumbricus terrestris | reverse complement strand
TTGATGAAAATAAATCTTGGCTAATTAGAATTTGGATTCATGACAATAATTCCTGCTTTACACAGAACATCGATTGATGAAAAAAATCTTAAATGGAAGCTGGATTGATGTGAGTAATCATGGACATTGGTCAACCTCTCCAGTGCTTAAAGTGTGGGAAAAGAAGTGCCTGGACGCCCCTTACATTTCCAGGATGTGCTGGCCAATAAGTGGCTGGACGGCGTTCAGATTTTAAAATAAGTGCATGGACGCCGTCCATGACCGTCCAGCCACACTTTAAGCCTTGCCTCTAACTTATCAATGTCAGGTAGGCCTACGACTATAGAGAGAACATTGTTTTATCAAACGTGAACACGTAAACAACGCTCTGGTCACAACAACTGTGTCTCGTGTCTCCAGACATTTTTCTTTGAATCGTCGTCATCGTCAACGTCGTCTTTCTCCATTATCGCTCATCGCCAGTCGACACGATTCATCGCCAGGGAGCGCTAGAAGACTTCCGCTAAAGAACCTGAAATGGGTCTGTCGCCGCACCGCATCGTCCTTCCGGTCTACACCGGAAGCAGCATCACTCACCAGGTGGCGTGGCGACTGGCGATAATGGCGGCCATTCTGGTCAATCTCTCGCGCCATTCGCTGGAGGCCGCCAGAGGTCAGTGACGCTTTTCAGCGGTTATTTTGATGTAGCGCTATACTTTTCGATTGATTGCATTCGTTGCGTTAATAATAAATGGTTGTCTTGTTTAGTGTAAATGTAGTGGAATTGACAGCGTGGAAATTATAAAGTGACCACAGCCATAGGCGCAACCACCCTATGGGACCCACGGGACGCGTCCCCCCCAACTTTTGAGTGGTCCCATTGACTTTATCATTATGGCCCCCCCAACTTTTAGGACGTGATTCATTTGGTCCCCCAACTTTTAGGACGTGATTGCGCCTATGACCACAGCTACAGTGGAATCAGATTGAGAGATTTATTCAATAAATAAATCTTGTTTTGTTTTCATCCGTCATCCAACTCCTACTTCAACTAGATATATTACGATCACTGACTTCTATTTTCACTGCAGTAGTTTAGCGTTGTGACTGCCATGGTTTCGTGGCATTTATATCACATCAAATCGAATCATTTTATTTTTTACTATTATAGGCAGTGTGATAATTCTAGATAAATAAATATATGTTCGGCCTATGATCTACGTAGAGTAGGGATGTGAAAATAAAACATTAGGCCTACTATGTAGCCATAAGAAAGACTAGGGTTGAGCCCCCCCTAAACTCTCCGGCTATTCTCACCCTTATCACAATCGTTCATCGGAACTTCATCCTATTTCCACTTTCTCTTTAACATTTTCATTGCTCATCTAACTTCCGCTTCCATGCTATTAATATTTTGAACGCTTATCCTCCTCTTACGCCTACTTGAATAATATTTGGCATTAATTTATAGGCCTACCATAATTTTATTTTCTTCGCTCATACGACTTTGAGTGTTATCGCGATAATTTTGCAATTTTTCTGATTCTCATCCAACTTCTAGATTTACTCAACATCATCGCTCATCCAACTTCTATTTGTACTATGACATGTTTTCATCGCTCACTCGACTTCACTGTAATAATTCATCTGCGTTGAAATAATTTACGACACTGAACTATAAATTATATAATTATTGGCCTACACGTTTACCAAGTTCAGCTAGCTATTATTAACAATGACTCAAGTACTCGCCGATAATTATATCAAAATGGTGATTGACTGAAGATGAGACAAAGAGTTGATGAGAGATAACGATGATGAAGATGTAATTAATTATGAAGATGATAACGACGATGAAGATGTAATCAATTATTTATAACTGAATTGTTTGTTTATATAATTATGTAAATGAAGAAATCTGTGAACGGATAAAGAACATGTGAAGTTACATATAAAATTATGATAATATTACAAGCAGGCTGCAGAGAGTCAGAGAGACAGGCAGGCAGGCAGATACAAAGACAGACAAACAGGCAGACAGAAAGATAGACAGAGAGCAAGCAGTAAGATATGCAGACAGGCACGGACGCAGGGACGCACACAGATAGACAGACAGACAGACAGACAGACAGACAGACAGGCAGATACAAAGAGAGACAAACACGCAGACTGACAGAAATATAGACAGACAGATATGCAAGCAGTAAGACATGCAGACAGGTAGGGACGCACACAGATAGACAGACACGGAGAGACAGGCAGACAGAGGCGCATGGATTCACACACACACACACACACACACACACACACACATTGTGCCTTAAGAGATTATCGATATTACCGTCTTAATCAAGGCGCTACATAAAAGCAAAATCTGTTTCGCATAGGACCTCCACGAGCCCTGAACAACATCCTTGAGCACAGAGTTCGTATGGGAGACCGTCTGCGATTGACCTGCCCCGTTGAGTCTGATCCTCCATCTCTGGTGGAGTGGTTCAAGGACGGACGATCGATCCACATCGGATGGGAGAGGTTCCGTGTAGCCAGGAATCAGTCGTTGACGATCTCGAACTTTAGTTCTGTCGATAGAGGGAACTACGTTTGCAGAGCAACGAATGGATTCGGAAGCATCGAGATACAACACCATGTTCAATTGAACGGTATAGGAAACTACTATTCTTAGCGTTTGTTGCTTTCGGTAACAATAACTACTACTACTACTACTACTACTACTGCTGCTGCTACTACTACTTCTACTACTACTACCACTACTACCACTACTACTACTACTGCTGCTGCTGCTGCTGCTATACTACTACTACTACTACTACTACTACTACTACTACTACTACTACTACTACTACTACTACTACTACTACTACTACTACTACTACTACTACTACTACTACTACTACTACTACTACTACTACTACTACTACTACTACTACTACTACTACTACTACTACTACTACTACTACTACTTCTTCTTCTTCTTTTTCTTCTTCTTCTTCTTCTTCTTCTTCTTCTTTTGTGTTCTACCCTTAGGCAGATCGCCCAAGATTCCAATGACACCATTCCTGTCTATTCTGTGCTTTTTCATTATCAATGTCTTTATGTTATCATCATCCCTTTTCTCTGTCCATCATCCAGTCCATCATCATCTTGCTTGGTCTTCCTGCTGGTTTCTTTCCCTCCATTCTTCCCTCGAGAAATCCCTCCTGGATTCTTCCTGGATCACGTGGTAGGCACTCAAGTTACTTTGACAGCAGTTGAGCAGAATCGGTCAGCAGTCATGTCTGTTGCCACCAGGCACTTCATGCAGTGTCTATCTATAATCACTAACATTAACCGACATATATCGGACTGCTACGTATGGTGACCTGATTCTCCCTATGGCTCGAACTTCCACAGTGCTGCATATTTTAAGCTTTGCTGTGTTCGGTCCATCTTTGCGGAAACAGTTACCTACCAGTCTCCTTAATGAACTTTTTGACCTTTCTTTGCCCATTTTCTACAAGCGTTTGAAAACCATTCTTTTTTAATGTGGCCTGATGCTATCAGGTAGGTAGCGCCTCTGAGGAGATTCTCTTTAAGTAGCGCTATATAAATATACATGATTGTGATTACGACGTCATTCCAAGATATCTCGGATCGTCTTCTTTAACATACAACTTAAACGTCAACACTCAACATACGTAACTTAATCTACGTAACACCTTCGACCTTGAACGCAATGTTTTGACGTGTGTTCTCGTCAGCGAATATCAGTTTACACAAACTCCAATCTCTCCGACAATCAACAACTTCGAGAGAACGAACGCCGCAGGAGACAAAGAGGGAACACTCGAACAGTTCACAACTCTTACCTGTATATAATCATGGAACGATAAATATTTTCGTTAGATGAACGAACGACGAGTCTATCAACACACACACACACAAACACACACAAGCACACACACACACGCACACACACACACGCGCACACACACGCACACACACGCATACACAAACACACACATGCACACACACACACGTACACGCACACACCACACACACACACACACACACACACGCACACACACACACACACACACACACACGCACCACACACACGCGCGCACACACACACACACACACACACACGCACCACACACACACACACACACACACACACACACACACACACACACACACACACACACACACACACACACACACACACGCATGTCACGGATTATCTCGTTCGAGTATCTTCGCCGGCGGAAATCTGTTGGTGGGGCCGGTTTGTTATCGTACGAACGAGATCTCGAAAATGGAGAAGTTTGCGTAGAGGGAGAGGGAGACAGACAGATAGAGACAGATAGACAAGCAGGCAGGTAGACAGATATAGAAACAGAGATAGTGAAGAAGAGATAGCTACAGAGAAATAGATAGAGATACAGACAGACAGAAGGACTGACAGACAGACAGACAGACAGACATAGGGAGAGGAAGGGAACGACAGACGGACAGACGGACGGAGAGTGAGAGGGAGGGAGGGAGGGAGATAGAAATACATACGTGCGAGAGCAGGAAATCGAAATTGAAAACGTGAAGGCGGAGATCCTTTTCCCTTTGGATCTTGGAGAAATCTGAGGAAATCCACCACCCAGCCTTCCCATGATTCATCATCTCGAAGCGGAGAAGACGATTGGCAGAGAAATAGAAATAGAAGATTAAGAGAGGAGAATTTGAGGTCTACGCAAAAGAATTGTTGTGGTCTACTTTATTCTCTTCTGGCTATACTCTTCCGTGTTATATTCTATTCTATTCTGTTCTATTCTGTTCTATTCTGTTCTATTCTGTTATATTCTATTCTATTCTGTTCTATTCTGTTCTATTCTGTTCTATTCTGTTATATTCTGTTCTATTCTGTTCTATTCTGTTCTATTCTGTTCTATTCTGTTCTGCTATTTTCTAATAATTATGAGCCATTCTGTTCTAATCCACCATGCTCTGTTGTGTTCCTTTCTTCTGTAATTTATGCTTTTACGTTGCCGCACATTTGCAAGTTACTCTGTAGACTTGTTAGCCAATAAATCTGTAAGTCTGTATGCATTCCGTGTCATATATTCTGGTTCATTCTAGTCCAATGGTCGCATCATTCTGTAGCACAGCTTATTCTAATTAATTAAAAGTCCAATTGGCTTTACCAATGACTTCACATGCCTAAAGTTCTTAGGCAGACTATGGTATATGGTCTATATTTAGTCTGACCTTTCTGTGACTTTTCTTCGCCATGCAGGCTCATCATCGTCATCTCTTCGAAACAAGGAAGAATCGGAAACGTACCTAACGCCATCTGTCGGTGATTCAGTGCGTCTCATCTGTCGTCTGCCGACAGCAAGTCATGGCGGGAAGGTCACGTGGTACAAGGATGGCGTCGATCTGTCGTCTGCGTTTGATTTGGATGAGTATGACGTCATGAATGACGCGTCGTTGACGTTGAGAGACGTCACAGTGGCCGACAGTGGCGTCTATGAATGCAGAGACCCGGATGGAGCGAACGATGGAAACGTCACGTACGTCGTTGACGTCATCGGTATGGGAATTTCCTACACAGCTATTTTTAGATGAGGTCGCTAAGATTCTAGGTATACAGCTGTGTGGTAACAAAGACCATTAGCGACGCCCTCCTCCTTTATCCAGGCTTGGGACTGGCACTGACAGAGTGCAACCAGTGGCGGAGTTTATACAGCTGGGATTGATATCGAATGGATATGAAGCTGAAGAAAATAAGGTCATTGACCTAGATTATGTTTGTGGCTGAATACGGGACATTTGCAGGAGGTCCCAATCAGCCAATCAAGTTTGTTTTGTCGACGACTGTCGTAACGAAAAATTTAAATTACAGCAGCAACTTACAAACCATTTAATGTGTTCTATGGAGGTTTTGTGATTAAAATTATATAAATTTGACCGACATTTTGGGCGATTATATGGATGGTAAGTTTGGTAACTAAAAAATCGTCTAAAAATCGTCTACAATGCAACTCTATTTAAAAATTACCCTGCCGAGAACCCGGATAGACGTCACATACATCGTCTGTGACGCCGATCAGAAGGACAATTTCTGATCAACACGGATATAATTAAAATGTATTAGAAAATAATATTATGATTTTAAAACGTGGCTCAATTTTAGAAAATAATCGGCACTGTTTCAATTGAACGCCGCCATTTTGTTTCGCGCTGCCCGCTCATGATTGTCTCAGTTGACTTCCTTCAGGGCTCTGAGCACGCCCCGAATGATATCTTGAATGCATGTTCTGTTTTTCAGAGGACAGGAGCAGTAAACCGAGTTTCATTGAGGCTCCAACGAATGTCATGGCTTCGTTTACAGGAACGGCCACATTCTACTGTCATGTTCGAAGCGACACTGCGCCACACATACAGGTCTGACATCTGTGCTAGAATGGTCCACGTTGTTCTTTTATGTTCCATGCAATGGTCTACGTTGTTCTAACCTGTTCTAAAATGGTCTGCCTTGTTCTGTTCTGTTCTGGAATGGTCTACGTTGTTCTGGTCAGAAATGTTCATGCTGTTCTATTATGTCCTAGAATGGTCTACGTTGATCTATTATGTTCTAGAATGGTCTACGTTGATCTATTATGTTCTAGAATGGTCTACGTTGATCTATTATGTTCTAGAATGGTCTACGTTGTTCTATTCTGGTCAAGAATGACCTACGTTGTTCTATTCTGGTCAAGAATGATCCACGTTCTATTATGTTCTAGAATGGTCCGCGTTGTTCTATTATGTTCTAGAATGGTCTAAGTTGTTCTATTCTGGTCAAGAATGATCCATGTTGTTCTATTACGTTCTAGAATGGTCTGCGTTGTTCTATTCTGTTCTAGAAATGGTCCACGTTGTTTTTAATCCCATAGTTCATATTAACATGCTGTGATCTCAGTCGTTCGCTTGATGGCAAAGCAAAATCGATGTCGTTGTCTCTGTTTCACTTCGTCCGTTATTCTCAGTATAGTCATACTATAATTTGTTTATTTTAAATTTAAATCTATGTTTATTTATCGCATTTGTTATATCGCCCCTTCAAGCTCTCTACTCAGAGACGCTCCCACTACTGCGCGGACACTGAACCGGAGTTTGACGCCGAAGCGCATGAGCAATAATTGCAAGTGAACAGTGGCGGAGACCTAGGGGGGGACAGGGGGGGACGGTCCCCCCCAATAAAAGTGTTGGGGGGGACGGCCCATGCATTTGTCCCCCCCAATGTTTGAGCGTCAAGACTTGTTTTGGCGGCGAAAATAGAAAATTTCTTCGGGATTTGGGCGAGATTTGGCCGGATGACTAAAAAAAAAAAAAAAAAAAAAAAGGTCATCAACTTTTTTGGCGGCGAAAATAGAAAATTTCTTCGGGATTTGGGCGAGATTTGGCCGGATGACTAAAAAAAAAAAAAAAAAAAAAAAAAAAAGGTCATCAACTTTTTTGGCGGCGAAAATAGAAAATTTTCCGAGATTTCGCCGGTCGTCAGAAATTTTCGGAAAATCTCGCGTCTTTCCGTCCCCCCCAATTCTCGGCGCAGGTCTCCGCCTATGCAAGTGAAGGACTTGCTCAAGGTCGCTACGCGGCGGTTTGAGGTGGATTCGAAGGGGGTGCCCTCCGGCTGCAAGGCACCGAGCCCACCACTTCACTACCGTGCCCCGCATACTATATAAGTTCAAGTTGTCATGAATCGTATACTTACTATGCAGTGGGAGTAGTAGCAATACTGCAGTAGTAGAGGTTTCAGTTAAAAGACACTGCATGTGACAGCAAATATCATTAGTGTCACCCTCCTCTTTCACCCTGGCGTAGGACTGGCACTGTCAGAGTACCACCAAAATAGCGAGGTTCATGATTACTTTGATTGCCATACTTTAATCTGCATACTTGCTTCGATTCGACTACTTTCTCTCAACAATGTGTTTGTCCTACTCCAATTATTACAATGCGTTGATTATTGCGCAACGCAATCCACATGTCTATTTTCTTTAGTGGCTGAAACGAGTGGAAGGAATAGACGACGTGTCTGTCCTCAATTCTGGAGCTGGAAGCGGTGGCGGAAGAGTGCTCCACATCGACCAGGAACGTTTCCAGGTCTTGTCTGGAATGAGTTCCGTCTCGAGACCGGATGGAACGTACGCGAGCAAACTGCTTATACGTAACGTTCGCAACGATGACGTGGGTCTCTATTTATGTACGTGCACGAACAACAATGGATACATTGTCAGCAGAGCTTACCTTGCTATTAGACCAGGTGGGTGATGACCTGTCCACTCACAGGTAGGCACAGGTAGTAAGCTTAGGGCTTTTTTAACGTGCAGCTGTACACAATATATGCCGTTATAAATGAATATGTGCAGTTGCAAAAACAAGCTTGTGCACTGAAAAACAGTAAAAATGGTCACTGTCGACCGATTTTGGTCATCTACCACGGATGATCGGAACGGAACGAATTGGTCATGCAGTGAAAAATAGACTTCATTGTCTTTTTTAGGTCAGTTTTTGGGTAAGTTCGGAAGCAAAGACTAATAAAGGTTGTCATGTTTTGCAGTTCTGAATGACCACAAAGGGCCGTCAGAAATAATTGTCGGGGCAAGAGACGCACTATAGATAAAAATTTCTGGTTGTGCAGTTCCAAAAATTTCTTTTAAAATGCCCTGACACGTAGGATATACCTCTTGAGGGTTACATTATATGAGTCTGTCTTTAGATGTGCGCTATATAAATTTGTAATTACAATTCCATTGCATCACAGTGCATTATTATAGAGCTATTTCACGTTAAGCTTTAATTTATCCTCTTTATTCGACACTTCATTATTTTAGTTTAAATATTTGCCTGCTTAACTAATTATTTATTAATTAATCTGTTAGAGAAAGAGAGTTTGCTTAGATTACATATTTTACAATTTTAATTTTGCAAATATTTACTAAAATTTAAATATCAATTTATTAACATGTAACAGAAGCAGACGTTCGTTCGTCATCATCAGAGGACAATGATGATGAGGACAAACATGACTTGTCCTCTCAACATCAGGACATTCCTGTCCTGTCCCTCTTCGCCGTCCTTGCCATCCTCACAATCTTCGTCCTATTCTCCCTCATCTCATTCGCAATCTACCGTTCTCGTTTCGGCGCCAAATCAGCCACGTCATCATCAACGTCATCGTCTGCTATCGTCGACCTTCCTCGTCGCTGGGCGGCGCTGCCTGCCGACCATAACTTCCGGCGCAGTACTTCCGCCACCCTACTACCTGCCACTCCCGAAGATCAGAGGCGGCGCTTCGAACATCGTTATGCCGTAGTGGCCTCTACGTTGGAGCAGCAAAGATGGTCGCCATCAGTACCCGTTGATCTTTGTACCATACGGTCGAACTCACCAAGCCCTGGGTCAATGTACTCACCTACCCCTGTGGCAACATACTTACCTACGCCTCCGCGGACAGCATACTCGCCTAGTTTTGGTTTAGGATATTCGGACTGCGCGTCAGGGCGACGATCGATGACGGAAATGACGTCACAGTTCGACATCCGGTGACCCAAACAACACTTCCGGGAACCCCCATGACGTAATGTCATCCACACTGAACAATATTGATTTCTCGAAAATCATGCACAGCCCGAAGGCGTTTGAGTTCCGTGGTGACATGATGAGTACTTAGTATACTGACTACAGAGTACTTACTACGGTGTACTGAGTATTGACTGAGGTTCATTGCTATATTGAGCATTTATTGTTGAATATCAAGTATGTAATACTGAAAGTGAGCGATACAAGATGGACAGTGACCAGTGACTGCCAGTGAGTGGTTAGTACTTTGTACATACTGAGCATTGAGTTGTGAGTGCTAAACAGATAACTGTCCATGCTGACTGAAATCTATTACATCGAGCATTTATTATTGTCTATCATGTATAATTATGATACTGAACAGCTAGCATGGGCGACCCCGAATAAAATATTGCTTTCGTTCATTCATTAATTCATTCATTCATTCGGTAATTCACTCATTCACTCACTCATTCATTCATTCATTCATTCATGCGCTTTTGGGACGTTGCATGTAGGCCTATGTCAACAAAAATTCTTCTCCACCGGTTATAGATCTATTATTGTGGGTTGGTGTAAACCAGTGGTTCCCAACCTTTTTTGACTCTATGACCACTTTTTCTAAGCTGGAGGACAAGAGAGCCACTTTTTCTTAGTTTAAGGACATTAGGGGGCCACAAGACTAAAATTTAATTAGCTAAAACCATATAAAATTGCTATGATTGATTCAAAATAGAGTGTTTGATGCTATTTATAGACGTCAAAATAATATGATTTTCAATAGAAAATAATTATTTGTTCTACTCTGCCCAAATTTTCAATTTTTTCGTATATTTTGCTAATTCTTTGAGAGATGCCTCAGGAATGGCCTTCATGATGGCCATTTTCTTAGGCCTGGCGGGCCACTTTTGGCCCGCGGGCCACGGGTTGGGAACCGCTGGTGTAAACACAATGGTTACAATTGTTTTAGCAAGAGCTTGAAAGAGTCAGAGCAGGATATTGAGAAATGGAAATTTTTGATTACAGTTTCTTGACGATGCGTTAGTTTCAATTTTTCATCGTTTGCATCATTGGTGTTTTAGTAATGTGAAGAAACTTGTTAAAACCAAAACGTAGTTGTTAAATTTTCTACAGGAGAGCAAGTAACCGTAATCGTAATCAAAAACGTAATCGTAATCGTAAACGCGAAATTTCTACAGCGCCCACAAGAGTCAGGTCGCGGGAACCAGCTTATTCACAGGCGCAAGTACCTCCCCTTTCTTGCTTCAATGTTCCAGCGCCCAGACAGTTAGTGTTGTTTACTGAGTAAAGAATACTCTGCATTGAGCAATGAATCCCCGATACTGAGCACTGAATACTAAGTATGCTCAACTCTGAGTGCCATCATTGAACCACACAATCCACTCGTTCGATCCTCAACTCCAAGGTCAAGGCCTTGACCCCTAACCTCTGACCTCTTCCGCCCGCCAACTCCCCCGCATCCAAACCAACATCTGGATGAGATCCAACCGTTGCCTCAATCACAACTACAGGTGTGCGCCTTCCATTCTCACCTGTATCGATCGTAGCGCTGGTGATCATGAATAATTGAAAACCGAATGATTTTGACGAAATAATAATTATAATCGTGAATCTGCGCTATATAAATATCCGCTATCGGCAGGGTTTTGGTCGAAGGTGAAAGCGGGGATACAGCGTGTGCCGCTCATCTCACAAAAAATTGTGTGCTTAGTATACAATAAAAATGACCTGCAGAAAATCTATGCAGCGGTATAAGCTTACGTGTAGTATATTATACTCACCTATAATTTTGACGTTATACCGGACTCTGGCCATCGGGCACTTAATTAAGTGTTACTGTAACGCAAGATATTTACGTAATGTAGACCAGTAATTTATTTATATATTTCTCACATTTACTATAGAGCGTCTCTTCGAGCTCACTACTCAGAGGCGCTCCCGAGTACAGAAAAGTTGAAGGTCATTGTAAGCTTTTTCTACTAGCCTAAAACCTCCCCCCCGTGTATGGCCCTTGTCTCATCAGAAAATTTCTGTAGCGCCAGTGATATGAAGGTATTCAATGGAAGATAATTATGACAGTTGCATCCACTGCTCGTATTATTCCTATTCCTTCTCCTTTTCCTCGATCCAGTATAGCTCGCTTAACATTCGCATCTTGGCGCCAAGCCAACTCATCCGTGACGATGTTATTATTGTTGTCGCTGCTGTCGTCATGGTAACAGCCCATCTGCCTCACTGCAGCAACAGCCGAGAATTTACCATCCTCTCGCTGTTCCCCACCATTCTCATTTACTCCCGTTGTTTTTGTCTGTGTGTGTGCATTGTGTATGTGTGTGTCTGTCTGTGTGTCTGTTTGTCTGTCTGTTTGTCTGTGTGTCTGTGTGTATGTGTGTCTTGCACTTGCACTGGCGCTACAGAAATTTCCGGATGAGACAAGGGCCATACACGGTGGGGGGGTTAGTAAGAAAAACTTACAATGACCTTCAAATTTTCTGTACTCGGGAGCGCCTCTGAGTGTCTGTATGTGTGTCTGCGTGTTTTGTAATCTTCATTTTACTTGTCCACGCGTTTCTCTTCTTGCGTATAGGCTACTTCTCTGTCGTTCTTGTCCTTCTGCATACCTGCGCAGCTATTTTTTGTGCTCTCTCTGCCTCTTCATCTATCTGTCTGTCTCTCCCCTCTCTATCTGTCTGTCTCTGTCTATGTCAGACTGCCTGCCTGTCTATCCGTCTGTCTGTCTCTGTCTGTCTGTCTGTCTCTCCTCTCTCTATCTGTCTGTCTCTGTCTATGTCAGACTGCCTGCCTGTCTATCCGTCTGTCTGTCTCTGTCTGTCTCTGTCTGTCTCTGTCTGTCTGTCTCTGTCTCTCTCTCTTCCGGGTATTCTCAGTCCTTCATATCGTGTTCTGAATTCCAAACGAGATCCAATACATGCAAGCGGCCGACTCACCTCAGCAGCTGAAGGCCAGAATCATTCTCGTCCATCTATGAATGTTTTTACCTGTATTGCAAAACGCAGTCGCTCACGGAGTTTTCTTGCAAAACTCAAAACGTTGTTTTATCAAAGCTTTGAATTTCGTCGTCAAAACTACCCTCGGAAGAGCGTAACCATTTTCAATTTGCTGTCAACAGGAGAGAATGTTTCCTTTTCAGCAGTAGGCCTAATCGTTTGATTCTTCCTAAATGCATTTCGTATGACTTGAAGAAGGGCAAGGTGTCAGCAAAGTCGTAGGAGTCGTGAGCATGGACTTATCAAATTCCGCTCGAAGTTGTGTCTGTAGAGAAGTAACTTGGATTATTATTTATTATTCAACAATTGTAAAAATGAAAACAACTTAAAATTACGGATTAAATCGTAGTTTTTCGTTTCGCCTCTGTCTCTGTCTCTGTAGCCTATTCAGTTTTGGATGAATTGACGTCGTTCAAAAGGTTTGTGTGGTTAGTATTATATCTGTTTGTTGAAAAATTTAAAAAGGTTGGTAATTAAACCACAGCCTGGTACACGAAGGCAGACAAATAAATTTAGTAAATTAACTGCTAGTTAGAAGTAGCCGCGACTTCGGTCATTCGTAGCCTAATCCAGGGTGAGAATTGCCGGGGGGTTGGGGGTTTCGACCCCCAGTCTTTCTTAGAGCCCCAAGTTAAAGTATGTTTTTTACACCCCAATTCCAAGTGGATAATGGTCCAACCCCCCCCCCCCCAGTTATTTTTCCACAATTCTCACACTGGCCTAATCGTAAAAGTAACCTTCAAATGTCTAAAACGCTGCTCGAAAGCCAAGCATCTATGCCTGAAATTATCATACACGTCATTGAACGTTCGAGGCACTCATTGACAGTTTGCCTCGATAGGGGCGCGCAGGTTAAGCCAACGTCTCAAAGGAAACTTTGCCGTGGCAGGGAATTTAGCTTTGGACCCTCCCCCCCCCCCCCCCCATCCTGGCCTCTCTTAGTTGTCGGTCCATCACCATGAACAATAAGAAATTTTAAGATAATTCTGTCCATCAGCAATCTTTATATTATGGTGCAAATCTTACTTGGCAGAAATTCTGTCGCAATAAAGCCATCTCTATCAGACCATTCTATTCTACGCCATTCTATTTCAGTCTATTATACTTAATTCTATTCTGTTCTATTACACTCGATGTCTATTCCATTTGTATCCTAGTTTGGTCTATTCCATTTTCATTCGATCTTATTCCATGCAGTCTATTCGATTTTTTCCATTCAATTTCATTCAATTACATTCTATTCTATTCAGAGACTTAAGCCTACAAATCATACCTTCATTCCGATCCTATTCCTTCCTTTATCATGATCTAATTCTTGTCGCTATAGAAGACGACACCGACGATGATGTTCCTACGCAGACCGCGGACCCACGACCGTCCAACATCCGCCGACCAGTCCCCAAGAACCCGAGGTCCCTCGAAGCCCTCAAGGACGCGATCGCGGACCCCAGACGACTTCGCTCCAAGGTCCCAGACCCTTCCAAGGCCGCAGACGGCTGATCGCGGCCACGCCAGCGAACCAGAACCGGTGACACACCACGAACCAACGGACCGTGGCCACGCCAGTGAACCGGAACGCATACCAGACCGCATCCGACTTCACTCCGTCGTCAACTCAATGGGACTCGTCGAGTTGAGACTAACGAACCGTGACCTGCGACACGTTCCGGATGAGCTGTTCAGTCTCACTCGACTGGAGATGCTCATCCTCAGCAACAACCGACTCCAGTCTCTTCCACGATCCATCTGCCGACTCTTCCGACTCAAACTGCTCGACGTCAGTCATAACGAACTGCGATCCATTCCCGACACACTCTGCAACTGCACGCAACTCACCGAACTCTACCTGCATCGCAATCGCCTGGCCGCCCTTCCACGCCAGGTGGCGCTACTGGGGCAGCTGCGCTCGCTGCGAATCAGCGGAAACGCCTTCGAGTCACTTCCGGTTGAGTTCGGACAACTTCCGGTGCTGCGAAGACTCGATATGTCCGATAACAGCGTCTGGTCGCTACCAGAGTCCTTCGCCAATCTCGGTCACCTGCGTCAGCTGAATCTATCTGACAATGCCTTCACTGAGTTTCCACTTCCAGTCTGTAGCCTTCGTCGCCTGGAGTTGCTCGATCTGAGCAGGAATAAGCTGAGGAACGTTCCAGATGAGCTGGAAAACGACAAGGGACTCCAGGAACTGAATCTGTCGTCGAATCTTCTCGATGCTTTTCCAGGTGTCGTCTGCAACATCCGAGGTCTGACGGCGCTTGATCTCTCGGATAATAGTCTGTCTGGAGTGTCGATGCGACTGGCAAAACTGACGAGACTCAAGGTCATTTGGATTTATTATCGTTGTTATTTATTTTGCGACGAGGTAACAAATGAAGCATGAGGAATTTGGAAG
>OX457048.1:2357908-2517908 GCA_949752735.1 Lumbricus terrestris | reverse complement strand
CCTGGGTTGGGAGCGCCTCTGAGTAGAGATCTTGAAGGGGCGCTATATAAATTCATGTGATTGATTGATTGACATTTGACAGTGACGTTAAACTGCAACTACACACACTGCATTTCAGTTGCTGCTGTTGTTTGATGGTCATTATTCAGGTTGAGATGGTGAGCGATCAGTTCGTGGAGGAAGCAAAGCGTTTCGATGGTTCCCTATCCACTCTCCTTTCCATCGGTGACATCGTCCACGTCACAGAGGATCGACGGGTTGACCTGGAAAAGTATGTCACGCTGACCATTCCTGCTCCACCTGGAATGGCGAATGGACAGCTCCACCTGTTGACCTACAAGGACGATGGAACGTGTGTTCCATGCGCATTCAGCTACAAGGTCATCCATGGATACATCAGTATACGTACATGGCAGTTCTCTGGGTAAAGAAAGCACTTGGCTTGTTCATTCATTCGTTTGTTCGTTCATTCGTTCGTTCATTCGTTCATTCATTCATTCATTCACCCATCCATCTACCAATCCATCCATCCAGCCATTCATCCATGCATCCATCTATCCACCCATCCATCCATCCACCCACCCATCCATCCATCCATCCGTCCATCCATCCATGCATCCACCCATCCATCCATCCATCCGTCCATCCATCCATGCATCCATCCATCCATCCGTCCGTCCGTCCATCCATCCATCCATCCATGCATCCATCCATCCGTCCATCCATCCATCCATCCATCCATCCATCCATCCATCCATCCATCCATACATCCATCCATACATCCATCCACCCATCCATTCATCCACCAACTCGTCAATTTATCCATTTATCCACCCATCTAGCATCCACCCATCCCTTCGTCCTATTTCCATCCATCCTTCCATTCATTCATTCATTCATTCATCCATCTTTCCAGCCACCTTCCCCTCACCAGGGCTTTTTTAACGTGCAGTTGTACACAAATGCGCAGTTCTAAATGTATTTGTGCAGTTGTAGAAGCACTTCGGTGCAAGGCTGTTTTTAAGGAATTTTTAGAACTGCACAACCCCTTCTTTCTCTTCCTATCCTCCAAGGTAAATTACTTCCAATCGGATGACAATAAGCTTTTTTGCTAGTTTTAATTGCACAGAACTTGTGACAACAGTGCTTCTACAACTGCACAAATCCATTTAGAACTGCACATTTTGTGTACAACTGCACGTTAAAAAAGCCCTGCTTCGGTGCAGTTAAAACTAGTTGAAAAGGCCATTTTCCTCCGACTGGGAGTAATTTACCGTGAAAGATATGAAAGAAAAGAAGGGTTTGTGCAGTTCTAAAATTCCCTTAAAAACAGCCCTACGCCTCACCAACCCCCAACCCATCCATTCCCCCATAACTATGACTCAATGAGTTGATAATCGTTTCCTCTGTTTTCAGGAAGGGTGCCGTCATCACAAAATCGAGCGACAAATTCAAAGCCTGCAGAGCGATGGAAGGACTTCTAGAGCTGATCGCAATCAGAACCAAAGCATTCTTATAACGAACACTATACGACAAACCTGTTATATATAGGCCTATAGCTGTATACTCATGATATTGTCACTACTTGTGAGGCGCGGTGGTATAGTGAGTATGTTCGTTGCCCTACAGCCGGAGGGTTGCAAGTTCGAATCCACCTCAAGCCGCAAGTACTTCACTCGCAATTGCTCGGACGCTTCGGCGTGAAACTCCGATTCATTCATTCATTTCAGACATTTATATAGCGCCTCTTCAAGAGTATCTACTCAGAAGCGCTCCCAACCCAACCACGGCTAAAGAGAACAGTCTTAAGAGCAGAGTAGAACGTAGTTTCAAAGGCTTCAGTGTCCTCGTTGTTGTCAGGAGCGCCCTTTGAGTAGTGATCTTGAAGGGTCTCTAACAGGGGCGAATACAGATTTTCGAAGGGGGTCAGCATTTGTGGTCTTGGGTCAGGAAACATTTTTTCGTTGGTCTTTGGCCGAAAAATCTGACCACGTTTTTTTAGTCGTTTGGTCGAGGAAAAGATTAGGCCTACCACTTTGCCCGCCAGAAAAGTTGATGACCTTTTTGGGCGAAAATTTTACCGAAAAGACACCTTTTCTTAAAATTATACCATAATTATATAACAGTACTGATGACCTTTAGTCATGCGCTACTCTGACTTTCCACGCTGTCTCGTTTTCCCCGTTGCATTGCATCGAACCTGTGGTGGGGCATGTCCATTTTGCCCGCCAGAACAGCTGGTGAAAAATGAAAACATTTCTCAATGGGGGATCATGGCCGGATTTACACCCCTGGATCTGTCTCTGGGCGCTATAGAAATGGAGAAAATATATATGTATATATATGGTTATTAAATCATATACACATTATATACATATACAAAATTGTACAAATATGTGTGTTTGTATGCTTTGTTTGTATGCGCACTTGTTATAGCGCCCCTTCAAGCTCTCTTTCTCTCTCTACTCAGAGGCGCTCCCGAATGCAGAGCGGCCACTGCATCGGATTTTCACGCCGAAGCGCTGAGCAATTGTGAGTGAAGGACTTGCCCAGGGTCCTTACGCGGCGAGGTGGATTCGAACCTCGAACCTTCCGGCTTCAATGCAACGACGCCACCACTACACCACTGCGCCCCACGTGTGTATATGATATATATATATATAATATATACACTCACATTATAAGTGTGTGTATACTGTATAGCCTATATATATAATTTTGCAAACCAGATTTCCCGGTGAGCCTGGTCGAAAGTCATGAGGAAAGTGGTAGAAGAGACGACATCTATAATAGTCGATGAGCAGCATTCGGCTGAAGTCGGGCGCTATATAATTATTGTCGAACTCTGACCTAATATAGTCGTCGTTTCATTGTTCAATGTATCGTCTGCTAAATCGTTAAAAGGCGCTACATCATCAATTGTTATATTCGACTATAGTAAACGTTGATTGCAAGGCGCTTTAGAAGTTACTATAAATAAACGACAGTAGAGAGAGAATCCCCATGCTATAGAGCCGCGATAGACTAAACTTAGGCCTATATGTAAAGTGTACCACTCGAAAGCCAAGCACTATATGGGCACAAGCTTATCCACGAGCGCTGTGTCTAATCAGAGGGGTCCAACCAGAGGGGCTTTCCAAAGGGTAGTCCGAAGGAAGTCCTAGTCCGGCTTCAATATGCTAGAGAGGAGAGGAGCATGGTTACTGTAAAGGCGGGTGTTGTCTGGGTCGAGAATTGGAAGGTCGAAGCTTACCAGGTGAGACTTTTTCCGCTGCTCTCTTGGCGCTTGCTAACTGACGCGTTGCGACTACTGGTTATATAGTTTCTCAATTAAACGAATATAGCTTTTCATCATTCTCCTTGTTATGCAATTTTTTGCGTCACTAATTTTTTATGAACAAGTTGCTGCTACGATAATAGCTCTGTACTATCATGACGGCATCTTCTTGGACTGCATGCAATACTATTGCTACGTCATTACAGCTATGTATAGTGTTACGCTTTTAAGATAATGGCTAATTTCGTATTATGACTGCCACTCTTTTTGTTTTACAAACCATACTGTCACAGTCAGACTGTTCTCGCAATAGAAGAGATCAGACCAGAGTCAGGCCACGAGGGGGGGGGCACAGTCACTGACTCACTGGACAGAAAAGAATCCACCCAAAAATCTACAGAGACAATTCACCCACACAAAGAAACAACCAACCTCAGTGAAACACCCGAAAAATGGGAAATTCATTCACCCACTAAATGAAAATAATTGTGGTCATGCAGTTGTGCAAAATCATCTCGAAATAAAGACAAAAAATATTTAAACTCATTTTCACTATTTCCTGACTCTGTCCCAACCAGACCCGGGATTCTATCCTCGCAAGCCAAGGGCCGTGTCCTGTAAACCGAGTACTGCATTCCATTACATGAGACTGTGTCCCCTGAACTAGAGTTCTGTCCTCAGAAAGGACTCCAGATGGTGTCCCCATTACCTGGGTTTCTATATCCACATGACCCGGTAATTCAATCTCCAAAACTCACTCTCCTTTCCTACTACTCCAAGGACTTAATTAGTCCAATTAAAAAACGAATGAAAAGTGCAAATGTGAGAATTGCAAAAAATCTGTTCAATAAAATGTGATCAGGAACAGAACTAAAACTAAAGTCACTTCAAATCTATTTCGATTAACATCATTTGATGAAACACAGAGAGTCAGAAACACAACAACAAACATACACAGGCACTGTCATACAGACAGACAGACAGATAGACAGACAGATAGATAGACAGAGAGATAGATAGATAGACAGACAGACAGACATTGTCACAGACATTGCCATAGAAATACAGACAGAGAGACAGACAGAGAGGAAGACAGACAGAGACAGACAGAGAGGAAGACAGACAGAGAGACAGACAGAGACAAACACTGCCAGACAGACAGCAAACGGACAAGACTCATTGAAAACTAGACATAATCACAACGAAAGAAACACCAAAGAAATTCATTAATCGCTGAAATATTCGTTCATTTATTGCGGATGTCAAACGCTGATTTAAAATCGAAAGTCACGACAAAAAATTAATAATCAATTCAAAGCAAATGATGAAATGATGAAAAACATAATTATCCAACAAAAATGTCACTCGATCCGACTCGATCCAATCTATGTATCTACGATCAATTGTTATAGCGCCCCTTCAAGATATATCCTACACAGAGGCGCTCCCGACTACAGCACGAACACCGAATCAGAGTTTCACGCCGAAGCGCATAAGCAATTACGAGTGAAGGACTTGCTCAGGGTCCTTACGTGGCGACTTGAGGTGGATTCGAACCTGAAACCCTCTGGCTGCAAGAACCCTACAGCACCGCGTCCCCCCCACAACAAAGAAACAGCAAGGAACCATTGATCAAAGAATGCAGAACAAACGAAAAGCGTAGAAAGAACGAACGAAATAAACTTAATTATTCTAAGATCGTTTGATCACGACGCAAACTAAAGAATCGAATTAAAAATTGATCAAATAGTCGTCCAAATTGCGACAGAAATATCCAAAGAAAAGACATTTATCTATCTAGAGCCAAACAGAAAACTGAAGAACTTCTATCGTGCCACGATGAAAACGACAAAGGAAGAAGTGACATCTAAACTATGACGCAACGCACATCGTCGATTTAAGTCGCACTTTGAGATTTGCGTAAAAAGGCGCTAGAAGAATATCGCAACGCACACACACGCACGCAAGATAATATTTACAGCAATATTCATACAGCTTGCATGTTTGTGACTTCGGCCAAGAGAAGAGACCACTTGTCAGGACTGGACTTAATCAACAGCTTACACATGCTGATATAGCGTAAGTCATGGTAAAAAAATTCAGGATGTTTGGCCCAAAGCCTATATGCCCTTTGCACATGAAAACAGAACAAATGAGTCTGCAGGAAATTGCAAATTAAATCTGTCTCAACCTGATGCGAACGTCACATATTATGACCTTAACACATTGGGTGGTGTAATATAATTTGTGAAATAGTGAGGCTAAAGGCACAGAACTTTGCATTAAATAAATGCAAAATCCAGTGATCAGTTTTAAATAAAAATCCAGTGATTCCGGCCAAACTAGAAAGCAACAAGTGGTCCATTTTCTGGGCTGATGTCACATAGAGATGCATACACACACATATATATATATAATCATATATGTTTTTATATATACTATACTTATATAATATTATATATATATATATATAATAACAAACACAATGACATACATACATACATACATACATACATATGGTGAGAATTGCCAGAGGTTGGGTCTCAACAACTCTTATCTTTCTGAGGGCCCCATAGTTACCGTAAGCCTTCTTTTCAAATCCCCAACCCCACGTAGATCAAAGTCAGGTCAGACCCACACCACAACCACACAGTTATTTTTCTGCAATTATTCTCATAACCACGTTCTTCAGAATTAACTCGCACTTCAAACACATCTTACCACAATGTCTCAAAACTAACTACTTTCCTTTCTACGCGTCGTTCGCACTTGGAGCGCCTCTGATATGGTGTGCACTGTGAGAGAAGCATCATAAATTTAAAGATACGATACAATACAATATACATACATACATACATACATCCATATGTACCATACCCACATACAGCTTTGACCAATTAATAGAAATTTACGTACATACATCTGTAAACAAATATACGCATACACATACATACATGCATTCTTGCACATACAAACATAATTATATACATACATCAATGCATACATTATGCATACACACATGCATATTATAATACAATCAGACACATATATTTTACAATCTTGCAGGAATACGTGCATACATACATTCATACATACATGAATGTATGCATGTGTGAATGTGTATGTATGTAGGTGCATCAATGTATGTATGCATGTATGTATGTGTGTATATACATATTATGTTTATGTATGTACGTAAATTTCTATTAATGTGGCCAACACTGTACGTAGAGAAGCAATGTCTGGTTGTGGACCCACAACCGACCAAGCACAAAATTCCAAAGCATACAATAAGAGAGATCAAAACACAATCATTGTAGCAACTAAACCAAAACCTCCTCCTCTTTCCTCCTCCTCCTCATCCAAAGGAGCAACATAAAACATAAATCTCAATCTCGAGCACGAAGGAACACGAAGGCGGTCGAAAAAGCGCGTCCTGCATAGTAGAAAAACCGACGGGAAACTCCTACAGACGATATATACGACGACATACGACGCGATGACGACGACAAGGTTCAGAAGTCGAGTCACCACCAGGTGGCGCCTCTGCACAGTTCGCTTCGTCGTCATCGTCCATCTACGAACTCCTAGAAGTCAGAATATCGTCAGCGCACGCTCGCACGTACGCACAAAAGCGAGGCGTCGAAACCGGTGGAAACAGCCGAACACTTCATCATCCACGCCTCCTCCTCTTTCGCCGCTCGCAGCGACCGTTGCCAAGGAACCGTCGCCATGGCGACCGCCGTCAAGGAACCGTTGCCGCGGTGACCGCCGTCAACAAACTGTCGCCGTAGCAACCGTTGCTAGGGAACGTCGCCATAGCAACCGTCGCCATAGTAACCGTTGCTAGGGAACCGTCGTCATAGTAACCGTTGCTAGGGAACCGTCGTCGCCACGGCAACCGTTTCCCACCAGGAGGCCGCCGTTCATTCGTCGTCGGTGTCGTCGTCGCTGGAGAGTCCCTCTCCTCCGGATGGTGACGTCGTCCTCGGTGCGATTGGGAGGACGACCGACGACGGTGTCGTCATCGGTGCGATGGAGGTCGTCGACTGGTGTACGGTGTGGATGTGTGAGGTGAGGCTGCGGTAGCGCTGCAGCCACTCGTCCACCATCTGACGCACGAGGATCGGTGGCTTTGTGAGACGTTGCTTAGCGACGAGCAGACCACCCTCCGTGAAACAACAGTCGAGCCAATCACTGAGCAGCGATTGCTCATGTCCGATCTGAGTGGGCAACGACAGACAATTTCGATCATGCGGTCGTTATTCAAATCAATTAAATCAATCGTGATATGTTGATCGAATGATTGGTGCTACACTGACATCGGTAGCAGTTGGTTAGAGCATTCGAAATCGATGACATCATGTTGTCTAATGTCTAATTAATGCGTTATGATAAGAACAACAACATTTAAGAACAACAACAGATAAGAACAATAAAAAAAATGCTAAAATTAACAATAACGATAACTTTTCAATCAGTCCTTATTTATTTACAGATAAATGCTTACTTATTTAGGTGTGGCTGGACTGGGAATGTTTCTGAATAGACTACCTTTTGTTGCCACTATATTGTTGAAATCGGTTTATTGCACGTTCAACTCTGGTTACACAATCATGAACGACTGAGTACAGTACAAATGCAATTAGGAGCCAGTAAAAGCTAGTGGCTTATATTATCCTGACCCCTCTTTCCAATTAATAATCATCAATGATTTCATAAGATACGTATAACTTAACTAGGGATATATAAAAACTAAATAATAATAACAATGATAAAAATTTCATTGCATACATCAAACTGTGCACCTTTCAGTTTTAATAATAAACAAACATCAACATCATTATCATCCGCGTCTACAAGAGACTGCTTCTGCATTCTGCGTGGGTGTCTAACCTCAGACGGTTGTAGGAAGTGGATGGGGAGAACCTTTCCCTCGTAGTCCATCAGTGGAAGATATGCGATTGGTACGTCATCATCATCGTCATCATCATCGTCATTGTTGCTGATGTTCGCCTGTGCACCGGTCGTTGCAAAGATATCGACCTCCATCGGAACGAGTGCAGCGAAATGGCCGCGAGTGTAGCCGAGGGCGATGGGAACGTGCCAGCAGAAGGACTGCTCCCAGAATAACGGAAGATAAACGCCTGTGAAACAATGCAATGAATATATACAATGCAATGGATATAATATACAATGCAATGGATATATACAATACAATGCAATGGATATATACAATACAATGCAATGGATATATACAATACAATGCAATGGATATATACAATACAATGCAATGATTATATACAATGCAATGAATATACACAATGCAATGAAATGAATATATACAATGCAATGCAAGGAATATATACAATGCAATGAATATACACAATGCAATGCAATGCATATATACAATGCAATGCAATGATTATATACAATGCAATGAGTATATACAATACAACTGCAATGGATATATATAATACAATGCAATGAATATATACAATGCAATGCAAGGAATATATACAATGCAATGAATATACACAATGCAATGCAATGCATATATACAATGCAATGAATATACACAATGCAATGCAATGCATTGTGTATACAATGCCATGCAAGGAATATACGATGAAATGCAAAAAATCAGGACTTCTTTTAAGGAATTTTAGACGGTGTGTAAAAATTTCTTTTGGAACTTTTGTCCAACTCGCTTTCTCATTCTGTTTGATCTAAAATTATTGCTTCTGGCAGTCTCTCTTCTTCCTTCTATCTTCTAAAAATCGGCTTTTCTCGCAGGGCAATGCATACTGGGAAAACTTTTGAATGGTTCATTCATTCATTCATTCATTCATTCAGAGCATTTATATAGCGCCCCTTCAAGAAACTACTCAGAGGCGCTCAATGCACCCTACAAGAGGCGCTATATAAATGACCAAATACAATACAATACAATACAATACAATGGTAGAGAGAGAGACAAGGTCGTACCCTGAAACCGCGCCAGATCGATGTTGTCGCCATGGTAACTCTTGACGAACTTGATTCCGTAGACGATGATCGGTCGTCGGAGGATGTGAGCCAACGCGAAGATGTGCACCTGCTCAAGAGAAGCACCTGTGAAAAAAACAATCAAAACACCTGTACGACATGTAGTACACACCTTTGCTGAAACTGTAACTGTAACTTCCTTAGTCTCAGTCTGTCTGGTTTTGTCTGTCTGTCTCTCTGTGTGCATGCCTGTATCTGTCTGTCTGTCTGTGTCTGCATGTGTCTGTGGCTCTCCGTTGTTTCAGATATGTCAATCGCAACAGATTTGAAGAGATGTTAGCTCTGTTCTCTGTTACTCATCGAGATGCGTTCTACTGAAGAGCTTTCAAAATTCTCGCATGTGCAGTTTTCATTTGTTTTACTTGATGTTTATAATGATAATTAATGAGATTGAAGTGAATCGCCATTCACACAACTTAAAGCATGTGAATGATAACTAGTAAAAATACTCAACATCTACTGGAGCAACATATAAAGTGTTAGAATTAATAATTCACATAACAAATATCTCCACACCGACTCAATTTAACAATGCAATACCCTAGCGTGACATAAAAGAGAATACAATAAAACACAATACAACAGAATACAATGCCATACCATACAATACAATCTATCTATCTATCTATGTAATTTATATAGCGCCCCTTCAAGGAGGCTACTCAGAGGCGCTCCCGGCCCAAATGCTTAAACCATACAACAGAATACAATATACCATACCATACAATACAATACAATGCTTAAACCATGCAACAGAATACAATACCATACCATACAATAGAATACCATACCATACCATGCCTGGATCTGGACTTCTTCAGAACAGCTATTTTGAAGTGTGCTCTATAAATTTCATAGATACAAAGATACCATAAAAAGAATACCATACCATACAACACAATACAATAAAATTGCATTGTCCATTGTAACAATAAACTCAATTTCCATCAAATAGAGTTCAATAATCTTGCAACACCATGATCTGTTGGGCAATAGAGCAAAAGTGGGCCACACAATTACCTGGTTGACTCGCGAGGCTGAGTAGTTCGGCCCATTCCTGTTCCCACTGACTCTCCTCCAGACTGAAGTTCAACAACTCCGCTTCAATTGACTCCGTCTCTTTCCAGCGCCGGTAAAACCTACGCATGGAAAAACAGTTTCCATTGACATTACACAAGCATTTGACAGCATGCATATGAAAGACCGAGTCTCAGCCAATTACGCCGTTGATGGTAGGAAGGCATTTGACAACATTGCTCAAAACAGATCAGACTATCATCTGCTCATTCATCTGTCCTGTGTTTACTGTCAATCAATAAGTCTGAAATAGGTCAGGAGTCGGTCATCCAACCAATTGGTTGTAAAGTGGGTCAGCAGGATGTTAGGCAGCCAGCCAATCAATAAGTTGTCAGTCAGCCAATCAATGAGTCTGGAAGTAGGTCAACCTGTTTCACAATATTTAAGTTACATCAGGCGTGAGTTGAGGACGAGGCTTTAAGTTGACTTCTCCAAACAGTTCTGTCTCTGGCTTTTATCCACGGCAGCATATCTCTCACGTAATGTAATGTAAATCTTCAAGAATTTCTCAGCGCCCACAAAAGCCACGTCAGGGAGACCAGCTTATTCACCGGCGCTATGTCAAATCAAGTCCGCAATAGCCAGAGCTGCCGTTTTCATTTCGGTCCCACGTCCATGTCCTGTGCTCTTAGATCCGCTTTCACATTGTCCATCAAAGTGTTCAGTTGTCTTCCTCTACTTCTTGTTCCATCCATGTGTCCATACATGTCGGAAATCTCTTATCTGTCATTTTTTGTTACGTGATCGAACCACACGTTGCATCTTCTCTCCATTATCTTAACTATTCATTCATTCAAGAATTTATATAGCGCTTCTTCAAGGGGACTACTCAGAAGCGCTCCCGACTCTAGCATGGCAAAAATGGACAGCTTCGAGTTTAATAAAAAAATGTTTAAGTAATAACCCCAGGAAGTAGACGTAGCTTCCATCATGTTAAAGGTTCTTGGTCCACCAAACCACGCAGTGACCAGCCCCCTTCTCGTTGGGTAAGGAAGTCGGTGGGGCAATTACTGGCCTCCTTCCCCTGAAGTGTCCTGGCTTCATGCATTTAGCCAGATACATTAAATCTGTTTATTTAATTTGTTTATTGAACATTCCCATTTACATGCAATTATGTGATAGAATGAAAATCATTTAACAGAAGCTGTGGATTTTCAAGTTAATAATAATAATAATATTTTTTCTTTAATTAAACGCCTGCAAGACGCACTGCGCTTTACATTTACAAGTTATGCAGTAATCTTAATTAAACTTAACTACCAACTGAACAGACAGCTTTGTAATTACACGGCGCCAATGGCAGCCTACAAAGCAAATCCGCCCAACGGGGGCTCGAACTCACTACCTCTCGCACTCTTGGCCAGCGTGTTAACCACTACTCTACCGGGCCACCCCAAAAAAATGGGGGGGGGAGCAAGTTGCCAGATATTACTCCAGTTTTCAGATAATTATGGTCAACAGACAATTTTGATTTTTTTTCTCATGTTGTACCCCTTAACAGTTTGTGCTGTATGAAGCAAGACATGGATCTTTTAGATTTCGAAATAAAGTGGGACATGGCAGCAGACAGTCGATTCCAAGAGTTAATTCCATTTAACGTGGAAGGCAGGAGTTTGATCTTCCTGCTCAGATGATGATGATGACTGTGTAGTGCAGTGGTTCCCAACCCGTGGCCCGCGGGCCAAAAGTGGCCCACCGTGCCTAAAAATGGCTCCCCATCTCTCAAAGAATTTTAAAAAATAATGAAAAATTGAAATTTGGACAGGATAGAACACATAATTTGTTCCATTACAACTTGTTTTGCTTTGACGTTTACAAATAACATCAAACATTCAATTTTGATTCAATTATAGCAATTTTATATGCTTCTAGTTCATTACATTTTAGCCTTGTGGCCCTTAATGTCCTTCAAGCAAGAAAAAGTGGCCCTCGTGTCCTCAAACTTAGAAAAAATGGCCCTCGTGTCCTCCAACATAGAAAAAGTGGCCCTATAGTCAAAAAAAGTTGGGAACCACTGGTGTAGTGTGTAGGGAAATATTGATAGGAAAGAATTGAGACACAGGATTGAAACGCACACAAAATCATGATTTACGATTGAAATTCAAAGATTCTTATTAAGACGATCGTCGCAGACTCACAGCATCGCGCCCTCGTTGAGACTGTCTGCGAGTGCGTGTCTGAGGGTGTTGTCGCGGTCCATGATTCCCCAGCACGCCTGCAGGACGGAGTCAAGCAGACAGTCACCAGCCGTACGATTCCAGAGAGGGTAGAGACGACTTCCAAGACGGTCCGTGATCTCGGAACTCCAGTTTATGACCGGCTCATCGTCCTCCAGTTCTACAAAAATAAAACAGGTTGACATACTTTCGGATTGATTGATTGGTTGACTAACTTCTTGACCTACTTCCAGACTCATCGATTGGCTGACTGACAAAGTTCTTGACCTACTTTCAGACTCATTGATTGGCTGACTGACAATCTTCCTGACCTACTTTCAGGTTTATTGATTGGCTGGCTTACATCCTGCTGATCCACTTTACAACCAATTGGCTGGACGACTGACTACTGACCTAATTTCAGACTTATTGATTGGCTGACAGGCTAACTGACCCACTTAATAACTGACTGGCTAACTGACTTCCTTGCTCCACTGACTCGTTAACAACAGTTATGCTGGCAACAGTCAAGCACTAAGTCTGCAAACATCATTCGAAATTGATTAGTGAGTAACAATCAAAGAGGCTCACCAAGATGGGGAAGGTCAAATGCCCCAGTGGCCCTGCCACTTTTTTAGCCAAGCAATCAAAGAGCACTGACAAAGCCAACATAACCGCAAATAAGCTGGTCTTGATGTCGCTTTTTCATTCTACAGAAATTTCATATGATTTACATTTTAATACATAATTTATGTAACAAATGGGACATGGTGGTGTAGTGCAATATGTTCTGTGCCTTCTTACCGGAGGGTTGCAGGTTCGAAACTACCTCAATGCAACTGTATAGCAACCTTGGACAAGTTGCTCACCAGTAATTGTCTGTGAGGAAGGCAACGGGAAACCATCTCACTCATCTCATCTCCAGGGGTATTTAAAACCAATGGACCTTCGGGCGTAATGCAAACGACATTCAGTCATATTTTCAAATGTCTGGAAAACCATATGACACGCAATTCACGAACCTTTCTGAACATTGCAGTCGAGTAACTCTTCAAAAAGCTGCTTCCTAACTTCATTCGGTAAATCTTCTACATCTGCAAAGTACGTGAACAGCGTAAAGTCGTGTAATAAGACATTTTTATAGCACCAACTACAATAGACTTCGTTCTGTAGCCGTGTCACATAGAATGTGCATAATTTAGACAAAACTAAAGAGATGGCTTTTTCTTGCATTATGGGATGCAAAAGAAACCAATGCCCAAGTAAATTCCCACGTAAAAATTCCTATAGAAATTTCCACATAAATTCCTATTTAATCCCCATGTACACTGTTATTTAAATTCCCACATAAATTACTATTTATATTCCCACTTAAATCACCCCAAATAACTCCTAATTAAATTCCCACATAAACTACCATGTAAATAGCTATTTAAAATCCCACATAAATTACTATCAAATCAAATCCGTTTATTCAAAGAGATCAATGCATGAGAAAAATCAATTGACATAAAGACGCACTGACGAAAGAAAAGAGTAATCACAATGTAAATTATGAACAAAGTATCAGCAGTTATAGAATTAAATGATCCCTGTGAAAGGGTGACCCAGAATGGGAATGACCCCGCTAGCCTAGGCACCCACTAACAGGAAAAAAGAAAGAAATTATCATGACAGCTGAGGATGAAAAATTTATTGTTACTATTCAAATTCCAAATTTTTTAAAATTCCCACACAAATTGCAAGGTAAATTCCTATTTAAAATACGGTACAAATTACTATCTAGATTCTTATTTAAATTCCAACACAAATTCCTTTAATAGCTCCTTCAGTCATTCAGAACACTACTACATTATCACCATCATCATTATTATTATTATGATCATTATCATTATCAACGCAGCCACAGCCTGAAAAAGCGCATCCACTCCAAAACCCAACAAAAGAAACTCCATAAAAAAAATTCGTCCTACCCGTCGGAAGAGCAAAGGTGGAGTAGTCCGTGAGAAAGTAGCACGGGAAATCTCCCTTCCTCTGCCTCAGCGCCCTCGCAATGTCCCTCACGATCTCGGCCGCAAGATCCGGTGCCACGTACGAAGGCACTCTCTTCCGCGCCTTGCTCGCCGCTTCCGGCGTCGCAAGAAGAGCCGACAGAATGTCCTCGCGGTTGAAACGGAGCGCAAGGTGGATGAGGGTGTGGCCGATGGTGAACGCGCTCGGCCGGCTGAGTAACTCGCTCTCGTTGGCCGTGAGCTGGCGCGTGGGGTCCCCCCCGGACGCCAGGTACGCCTCGACGGCGTGCGGGTCGCCGTTGACGACGCCCTGGCAGGCGTTCATCCACAGCCAGTTGAGGTCGCGCAGACGGTTGCGGAACTGGCGCATCTTCCGGTCGTCCTTCTTCCGGATGTTGCTGCTGGAGGAGAACTCCGTCTGCTGCTGCTGCTGCTGCTGTTGTCGCTCCTGGTGGATGCTGGGAGACGCTGTTGCGCCCCCTGGATGGTGAAAACTCTCGATCGTGTCGACGAGATTATGCATCGACGACATCGGCGATCGGCGTTTCTTCTTCGTCGTTCCACCGGATGATCGGTTCGACTCCTTCTCCCCCGACGTCGTCTCCCTCTGCAGTCCAGCCGATGACGCTCCCTCCGACCGTGGCACTCCGCAGAGCACGCACCGCAGCGAGCGCATCCAGTTCTCGTACGTGCAACTCCTGCACGGCCACTTGCTCGCGAGCACCGACGGCGGGGTCGAACGCACCACCGTGGCGACCGCTCGGTTCTTGTCGTTGTTGATCGCCTTCGCCGCCTCCGGGGAGCTCGGGGAGTTCTTCGCGGAGAGACTCGATTCTGCGATGTTGACGTCAATGGACAGCGGCTGAGTGGGACTGACGGAGCCGGCCGAGCGTTGCCGCACCGTCAGACACTGCGTGCACTTGCTCGCCTTCGGCCAGTTGAGGTACGTACACGTCTGGCACGTCCACTTCTTGCTCGCTGGGTCGCTCACCACTGGCTGAGTGGTGCTCGTGCTCGTGGAATGGGTGGAGGAGCACGGACCGATTGAGTCGGGGTAGACGAGTGGTGCCATCTTGTAGATGTCCTGCTCGATGGGGACATCTTCGTCGATGTATTGGGGAGGCTTTGGGGCGCGGCAGAGGACGCATTTCTTCGTTGCTGGCCAGTTCTCGTACGTGCAGTACCCGCATGACCACTTCTGGTTGCGCGTTAACGGGTCCATTGTGCCCTGCAATCAGACACAAGCGTGAATACATTCATATATTGTGTTGTATTTGGTCATTCTGTGCCAAATCAACCCAATGCCTCACACTCTCAGATCCAGATTTTCTAGATTTTTTTCACCAAAAATCAATTATCATCTGGTATGAAGAACTGGAAAGTTTCAAGCGTCTATAGTGAAAACTTGCCGAGTTATGGGTTACTGAAGTTTGTGGGGGCAGGCTGAAAACTGAACACGAATTTGCATCTGTGAATTTTTTTCATTTTCAGACGTAAATAAGTTTGGATCTTATCTGTCAGTTGCCCTTTCTGCACTGACTGTCTGAGTGACTGTTGGAGCAACTGACTGACAGAATGACTGACTGAATGACTGACAGAATGACTGACTGAGTGGTTGACGGAATGAATGACTGGCAAATCATCATTTGGTAATTGCTAATCAATTCAAAGAAGGTCAAAGTCCATGACCTATTTAACATAATAAACAAACTCCATAAACTAACCTACAACTTATTTTCATACAACGCAAACCACAACAAAAATAAACATTATAATCATCAACGCATGCGTCCTTATGCAAGTCTATAAATAAACGCTGGTCAACGGGGTATACAATGAAAAAAAGTCCGAGAGTAAACAAAGAGACATCGCAACTTCGTCAAATTAACTCAGAACTTATACGCAATTGCAAGACAATAACTAACACCTCAGCTCAACAACAGAACTTGGCCTCAGAGTACCAACCCAGCAGACACGTAATCTCAGCACCCCGGCCGCCGCCGTGTAACCCCAGAGGAAAGATGACTCACTTTGTTTTCCACCCACGATCCCTTTTTTATGCAAATCACCCACACAGTTCTATCATCCCAACCCAGCGCAACACAACGAAAGCCCGCGTCTAACCAACAAAAAACGCAAATAACCCAACTTACGGCTATCTGTGTAAGTTGTTCGATGGGGACATTAGAACGGGTTGAATAACTGTTGTTTGGGTTCTGCGTTCCGGTATTTTTCCGAATTCCTCGCTAGCGTTGAGCATAGCAAAGCACGAACGTCAACACAACAGCCGCCATCTTGCCTAGCACTAAACATTTTTCGGTGACGTAACCACCATAAAAAATCAAAGAGCACAGGTTCTGATGACGTCATGCATTAGGGAATGTCCAGGCCAAGGCCAAGACTTAAGGAATTAGAAGACAAAAGCAAAAAACCATGCTCGTTTTCAACCACTTTCGTAGTTTTATTTGATCTCTACTTTATTTAGCGTGAAAATTTAGTTGGAGTTAACACAGGGTTCAAGAGAAGCTTAGGATTGTTTCTAAATAATTGGATCAGGTCAAAGGGCACCGGCAGTGTTGCCACTGAGGTTTCTGAAATAAACCCAGATTTTCTTCCAAAAAAACCCCAGAAAAACCCAGACTATTCATATAAGCTATCTTAGACCCCCTTTGTTCCAATTAAGTTGGTTTTAACCAAATTTTCGTAAAAAGAGTCGAATAAAATGCAATTACAACTTTAAAAGTATCAATTGTCAAAGTTCTCAGGTACTCGGGATCCACACTGACAATAAGCTCGATCGATATATTTGTGTGCGCATGCGCAGCGGGTTGAGTCTACCAGAATTGTAGCCTAGGCACATGACACACGTGGCCTAAGCTTACAAAGTTTTAAAGTTGTCCGAGGTTTCCAGCCAAATTTTCTTAATACACCAACAATCCAACGTTTTAAACACCTAGAACATTAATACTCTGCAACAACTTGGCTATTATACCACTATAGGATTGACCTGACCTACAGTGTATAACAGTTATATACTGTATATGCATGTTATCACAGCTACGCTTTGTCTATTCTGTGATGTTATTGAGGCTTTACAAGTAAAGAGACGAGTGACCTGATCTATTTTGAAATGTAAAAATGGTTTATTTCTGTGCAGAACTATTCTTCAGGTTATAAATTATTTGTGAATTGGCAACATAAGATCTTGATTGTGGAGTTTAAAATTAAAATTAGTGGAAAAATTATGTATCACAACCATTTTACATTGAATTTCATAGAATATTCATGTGTTGTAAGTACAAAATGTCAACTCACCAAAATAAACCCAGATCTTGCCCAAAAAAAACCAGAAACCCAGACGAAGGCCAAAAAACCCAGATCTAGTGGAAAAAACCCAGCTGTGGCATCACTGGGCACCGGTGCTTTCGGTCATTGACTTAGTTATCATGTTTGGCCTTGTACTTGATTATTTTTGCAATCAGTGGAGTGATCAGGGCTAGGGAAGACAAATATAAGTGCCTTATACAACTGGAAATTTTAGTTTGCTGCTCATCTAGGTAAAAGGCATTTCCTCGGAGAAACATGCATGCAAATCTAATAGATAAACTTCAATTTTGAAATTCTCAACCAAAATCAACCTTAACCACCGACTTTTACTAATTATCATTAGCCACTTGCTGGGTTCAATGTAAACGCGAAAATTACCCAATCTTTCTCCTAAGAAAATGAAATTAAAATTTTTATGGATTATGTGAAATTTCTACACCTCGATTACTTACCTGCTTACTTACTTTTGACAGTCTACTTCCGATTTCACCTTTAATGGGGAAATTCTTCTTCATAGTTGTATAAACAGTCGATAATTTTTGCTCCAGAATTCGCTGCTTACGCCTAGAAAGTGTTCCGTTTGAAATGATATTTAATTAAATAGAACTTCTTGCGAAAACTGTCATAAAAATGGGGAATTCTCACCAGGCGCGTCGCCTGCAAGGTAAAGCGGTCCTACACCCATTCCCCGAAATTATTTATATATTGTGGATGGCGGTGGTTACTCGTCGTTTATGTAGCGCGAATAGTTTTAGGAATTGAATGAAACGTGTTTTGAGGTACTTTTTAAGGGACCGGGATCTGTTATTGATTGAGTCCCAGGGATTTTTTTTATCGCAATGAAAGTCAACATTCCATTAATGTCCCTGCGCGTTTGACTAATTTGTGTCTTCTACTTGGGGAAGTCATGTTGAGACCTCAATATGACTTCTCCAACTTACTCTGTCCCTGATTTTGTCCACAGCATCCCTCATATCCATGCCATGCGCCAATAGATCTTTTTTTAAATTGTGCATCCAAATCTTCGCTTGTCTCGTTTTGTAAGCGATCTTACTATGAAACTCATTGCAGAATTTAAGATAATCTATCGTTTTAGTGTCCCATACTTGTTTACTTGTTAATGCATATCGGATAAAACTGGATTAAGGCGTGGAATTGATACCTTGTACACCGAGTGGAGGTTGGATCATTGAAAATAATTCTTGTTTTGTGGAATTTTGGATAGATGAAAACAATTCTTGCAGGAATGGAAGTATGATTGGCAAATGGAATTCTTGTTTAAATGGTATATGGATTGCGTCCTCCACTTATATCCTTGGAGTGATATTAAAATGATATAATGCAAATAGAAGCTGGATTGATGGAAAAAATTATGCACTGCAAGTGGGAGTTCAATTGAGGGTCAAACTATATTCCACAATGGTCGAATGATTATCGTTGTAGATGACTTTGACATATCCGCGTTGCGTGGTCAATCGATTACGTTCCACAGTCTCCATAGCGACAGCATCCGTCTTTCGAACGACAGTCGTGTGGCGAAGCGTGTTGCCAGTTTCCGTGGCATCTGTTTCAGCAACCGACCCATCTGCATCGGAGAACGACTCCATCTGAGGATCGCGGAGACGTCGCCGTCTGCGCAGTCCGTCGGAAGAGATGTGAGTAGCACCTGGAATTAACATCGAAGGGATATGAAGCTGATGAAAATCACGTCCAGTTGATTACGATGATAATAATTATTGACTGTTCATTTGAGGTTAAACAAAGACAGTGCCGATCACATCTGACTAAAATAGCCCATACCAAATGTTTCAGTTTTGCTCCATGAACACGTGGGATGCGGTAGTGTAGTGGGTATGTTCGTTGTCTTGCAGCCAGAGGATTGCAGGTTCGAATCCACCACAAGTCACTGAATAAGAACCTTGGGCAAGTCCTTCACTTGCAATTGCTCAGCACTTTGGCGTGAAACTCCGATGCAATGTCCGGCGACTGTCTGCGCTGTAGTCGGGAGCGCCTCTGAGGAGACAGCTTGAAGGGGCGGTATAACAAGCGCACATACATACAAACATCCAGGATATAACATTGACCAGTCTGTGCTAGAAATACAGTAGCAGCTGGGACCAAGGCCGTAGCCAGGATTTGATTTCGGGGGGTGTTTCTTCAGTTTCCCGTCCGAAAAAACTGATGATTTTGTAGCCATCTAGCCGAAATCTTTAAAAAAATGTCACCAGTTCATTCAACTTATTTGCATTTTTCATTTCGGGGGTGTTTTCATGGTTTTATTTCATAGTTTTTACATCATGTGCTAGTAAATGCATTCTATTATTTTTTCCATTTTCCATTTCGGGGGTGTTCAAACACCCAAAACACCCCCTAGCTACGGCCTTGGCTAGGACTATATAATATCGAAGGGATATGAAGAAGCCGACGACACTCTTAGTCTTTCGTCATCTTTCTCTCGTCTCAAGACAACTGCCTTTTTCTCTCAGGGTTGAATGCTCTGGGAGCGCTTCTGAAAGGCTCTTGCTGCAAGAAGCGCTTTATCAGTGGTCAGATACATTTCAATAATAATAGTAATGATAATAATAATAATAATAATATTGATATTAATAATAATAATATTGATAATAATATTGATGATAATAATGATAACAATAATAATGATGATGATAATAATAATAATGATGATAATAATAATAATGATAATAATAATATTGATAATAATAACAATAGTAATAATAATATTGATTATAATAATAATCATACTATTAATCTTTTGTCAGGGTGTTCTTCGCGTTGGTCTTCTCTCTGACGACCCTTCAATGCTGAACACGGCCGACCTACCAACATATGCTTGTCCTGACATCACATACGAGCAGGGATACTGGGCGAAGGCCGTTCCGGAGCAGATGGCAAGACTTGGCAATGTCATCTTCTTCTACGTTACGGCAACTGGAGACGTAATGTATGGACTGAATGGAAAAGAGATTGGAGTTTTCTTTGGAGGAGTCCAGACAGATCTACCGCTGTGGGCGCTACTCGATCTTTATGGAACGACTTGCAGCGTGGAGCTAATTGGTAAGAAAGGATTCGTCAGATTAGGATGGTTATCCATCTGTTCATCCATCTATCTATTCATCCATCCATCTATGCATCTATTCATCCATCCATATGTCAATACATCCATCTATCAATAAATTAATCCATTCACCAGTAACCCACGTTTTAACCACAATTTCATTTGGTTTTGTTTTGCAATAAATTTAGGAATGGTTTTGATAATCTAGACACCTCTGTTCTTTCAGTCATAATGATGATATTGATGATGATGAATATGATTCTGATAATAATTTTAGTAATAATAATAGTATTAATAATTATATTAGTAATTACAGAATAATATTATTACTAATAAATAATATTTATTGTAGATGTTCAAAAATGGTAAAAACTTTTAAGCTATGATATTTATAATTATGATTTTGATGATAATAATAATAATAATAATGATAACCTTCGTTTAATATCAAACTGACACAGCACAGAAAGATTGCAATACATAGTACGAACAGGGGGTTGAGTTTAACTGTTTTTAACTCGTTCAACTCGCGGCCATGCAAGGTGCCACAAACTGTTGAATTCGAATCCTGTAATAACTTGTGACCATCCGTTCAATATTCATATGATTAATCACATTCTGCATTGTGTCAGTTTGAAATAAAAACGAAGATTTTTATTATTATTTAAGCTATAAATGGTTGTCATATTGAGCATCACTTTTAACTCGTTATTTTCAACTCGTCACTCACACCGACTCTTTTCTTTCAACTCGCAGATGGTTTCCAGTTCGGTCTCTCCAACTCGTACGCCCCTTCCCCAATCGACATGACCTGGCTACCGTCAATGCAACCCATCATCCCCGACAGCGCCCCATTCTACCCCCAATCGCCCAACCCCGGTCCCCCGATAATCACCCCCGCTTGGCCGAACCACGCCTCCACAAGCCTCCCCATCCTGCACAAAAGCCCCCATCAGGGTCAATCCGTCCTTGAGGTCATCGACCCCATGCCCTTTCACCTCAACTCGGGTCGCAACGTTTTCTTCTCGATGAATCGGATGGTGGCTGCAAGGGGGCAGCACGACTACTGCAACGGGTACGTCTTCACCAACCGCCCCCTCGCACCCGGAGAGCGCCTTGTGGTGTCGGTGCAGGCCGTGACGCACGAGTATTCGGGGGGACTGGCTTTCGGGATGACGTCTTGTAATCCGGGCGAGATAAACGAGCTGAGGCTGCCCGATGATTCCGATCTCCTTCTTGACTCGCCCGATTACTGGGTCGTCCATAAAGATGTCTACACGAAACCGGAGATCAACGACGAACTTTCGTTTCATTTGACGATGACAGGTTCGTCGTCGTGGATTGTGCTGCACTTGAACTGTGGTCTTTGTAATTGTCATAATGGTGTGGTGATGGTTTGTTTGTTTTGTATGTGCACTTGTTATAGCGCCCCTTCAAGCTCTCTCTCTACTCAGAGGCGCTCCCGAATGCAGAGCGGACACTGCATCGGAGTTTCATGCCGAAGCGCTGAGCAATTGCGAGTGAAGGACTTGCCCAAGGTCCTTACGCGGCGAGGTGGATTCGAGCCCCGAACCTTCCGGCTTCAAGGCAACGACGCCACCACTACACCACCGCGCTGTGTGGACTTTAGTGGTCATGTGGTGATTGTTGTCATGGTGGTTGATTGGTATTGCTGGTAGTAATGGTAGTAGTGGTGTGTCATGGTAATGGTGGTCATTGTTTCAGTGGTGTTGGTATGTAAGACTGTAAGTAAGTAAATAAGGAAGTAAGTAGCCTTGAAATTGTGTGATGCGAATTGCATGACAGGTTAGTTACAAGTGGGTTGTGTTGGACTTGGGTTGTGGTCTTTTCAAAGGTCAGGGTAGTGGGTGTGATGGTGTGGTGATCTTAGTGGTCAATGTATGGTGGTGGTGGTGGTGGTGGTGGTGGTGGTGGTGGTGGTGGTGGTAGTGATGATCATATTGTTGGGGTTGCTGTTAGAATTTATGGTTTGTTGGTGGTGATCAACTGATCAGTGTTGTATAGAATAGACTATTCTGTATTAATTGCAGAACCTTTTAAAAATTGTCTAGATAGCTTAATTATAATTTTTAGGTTTTTCTTATTTCGGCATCCCAGCTCCTCCTTTGCTACTTAGATTTTACATATCATCCGTGTTGTAAAGTCTTTTCTGGTGATGCAGTCAGCATAGAATTTTTTTATCCTAAATACGAAGGCTCTGGCCAAGTCCAGTGTGTTTTATGGAGGTGACCATGTCATGTTAGCAGTGGTATTCATTTATTCTATGGACTTTAATAGCATCCCTTTAAGAAACCTACTCAAGAGTCATGCCGTGGCAGAAGAAAAAAGACTTGAGAGATTTACGAAACAAACGTTTGATTGTACGAGTTGCTCCTTCATAGCAGAGCGAAGTGGGTGAAACGCTTCAACGTCAGGTGCTGTGATATACACTTGTAGCGCTATTCAGATGTCTGGCTGTGCATTGGATCGCCATCAAGCGATTCTTTCTTGTCTGACGTCCGAGCAGTAATGCAGATGAAAGTAACGGAGGATTTTCTTTAATCAAATCTAATCTGGAATCTTCTTTATTGACGTTTTCTTTGCAGGTGAGGTACGTTACGCTAAGAACGGACATCACATTGGAACGCTGATGCACGTTGACACGTCGCTGCCGCTCTGGGCGTTCTTTGACATCTATGGAAGCACGCAGCAAATCAAAAGCCTCGGTAAACAATTGCTGCTACTATTATTAGTTTATTGTACCCGATATAGAAAGTTCAGAAAAAAAGAGTTGTATTATGCCAAACAGATATTTTTCGAGGGCAACGGCCACTGTTGTCATAAGCCTTCGTCAAATCTGGATCCATCCAAAAAGTTCAGAAAGTTAATTTGAAATGGAAGTCTTGTGATGAAAGAGAAATTTATTTATATAGGACCCTTGGTGTGAATGTGTTGCTGTTATCTCTTAGTGGAAGTTTAAATTCATGAAGATGACGACGACAAAGTTATCATTCTTTCGTTTAAGTTTGCTTTCTCCGAAGAAACAATTTCGAATTAAACGACTAAAGATTCGAATGACATCAATTGATCAAATCTAAAACATCTCCATCTGTATTTTCTTTTCCAATTCCAGGTGTCATCACTCCGCTGGTCGCTCCGTTCTCCTCATCCTCAGTTACGCGTCATCAACCCCCTCCACCAATCTCCACATCCTCTCGCAGTCCAGCCTTCTCCACCTCTACCACCTCCGATCATCCACATACCCGTTCCAACTCCACTTTCGACAATCCAAACCGACTTGTCGACGCTTTCTCCGCCTTGTCGCTTGCCGACGCATCTCGCCACACGACGACCGATTCAACCGACGCCTCCAGACGACATTCGTACGCTGATGCTCCAGCCCTGCCTCCGAAGCTTTCGCAGAATCGCTCGGCGTCTGTCCTGCCCCGAATGAGTCCTCCGATCGTGGCGCCATTGTCTTCAAACGTGGCGCCAAAGTCTGTGACTCCGGCGACGATGTCTTCGCTCGACCTTGTGATGAACGTCTCCGAGGCGCCTTCGTCGCTTCCTCCTCCGCTTATTCCGATGCCTGGAAAAGTCATATCGTCTCCGAAGCCTCTCGAGCAACCGACGAGACCAAGGCGCCGTCCGGTGCCACCGCGAAGAACGAGCACGGTGCCACCGCAGATGAGCACCGGTGCCACGAGATCGAGGGGCGCTGTGCTTGATCCGAGCGTTGAAGGGAGCCAGGAATGCGTTGTGTGTATGGAGAGGGCGACGGATTGTGCTCTGTACATGTGCGGGCACATGTGCATGTGCTACGAATGTGCCGTCGACATCGTCAACAATCAGACCGGTCTCTGTCCGATTTGCAGGGAACCGATTCGCGACATCATCAAGATCTTTCGGTCTTGATGTTTCGTTCTTCGCGGCGGTCCTGGCTTTTTTTGTCCTGCTAGGCAAACTGTGAAGTTGAGACCATGTAGATGTGATTTGGACGATTCAGGAGTTTGCTTTGAGACTTCTGTTATCAAGTTTGTGGACCAAGATGTTTTGTCCTCATACCACGTTGCGGTCTTCATGTTTTGGTTCATGCGTGTAATTTTGGTCTTATGCTGGTCTTGCATGATTTCGTTCGAAAGAGGCAAAGTAGCAGAATTGTTTTGCAATGTTTTAGGCCAATTGAGATGCTTTAAGGTCGACGTTGGTCACGTGCTAGACTAGGATGTGAATTTAGACTTAAATTAGGGAATGAATTTAGACGGAGTATTTTCCAATTGTTGTTGGACAGTGAGTTGAATTGTGGGTGCAAAGTATCTGGACATTGGGTGCAAAGTATCTGGACATTGGGTGCAAAGTATCTGGGCATTGGGTGAAAAGTATCTGGGCAGTGGGTGCAAAGTATCTGGGCAGTGGGTGCAAAGTATCTGGGCATTGGGTGCAAAGTATCTGGGCATTGGGTGCAAAGTATCTGGGCATTGGGTACAGAGTATCTGGGCAGTCGGGCAAAGTATCTGGGCAGTGGGTGCCAAAGATTTTGCCAATGACTTTTTTAAAGGCTCAGGTCTGTCTTACTATGTGATTATTCTTGTATGAGTTACACCTGGCATGGCCAAGCACCTGCAAACCTTAATTGTGTGATGTTAAGGTCAAGTGGCCCATAACCAGACATTATTACTGTGGCCTTGCTTGTATACACTTATGAATTCTATCCTGGCTTTTATAAAGGACCACTGTAAGAAGCGCAAACTAGACAGTGGTGCTTTCTACACCAACCAGCGTGACATTGATTTTTTACGAACTTAATTTGATCGTCCATGTTCCCCAATTATTCCTCGACCAAGTCTTCACGTATGAGAGCCAAAAAACATTTACTTACAGAAAATAACTCGTAGCATTGGTGTAAATGGTGTCACTTTTAAAAGTGGCTGTTATCGGATATCACCATACCAGTAAAAATTGCACCAACCAGGGTTCCAGCTTTTGTGTGAGAAACTGGTTTAGATAGGATGCCAGTCCCGTGAAGAGGGGGGCGCACAAGAGAGACAAACATGTCCTGCAACTTAATATGGTCTGGTTATTTATTCATTCAAACTCTGTATTTTTTAAATATTACTCACATTTAGCGACAATCTGTTCAGATGATAAATTGAGAACGAAATGTAATTGTACATAAAAAAATAAGTACTTTAATGTAGGTTGTACTTGCACCTTTTTATTATTAATATATCAATTTATTATTTTATTTTGATTATTATTTCGATTTAAATATTATATCAATTTATATTGTTACTCAAAATTTTTGTTTAAAACCTTCAGATAATTTGTTATCCCATGGCTGCTCTGCCTGGGGCCCCGAAATTTCTTTCGTCGGCCCTGGAGAGAGGGCAGAGTTACGATAAAGTTTATTGTCTTCGATTGTTTGTGAGGGTTGAGAGAAGAAGAGCTTGTTAGCAAATGGATTACACGGTATAAAGTATTACGACGAAATTAGCTTTTCGAGAATTAGTCGACGATTTAAGTGGGTGAGGCATTTGTGAATTTTTCTGTTGTTTATTTGTATGTTAAGGATTTTAATGATTAATTGTTCAAATGTATGTTAGTGACGGCTGATTTTAATGATTAATTGATTCATCAATCATTTAAAATAGGGCTGTACAATGTACATACAGTATAGGTGATTATCACAATTCATTTAAATACGGATAATTGGACCAACTATTCGCCCGAGTACGAATAGTGTACAGAATAGGTTAACATTCAAAATATCCAATGTAAACAAAAGTTTCAGTTCTGTAAATTTAATACATAAAGTAAAAGTACACAGTTTACAACGTGTAATTTTTACATCATTCTGCCAGTCTGTGTAGACTTTAGGAATGGAAATAATTTGAATAAACGTAGAAATTGACAACCACAGCAGAATAATATTCTGTTAATGAAAATTTCAACCAGTTGATTTTTTTGTCTTGTTCAATTAATTGTTTTTATTTCAGTATTTTATTATTCAATTGTTCTGTAGTAAACACGTGGTTTAGATAAAGTTTTGTCTTTGAGTCATTATGAGAGTTGAGATGAGAGCAGACAATTGTTGACCATTTTGCAAATAGATAACTGACTTTCAAGTATTTCTGGGAAATTGGTTTTTGTTGAATTATAATCATTTTGTCAGTTGGTCAGGAATAATTTGTAAGCTGATGATTTTAGGGCATGTTTGCATTACATAGGTATTCAATGACTTGCACCGAGCCGTGCAAGTCTTAATAAGAGGTTGTCTTGTTGGTTGTCTTCTTGTCCTGTCATCTTTTCTGTTATGAACGCACATTGTTTGTATGCCAATATTATTATTGCTATTGATTAGTATGAGTCACTTCAAGCACAATAATATGAGCAGCTCTTGTATTTTACTCACATTAGATGTACAGTTTACCTTCAGTTTTATATATACGGTATATCGAAAAGTTTTCATAAAAATTGTATGTATGTATGTAGGTTGTGTATGCATGTTTGTATATAAGTTTGTATGCATGTTTGTATATAAGTTTTTATTCATGTTTGTATGTATGTATTATATAAGTTTGTATGCATGTTTGTATATAAGTTTGTATGCATCTTTGTATATAAGTTTGTACGCATGTTTGTATGTATGTATTATATAAGTTTGTATGCATGCATGTTTGTATGTATGTATATTAGTTGTATATATATATATGTATGACATTGTTTGTATATATCTGAACACTTAATATTGATATAACTTGTCACACATAGTTGTATGAAAGCGAATGTAAGCTTATTTCTTCTAAGAAATGGTCCAAATAGAAATGTGAGTTAATGGATGGGGATGTGCATCTGTTGCATTGGAGATATGTATTTCGATTTCGGTTGGTTGTCGTTCTGTTTAGAGTTTTCTTCGATTGAAGAAGACATTTTCTAAGCAGACGTTTTGTAATCTTCAATGCACGTATGATGATGATGATGATGATGATGATGATGATGATGATGATGATGATGATGATGATGATGATGATGATGATGATGATGATGATGATGATGATGATGACGACGACGACGACGATGATGATGATGACGTCCATTGGTGAAATGTTGAGCTTTTTACATCACATTGACTCTCGTTAATTGTTATTATCTCCGTATTATCTCTCATTATATTCAAGAAGCTTTAACAAGAATTAAAATTCTGCTTTGTCTACATTTATAAAAGATTGTGGCTTTTTGGGCGTTCCATATATATAACGTACGCACAAACTTATTTTCTACCCCCAACCTTTTATGGAACCCTCCCTCGCATGAGTATGTACAAATAAGCTTCTCTGCCCTCCCATTTACAAAAGTTTTGAATTAGCTGAAGTCATCTATAAGAAATATTTTACCATAGGCTACTATTTATTTTTGTTGAGCATCACATTTGCTGGCTAAAATATGTTAACTTATGGTTTACTGCTTAGATCTGAAAAGAATTTTATTATTATTATGTAATAAAAATATAATGTAATAAAATGCCATTGGATGACTGCAGGATAAACGGAGTTATAAATAAGTTGGCTAATGTATAAATTATAATTTAAATTCATTTAGCGTATGTCGATTTTTTAGAACCGTTTCCCCCTGACGTACGCACCCATACTCATATCGCCAAAATTCTGTGATCTTCTCTCCCTCCCTGCATTCGTCATATATGGACTGGCACCTTTCTGATTTTCTTCATCTTGTAAGCTTTTAGCTTTGCATCTGGCTTTATATCAGTTCTGTTTGTGGCTGATTTCCTTCAGGTTGTCTTCAAAACTGAGTTGTTGTTGATGCTCATTATGTAGCTCCATTAATTAATATGGTTTTGCTGTCCATGGTGAAGCATACGTTGCCTGCATTTAAATGTCGATCATTTGCACGAATTGTTATCTTGTGCACTTTAAGGTTTTGTCAACGTTTTCGCTTCGCACTGCATGTTGTTGTTTTGTAATAAAAGGTTATCAGTGGGGTTCTGAAATTGAATTGACCAAGAGATAAATTCGAGCATATATCTATCACTGTCTGTCTGTCTGTCTGTCAGCTAGTTTGGTTTTTTGTTCTGATAAGTATGTGCGCACAGTGAGAATTGTTGGGGTTTACAACCCCCACCATCTTTCTTAGAGCCCCATGTAGTAAAGTCTGTTTTCACACCTCAATTCCAAGTGGATAATGGTCCAACCCCTCCCCCCAGCTATTTTTCCACAATTATTACACTGTATTATATGCGAATGACGATCTCCAATTTTGACTGTTAGGCTTAGCCAACCTTAGAATGTGCATGAAGTATACACCAAGGATGTCTTAAGAATATTGCTAAGAGGTTGGCTATCAGTATTTCGTAGATATAATCTCAACCACGAGGATGACAAAATCGTGACTTCATCAGTTTGCCTTTATCATTCTACCAAGGTCTCTTACAAAATCCCCCAAGTCCCATGCGACAGGGAAGCCAATGGATTCGAACACTCGGCTTCTGATGGGTGGACCGTGGAGGGGGTTATGGATTCGACCCCCCCCACAACAGTTACTGTGGAGGGACCACTCGGAGTTGCTCCATTTATTGCACTGCATCAGCATTTAAAATCATAAACTCGATGAATGCTATTGCGACACTAATATCAATCGAGAGCGTCCATGCTACAGTGGTGTGCATAGATTTTGCATCATCAATCACGATATCTGCGTTTCTTAAACTTCCAGTTCTTTGATGACTATTCAATCATAAAACCAATACAATTAATTATATTCAGCATTGCACTGGGTTGCATTTAGCTCGAAGATTTCTATGGGAGTTATTGCTATCGCAGTATGACTAATGTAAAATTACAATTAATCCATCTTAATTATATCAAAGATATTAGAGTTTTAGACTATAAGGCAGGGCTTTTTTAAATGTGCAGTTGTACACAAAATGTGCAGTTCTAAATGGATTTGTGCAGTTGTAGAAGCACTTCTGTATAGTTAAAACTAGCAAAAAAGGTCATTGTTCTCCGATTTTAAATAATTTACCATGGATGATGGGAAAGGAAAGAAGGAGTTGTGCAGTTCTCAAGAGTCCTTAAAAACAGCTATGCTATAAGGTCTTTGATTATATGATGTGTTTCATTGGCTTCCAAAACTGTCAATGTAGTGTAATCCTGGGATATCATTTTGCCCACTGCCCGTTTCAGCCAGATACTGACAACTGTACAGCGTTGATTGACTTACTTTTTCCACTAATGCAAGATTGTCATCCATGTGGGCTTTTTAAAAACGTGTTGCCATCTAGCGAATGCAAATAAACATTTTCAAGTGGGAGATAGTCGGAATCCATTTTAGTCTATATATATATATATATATATATATATATATATATATATATATATATATATATATATATATATTATAGATATTCGTTTAATTCGTTAAAAAAAAACGTCCAGGTTGACACACCGCAGCCTGGTTACATGGTGAACATCAAGAGAGACAAACATCATAAAATTAAATTAAAACGTCTTACTAAAAAAGATCATTATTAATGAGATTGAATGATTTAATGGTTGTAAGCGTTCTTGTAGAGGACTCTGGAAATAAAGTTTATGTTGTCCTTGTGCGGGAGCTGGAAATTATGACGTCGGGGTCGAAGGTTGTAAACCGTACTGGTCATTTGGGGAAATTGGTCGCGAAGGACATGACAACTGTTCCATATGACGGCGCGGAGCAAGCGCTTGTCAGATTCGTTTTAATGAGAAAAAGACAATCTGACGATAACGCAGAAATGCTAACATGAGTGATAATGAATAATTAGAGTTCAAATTTCGATAATTAGTCTTAAAGTTAGCTAGTAAATATTTTTATATAACGATCGTGGGATAAATTGAGAATTGTCCTTTAATGGGAGAGTATGGTTGTGAGCTCTAGGTCTAAGTTGGTGAGAGGAGGGGGTCGGAGAGGAGGTAGGAGTTGGTAGAGAACATGTTTGGGGTTGTGTGTAATGGCATCTATCGTCAGAATTTTTTCTAATTTTGGGGTTGTGTGTAATGGCATCTATCGTCAGAATTTTTCAGTCATCTTCGAGTTTAAACAGGCACCAATAATATATTTAGGGGAGTGTAAACGTGCTTGATCTGTCCATTACTTATTTCAAAAGGCGTAAAATATAAACATTGTGCGCTACACTACCCTGACCAGGGTCTCTTAAAGTCATCTGATATCCTAGTCATTTGATCCTCTCAGCCATTATTATTGCTCAATTTTCTGTTGCGTAAGAATATTACTACTATATTATGTCCTGATGTCTATTATTTATGTATAGTTTTATCTTTGTAGAATAAATTACCTTAATTTTTTACTGTAAGATTCATTATCATTTTAATAAATTAATTTGACAGAGAACTTGAGATGCGCCGCACTGGATCTCCTGATTTTATTATCGTTGGCATTGAATGTCTGATGATGGCGGGTGAAGATGTTCGCGTTCGTTTATGTCAACAACAGATTGTTAAACTCGATTTGGAAATAAAAGCCGTCATTCAAGTAATTTCTTTTCTTATATTTCATCAATACTACAATCTGCCAATTAGTTTCATATGTCAGACATGTGCTTAAGGTTTTAAAGTCATTTAAAAATTGTCTGCGAATTGCAGTCAACGTCATCGCTTGTGGGCTCGACGACCCGAGTATCTACATTTTTAAAGTGCCGCTCGAAAGCCAAACGCAGGGCATCAGCTTATTCACGAGCGCTGTGTCTAGTCAGAAGGGTTGTCCAAAAGAGTAAAGCGGTGGAGGGAGTAGTCCGGTTACGAAAGGATAAGAGGTAATTATAAAAGCAAATGAGGGCGTAATTGCCATTTCGGTTCTTGTTTTTATCCGACCACCAAAATTTATAAATTCGATGAAAAATATTTCTTGACGAAATAGAAGCAGGCTTTAGCGCGTGAGGGTCGGTTAGGGCTAAGGTTAGGCGTCGTGAGGGTCGGTTAGGGTTAGTTTTAGGGATAGTTCAGTCATTCTGCTAAAATGGAAGCTGGATTGATAAACAATAATTTTCAATGAAAAATGGATGAAAAATATTTGCTGACGAAATAGAAGCGGGATTTATCGAACAAATTCTTGCCTAAGCAGAAGCTGGATCGATTAAAAGGATTCTCGGCAAACTAGAAGTTGGATTTACTAAAGATAACAACGCTGCAACGTTAGTTCTTGGTGTCTTGGTGGTCGGATAAAAGACAAGTAGGCTACCCATTTGGGTGGTATCTAATGATGACACTAACCCTAACTGACCCTCACAATGCCTGACCTGGCCCTAACCGACACACATGGTCCCCGATACTGCAATTACGCCAGTGATCCTTTGGATTTACAGATATTCGAATACTCTATCTACTGAAAAGTTACTATAATGGAGAATTTGTTTAACGCCTATATTTTGTGGTGGCCTCATTTTAGCCGTTATTGTTCTTATGCTATACAGGACATTCAACGATGCGATGGTCCTCTGGAAAAACTAGAAGAACTGAATCGAATCGTAGCGGAAAAGATTAAAGAGATTAAAACGAGACTTGAGGTAAAATTGCTTTTTTATGTAGCTTTATCTATCATATCTCGGCAACTTATTAAATAGAAAAGTTGCTTAGTACAATATGATGCAAAGGCTTTCAGTGCATTCTAATATTATCCAATTACATAACATTAATACTTACCATGCTCTTCCATACTTTTCCATACTTACCATACTTGAGACACACTTTGCCATACTTGTCACACATTCCTATACTTGTCATGTCTTGTTTAAGTTGCCATGCATTGTCATCCATACTGTATCGTTCCAGACTTGCCATACAATGCCACACATTGCCATATTTACCATGCATTGCCATTTTTGCCATGCCTTGCCATTCTTACCACATGTGGTAATGTATGATATGTCTGGTAGCAGAAGGTGATCTCCCTTTGTAACCTGTACAGTGTACATCATGTCTTGAATTCATTAATTTAATATCCTTGAATGAAGCACGGTTTTAAAATATTTACTTCCACCGCTGTATGTACTAAAGTCTAAGCTAACGACTTGTGTTGATAGCGCCTCTCAATAGCCATTTTGTGAGAGGTGCTATAGATGCAGTACAATCTGAAATTTTATTTAAATACTATCTTGACACCCGGCATTGCCCTGGAATTTGCAGTTTTTCACGCCACACTCATGGTTGGGATGATCCTGGCGACCCTCCTTCTATCTGGAAGGTTTCAGGTCAATAGCTTGAGAACTGTGGGCGTGCATTCTGCACAAACATACATACACACATGCACACGTTCTATTTGACATATATTGATTTGTTTGGAAAGTGAACGGTTAATGAAATGTGATTGAACGAATGTTTGTGTGTGTGTGTGTGTTTGTTTAAAAGGAGTTGGAGCGAATCGCAAATGAACAAGACAAAGAAACAAGTCGTTTGTCGTTGCTCAAAGATCTCGATAACAACAGGAAGCAATTGACGGCGTAACTATCTCCTTTCGTTGCCAAGTATTCATATACATGTGCATATATATATATAAAATTATACATATATGTATATAATATATATAATAGTGTATATATAATATATATATATATATATATATATATATATATATATATATATGGTATTTATGTATCTATGTGAAAATTGTGCGTGTATGTATTATATATTGTTAGCTAGACAGGATAGAACACATGCATGTTTATTTACTATTACAAATTATTTTATATTGGCGTCTTTGAATAACATTTTAAACTTTCTATTTTGAATCAATTGTAACAAGTTTATATGTTTTTAGTTATTTAAATTTAGCCTTGTGGCAGGTCATTCGAAATGGATGGACCAACCACAGCAAACGCCCGATGTTGGGCAATAGTCCTGGGACCAAAAATATCAACACAATCTGCCGAACGCATTGAGTGCGTTGTTGAAAAAAGGAAATATAATGATATTGAATGAATGACGAGTTTTTCATCCGTTGTTGTTGTTGTCATTGTACGTTGTAGAAGTCAGGGATCTCTTCGGAGAGCGAACGTCATTTGTCAGTTGACGATGGAAAAGAGGGAGAAGGAGGAACTGTTCGAGGAAGGAGGAGGAGGGTCAGAGGTCAGACAGCGCAGGTCAGATATTTATACACCCATCAACCAATCACATCTTCCGTTTAATCGGTTCAATTAAATGACGCCATGGACATTGTTTATTTATCAATAAAATATCCTAGGCTTATTGTGTTGTATTGCATTGCATTGTTTTTTGTATTGTATTGCATTGTATTGTATCATATTGTATTGTATTGTATCATATTGTATTGCATTGTATTGTATTGCACTGTATTGTATCATATTGTATTGTATCGTATTGGATCGTTTTGTATTGTATTGAATCTATAAATTTATGAAGCACCTGTCACAGTGTACATTACAACAATCAGAGGTGAATGACCGAGAGAAAAGAAAGTAGTTTTACGATGGTGAAAAGATGTGCTTTGGGTAGCAGTTAATAATGAAGAGCGTATGTCAATGGAGAGAGCCGAGTTCAAAGTGCAGGACCAATGACCGTAATGAGCTTCTTTGTCTTTCTTTGCCCCTTTTCCGCAAGCGTTTGAAACCATTCTCTTTGATTGTGGTTTTGTGTCAGGTCGGGAGCGCCTCTGAGGAGTTCTCTTCAACGGGCGCTATATAAATGTACGATTACAATTACAATGAAGACAAAGCTTGAGTTCAGGGCCAAAGCCATCCTTGCTTGCATAACAAAAAACGTGAGCAACGAGCGTTGTGGACGAAGAGAAGGCGCTTAATTACGGTTTTGCCATTTACGCACGGTTGTGTTGTACGTCATACCCGCATTTTATTATTCTTTTTATTATTTCAGTTTGTTGCTAAAAATTTCTCTCGTAAAGCCAGGATGATGCAGATAAGATTAAGTTTTGTTTGGTTGCATGCGCTTTATAAATGACCAAAAGCAATACATTCATTCATTCAAGTATTTATATAGCGCCTCTTCAAGGAAACTACTCAGAGGCGCTCCCGACTCCGGCATGGCCAAATAATATTGATGCTTATGCGTTAACGCTTGCCTGTTTGTACTCCATCTTAATGTTTGCACTTCATCGTTGCATCCCAGTTATCTTATCTACATTGCCCGGTTGCAGATTTCTCCATTCTGCAAAGCACGCTGACTTGGTTGTTTCACCGGTCTGGACTTCTGCGGTCTTACGGGTTCCCTTGAAGAGGCACTACATAAATTTGAACGAGACAATAGGTTCTGAGACCAAGACATCAAAACCTGTCTCGAGACCAAGACACACTCTTGAGACCATATAACTCTGGTCTTGATGCGGCCACATGTTATTAAATTGAATTTGTTTTGTGTTAATTTTTTGACGTGTTGAGAACCATTTATTTGTGCGTTTTAGACCGCATTCAAGCAAGGAGGCGCTGACGAACACGGCTTCAAACATCACTGACAGCCTGAGAAGTCTGCGGCAAATGATGGCATCACAAGTGAAGCAGAGCGAAGAGACGATGGGAACTCTGGGTAAGATGGGAACTCTGGGTAAGATGGGAACTCTGGGTAAGATGGGAACTCTGGGTAAGGTGGGAACTCTGGGTAAGGTGGGAACTCTGGGTAAGATGGGAACTCTGGGTAAGGTGGGAACTCTGGGTAAGGTGGGAACTCTGGGTAAGATGGGAACTCTGGGTAAGGTGGGAACTCTGGGTAAGATGGGAACTCTGGGTAAGGTGGGAACTCTGGGTAAGATGGGAACTCTGGGTAAGGTGGGAACTCTGGGTAAGGTGGGAACTCTGGGTAAGGTGGGAACTCTGGGTAAGGTGGGAACTCTGGGTAAGATGGGAACTCTGGGTAAGGTGGGAACTCTGGGTAAGGTGGGAACTCTGGGTAAGATGGGAACTCTGGGTAAGGTGGGAACTCTGGGTAAGGTGGGAACTCTGGGTAAGGTGGGAACTCTGGGTAAGGTGGGAACTCTGGGTAAGATGGGAACTCTGGGTAAGATGGGAACTCTGGGTAAGATGGGGTCTTAAGATAGTCTGCAGGTCGCTCCACTGTTACACGTGTTTAGGGAATTTTTTTATATTTTGAAGTGTTTGCATATTTCACTGGTTTTATTATTTATTATTGTTTTATTATTATTTATTATTATTATTATTTGTTGTTATAATTATTCTTTTGGGAACGTTTAAATTGATTTTGTATTGTATTATTTTTTGACATTATTATCATTTTTGTCCCGAGTATCCATCAGGGAATTGAATATTATTTTATGGAAAATAAAAATTCTGGGATGGTCCTATTATTGTTAGTCCATCAGGGATAAAGAATTGGTGATGTCAGTATTGTTTTTACTAATTATTATTATTATAATTATTATATTTTTCACAGCAAGTAATATCACTCAGGAGGTGAAAACTGTCTGGAGACGGTGAGTAAAATGTAGGATATATGATTTTTTGCGTACCTAAACCCGTATATGGATGGGAGCCAGCAAAGATATTGTTACTGTTATTTATTTAACAAAGCAGTGCTGTTTTTAAGGAATTTTTAGAACTGCACAACCCTTTCTTTCCTTTCCAATCCACCATGGTAAATTACTTCCAATCGGAGGACAATGACCTTTTTTTACTAGTTTTACCTGTACAAAGTGGTTCTACAATTGCACAAATCCATATAGAACTGCACATTTTGTGCACAGCTGTACGTTAAAAAAAGCCCTGTAACACAGGCGTCAAAATCTTGCTTGTGTAGAAAGCGTTATTTAAAACTTTACCACTGCATGAAAATTGATCAAAATTAATCATGTAGTTGCTTGAAATCCATAATTAACCCGTGCGATTATTTTTAATTAATGCTGTCTTTCTTCTAATGTGCAGTGACGTCGTCAAAGCAGGTGGGTGAGACGTTTGAGGAGTTCCGCAATATGTCCGGCCACATCCAGAGTTCGCATAAACTGCTGACGAAATACGGTCGACGCGAATGCACGGACAAGTTGCTCATCTTCCTCGCGCTCATCTTTTTCTTCGCTTCCGTTCTCTACGTCATTAAGAAGAGACTCTTCTCGTCGGCGGAAGAGGCCGCGTACTACGAAGAAACCGCCTGAAGATTATCGTCGTTTGAAGCGAATGTCGTTTTCGAATTAGGTTTCGCTGATTGTGTTTCTGTGAGATGAACTGATAATTTGTGATTAATTAAAAGAAATGTTTAAGATTTTGGTAGAATTATTGGGTTTTTTTATTGGTTGAGAGATGCTAGGTATAGGTGCTCGCAGATGGGGCAAGAGGAGTCACTGATACATGGGGCCATCACGATTGGAAGCAGAGGGCAAGTTTCTCGAGGATCTTGCAATTTTATTGGGCTGAGCAGTTGAATTAAAAAAAATTATTTATGTCTTTTTAATGCAATTATTATTGCCAAGAATTAATTAAAATCTGTTTAAACTTAAAATTAACAGCTTTAAAAAATCGTATGGTATATATAAATATAATGTCATGGCACCTGGACTTTTATTTTTTAATTTGTTTCTTATTTTAAACTTTCTTTTAAACTACACTTTGGGTTTTTAATAAATTTCTTTGCAATAATGATGATAATAGTAGAGAAAGTGAAATATTTACATTTTGCAACCTCCGTGCAAAATGCTGATGTTCTTAATTTCCTGCTTTGCATTTTTCAGGCTCTTGTTAAAAATCTAACCTTCAAAAAAAAAATTTGTTTTGTTCTAGTACTTGAGCACTGTGGTAACTGTAGGGTTCATGGGGGTCAAGCCTCCTCTCCTCTTCCTTTGTGATGATAGACAGTGCATAGGCCTACTCTGCCAACAATTGTCAGGTTAAATGGTGGTGAGACTTGATGAATGCGGAATAATGAACCATTGTTTAGTTGGAAAGTAAAGTTGTTTTAATACGACATCTTATTTTTGTGAACAAAAATCCCAAAGCCACTTGGTTTTAGAGACTTGACCTGACATTAACTATGACCCTTTCTGTGAACATTGGTATACAGTTGGCTGGAACTGTTTGATGGCTTATATCAAGACAAAGATGATTAGAGCAGCGCCCGTCTTCTATATCCAATCTTGGGACTGGCACTACAGTGGGTAGTGTTACTGGGGGTTAAGACCACTAACGGCAATTTCCCAGCTGAGATCTATATGCTGGTCTATAATGGGCTATTTACATAGATTTTTAAACTACAGGCCTACAGTCTGGATGAAAGTTGGCCTTGATCTTTTGCCAGCTAGATTAGATTGCTTGTTTATTTCAGTGGTCATGAGTGCGCGATAATCAGGATTTGTAGTTTGGTTAAATGCTGCTGCAATGGTTTAATTATAATAATTACTATAATTATATAATTAATTAAATAATGATTATTATATAATTTATATAATTATTATATTAATACCAAAGACCTTATAGTCTACGACTTAAATATCTTTGTTAATACTTTTAGAATTATATCTTCTTGACTCGGGAAATTTTCACCATAATATTAATAATTATAATGATAATTAATAATAATTATACAATAATAGGTAAATCACTCAATTATTCTACTGCAACAGCTTAATAATAATAACTTCTGGTTTTTATACATTTTATTGTAGATCTACTTTTAATCCCTGCATGGACATTTCATAAAAAATTTAGACGAAATATAGGTCGGGTTATCAGAATTAGGTCAATTGAAAAATTGACAATCTTGGCAGGAAATGAAGTGACGATTCAAAGTTTAGGAATATATTTCAAGTTTTTATATTTAAAATGAATTAGCCGCAAATTCATTCAAACGATGTAAATAGACGAAATTATTTTTGAAGTAGGCCAAGGTTTAGGCCTAAGCTGTCAGCAAGACAGCCCTCGTTCCTGCGATTATAGCAAAGATATTAGATTATAGTACGGTTTTATGAGTAATTAATAACCTAATAAATAGCTAAGAAGAGTTTTATAGTCTGTGCATTGTTCCTTTTTTTTATTGAAAGTCAAATTTATGTGATTCATTTTGACTTATGCGCAGAGACGAGATTCTTAACAAGGAAAAAAATTATAACTCTTCGATAAGTCTACTGCAGAAGCAAATTCTGTGGTTCCATAAATGCTCGGTTACTAAGCAGAGAAAATGTCAAATTTTAAAATGATTGCAAACGATTATTTCTTTAAAATTATATATTTTAAATGTCGTACTACGCTTTTGGTTTTTATATCGCTGAAGCGTTTAGCGGCTGGCATTTTCTTTTCTTCAGCCGATGCAATTAATCGGCTGCGTCGCCAGTCCATTACCCAGGATTCTGCGCGTTTGCATATGGCGCCTTTCATGTTGTGAAATATTGGATTATTTTCTAATTTAAATTGTGCATATATTTACTTCAAGTAAGTAAATCACTCAATTATTTAATGGTTGTGATATTAATCATAAAAATTGATTGTTCGTACGCACGATCAATGCTGTTGTGTACAGTGGTAAGCATTTTCATGAGGACGCACTGCAGCGTCGAGGTAAGTAAGATCTGTAGAGTGACCGTATTTGCAGATCGCGTTGTGTGACGAGGAGAGCGGTTTGTGTAGATGTGAATCTTGCCCCCGGCATGTTGATATATTGCTTGAATCGCTTTTGATTTAAGGGAATTTTACGGACTTTCGGTTTCTGCACGTGACTTGTGACGTAAATTGTGTTAGGCAACGCGAGGACGACAATTTTGAAACTTGTCATTTCTTGTAAGATTTTGAAATGAAGCGCTGTATTAAAAGCCAGATTCGTATATAGACATCTACTTTTATTATTGCATAGAGCGACACTGCATATTGGCGGCGCTTAGCATGAGCCTTTTTTTATTTTCTCAAGGTTTATAAGCAAAAATATGTGTCCCTCATTTTGTCTTGAATATATTTAGTTACTTTCAACAATAATTGCTGAATAATTAGTCCTGCCATTTCTGTTTTAGTAAAAAAGGGTAAACACGCACACTAGATACCCGTACTCCAAGCAATATGGCTGCCAACGAATGCTATAAAGTTAGAGCGCAGCGACCTATCCTATCGACGGCATCGCAACATGCAAAGCGGTCAACAGAATGACTGCACTAACCCTAAAACTAACCCTAACCGACCCTCACGGCGCCTAACCTGAGCCCTAACCGACCCTCACGCGATAAATAGTCGCTGCGCTGTAATTATATAATAGTCGCTGCGCTCTAATTTATGGCATTCGTTGGCAGCCATATTGTTTGGAGTACGGGTATCTAGTGTGCGTATTTACCGAAAAAAGTTGACTCTGCTTAATTGGCAGGGGGTTCATTCTTGTAAATCAGATTTTGGGTAATCTATCGTTTTAACGGAATTAATTATTTGCCATTTTGTCCACTATCGTTTTGGCGGAATTAATTATTCGCCATTGCATGGGATATAGCGATGATGGCATACAAGTTGGATTGACGAAAAGAATTCTTGCTAAATAGAAGTCGGATTGATGAAATAGTTTTTCACGCAATAGAAGTGGGATTTGGGAAAACATTATTGCTAAAATTGGAGCTGGATTGATGAAAAATAATTGTTATTTAAATAGAAATTGAATTGATAAAAAACTGTTATTGTTGAAATAGAAGCTGGATTGGTTAAATGAAATCTCGACTAAATGGAAACCTGATTGATGATAATGATTTATGCCAAAGTAGAAGCCTGAATGTTGAAAAATAATGATGATGCGACTGCCCAAAAATTTCGTATAATTTATTCCACTATTCCGTTTTCGGAAATGAGAAAAATAATTAATTCCGTTAAAACGATAGATTACCAGATTTTGAATTAGACGAATTTGGATGAGCATGATAAACACTTATTTTATTTGGTGTTGTCTCATTACTTTCAGTAACCTTCGATTGTGAAAAATGTCTGACTATTCGGCAACTCCTGTGAAAAGGGTTTGTTTGTTTATTTGCCATTTTAACGCAGGATGTGATGGACTGGCATGTGATGTTTTACATACTTATCTAAACATTTGTATTGAACCTTTGACAACTTTCTGACAGTCCAGCTTCACCAGTACAAGTCCATACCTCTGGACTTATATAGTGCTAGTCCCAAGCCAGGAGAAAGGGGAGGGTGACACAGTTTACTTTGACAACCACAAGATGCCGTAAAACTCTAACTACTAATATTTAGACCTACTACTCTCAATGACTGAGAAATCCTTTTTTCAGCAATACATTTTATGTTAAGTTGGAAATGTTTCTTACACCTCTGTCAAAATAATTCTGATTCCCATCCGGTGCAATTTATTCGTCAGCGTGTGCATTGTCACAGTTTTACGAATAATAAAAGTTGCACTCTTTTAGCTAGAATGGTTGTTTCCATACTTAGTCTTTTAAAACAATTCACCCGAGTGACTGGTGTTCCTAGTCTTGATGCACACTGTTGTAGCTCATTTTCCATGCAATCCTGCCAAACTCTTGTCATATCCTTCACAACCTCCTCTCTTTTCTTCAGGTCGCTCAGGGCTTAGCAATATGTGAATTGTGAACCAGGCCACACGATCCTGTGTTAATGTTTCACATTCTATAAGCGCTTGAAAAGTCTGTTATTTTTGGCCGTGCTGAGATAAGCAGCTTCTCTGAGTGGTTTCCTTGAAGAGGCGATATATAGAATGAATTAATCTTAAGAGTTGTTGCCGTTAGCATGAGAAATTTTATTACAAGAATGTTATACATGAAGTTATATATAAAATTTCTTATAAATGTCCTTTTCTGCAAGCTGTGTTTGTGTGTTTGCTGGTAGTCTAATAATAATAATAATCTAAGAAGATAGTCTAATCGGAATGAATTCTTATTTACTTACTTATTTATTTATTTACTTCGATGTCTTTTTTTGTTTACAGTCTCGAACGACACGCAGCGACCTCCTTCGAGAACCTAGAGAAGAGCTTGTCGAGAGGTGACCTTTGAACTTTTTTGTCCGCTTTGTTACGAGTTGCAGTTTGTCATCCCAATTGATAATAAACGAAGATTCAACTGCTGTTGAAGAGGCACTATATAAATTCTCGAATGAATGTATATTCGCCAACTGCTTGACATTGTTAGCGTAGAGTTTCCGTGACGACGTCAGTCTTGTTGTGATGATGACAATTGAATTGTTATGTTATCTTTTGTGTTTGTTAGATGTTTGAAGATGCAAGGAGTCATTGAACAGATGTCAGGAAAACAATCGAGTACGTTTTAGACAATCAAAGTCTTACTATCTTATTGTTATTAATTCTGCATAATTTGTCGGATCTCACACATGGTCGCTGATCACCATATGGGGTGCTCTGGTGTAGTGGGTATGTTCGTTGCCTTGGTCCAGAAGGTTCCAGGTTTGAATCCGCCTCAAGCCGCCGCGTAGGGACCCCCAAGCAAGTCCTTCACTCGCAATTGCTCGTGCGCGTCGGCGTGAAACTCTGATTCAGTGTCCGTGCTGTGGTTTGAGCGCCTCTAAGTAGGAATTTGAATGGACGCTATATAGCAAGTGGTTATACGTACGTCGTATGTGTGATCTGGTTCTGCAATGTCAGTTTGGTGATGCCCTGCTGCCTGCTAGAGCTCTTGCTCCGTGGATATTCAAGGCCACCATCCACGTTTTCTGCCCTTCACTCCATTCACACAAGCAGCAGCTTTGCCTTTTTGCGGTGGGCCCAGTGATCTGGAATGGGCTCCCACATGAGAAACTACATCTGCTTCCGGGACTCTTACTCACATGTTATTTACTCATCTTAATACTTTGATTTTTTGTCTTGATGACGTTTTTTCTTCGGTGATTTTTCTTGAGACGCTGAATTTCTTTTCAGGCGACGATCTCGTTCAACTGAAGGAAATGAACGAGAAGTTAAGAGCGGAGAGTTCACAGCGAGAGGGAATTCTTGTCATGCGTTTGACGGCCAAGGAACAAGAAGTACAAGACCTACTCGTGAGTTGCTGTTGTTGTTTGTCTTATTATTGTTATTTTTTTTATTGTTTTGCCACAGGTATCAATGATCCCTTGGAATTTATTGTTGTTATTGTTTTTTGTTTGTTATACATGACTTAAGAATCGTCAAATTCTGGTTGAACAAAAGTTATTTAGTGATCATTAATACTATATAATACTAATAATTATTATTATAATGCTAATAATTTTAATAATAAAAATCAGTATTTATGTTAATTATTAATAATAGAAATACTATTTGTATTTTTAAAATTTATTATGCATCATATTTTTTGTGAGAACCCTTGTTACGACATATCATGTTGAGGTACCATATAAATTGTTGTAATTATTATTATTATTATTATTTGTTTTAATGATGAAATTTTCTTTATTAAATTGATAGATTAACAAGAGAAGCAGAAGCTATATTGTACTTGATGAGCATTGACCAAATTTACGCAAACTTCATCACCTGCTTCTTTTATGGTTCAAGATTCTTGAACCTCGAGCACGCTAATCACTACCCTGAACTAATCACTCGAGGTGCTATATAAATACATGAGTTGTGTTGTGTGTAGACTCAGCTGCAAGACACGAAACAATCACTTTGTCCTGGTTCGGCTCAACTCCAGTCGATGCTCCTAGATCCGGCCGTCAATCTGCTCTTCGAATCATTCAAGAAAGAACTCGACGAAAGCAAAGCGCAGCTCAAGCAGGCGCAGGACGACCTGGCAGCCTACAAGTTCACACCTGACAGGTGAGATCGTTACTTAAGTTCATGTCTGACAGGTGAGATCGTTACTTAAGTTCACACCTGACAGGTGAGATCGTTTGCTTAAGTTCACACCTGACAGGTGAGATCGTTACTTAAGTTCACACCTGACAGATGAGATCGTTATTTAAGTTCACACCTGTCAGATGAGATCGTTATTTAAGTTCACACCTGACAGGTGAGATTGTTATTTAAGTTCACACATTACAGGGGAGATCGCTACTTAAGTTCACACCTGACGGGTGAGATCGTTACTTAAGTTCACACCTGACAGATGAGATCGTTACTTAAGTTCACACCTGACAGGTGAGATCGTTACTTAAGTTCACACCTTACAGGCGAGATAATTACTTAAGTTCACACTTTACAGGTGGTGAGTCATTGATAATAAATTTGCTGTTTATTGACATTGTGTCATAATAAAGCTGATTAGTGTAGCCATCGTCTTTTATCCAGACTACAGTCTGGTTCTACGACAGGAGGATTAATGCTTTAGCTACTGATTAATTATCAACATTGTGTTATAAATATAACAAATATGGTTAGTATTACCCTGCTTCTGTATCCACGCTTGGCATGTCAAAGTATAAAAGCCATGGCTCTCACCTGTGCACAATCTCTCCCTTTCTGTACATTCACTTTGATCAGTGCTACTCAAACTGTGATTGTGTACGAAGCCACTTTATTATTATGATTAAATTGGTCGTTTGGTTCTTCAACAATGAGTTACATTGACAGAGTTCGTACACTCTCACCGTTGAATTTTTAACACAATACTAGTGTAATAAATTTCTATCTCTAAGTCTAGTTTGTTAGAGCATAATTTAATAATTTTAAGCGTGCGACAATAACAAAGGCTTTGTTGTAATGAGCATTTACATTATCATAAAATGTAATTTTTATAGCTGCATATTTTAACGATTAATTAAATCAATGATTAAAATTTTTAATCAAGTTGTTTTTTGTTTGTTTTCAGTCACATTGGAAAGCGATTGATGACGAAATGTCGACTGTTGCTGAACGAAAACGAAGAACTCGGACGAACGATTTCGTCTGGAAGCGTTGCGAAACTGGAATCGACGATCGCCCTGGAAAAGAGACTATCGCAGGAAATGAGGAAGGCGGAGAAAGGTCACGACCCTTTACCATACACATTGTAAAATCTTCAATCAATGATTTATATAACGCCTCTTGCAAGGGTGGATACAAAAAATTTCGAAGGGGGCCAAACTTTTCGATCTTGGGGCAGGGGAAAAATTTTTCGTCTTGGTTGCCGGAAAATCTGATGACTTTTTTAAGTCATTTGTCTCCAATTCTCAAGAAAAAGATACCATTTTACCCGCCAAAAAAGTTGATGACTTTTTAGTCGTACAGACCTCGGGTGTGGGTTTTGTGGGTGCGGGGAGGGCCTACGGAATTAGTCATGGGGGCCACGTCAAGTTTCCGAGCCTGAATAGTTGGTCAAAAATAAAGAAATTTGTAAATATGAGGGGACCTTGGCCGGATTGTCCCCCCTGGATTCCCTCTGGCCTCTTGAAATAGACACTCTTTGGAAGCGTATCCAACTCTTAAGATTGTCCAATGACACGGTTTCTTAAGCCCTTTACCGGCTATCCCGATTATAGTCGTCAATTTTAGATACGATTATATGCCGGTCAGCCGGTACAATGATTAATAAAGGTGATTGGAATTGCCCTTCTTCTTTTCGAACGATTGAGACTGGCATTACCGTGGTGGTGACAGAATGTTCAGGTGCTTACTTAATAACATATGTAGATGGAATTGGTGCAATAAGCAGTGGCACGTTATGGACGTGTTGCATGGATGCCAAACAGTTCGATTCAACTCCTGTTGTAACTTTTGATCATTCGTTCACACTTTGAATTGCAATCAAACTGAAGATTACTATTGTAATGTAATATTCTAACTTTATATATCGCTGCTTGCAATAGTTTTCCGTTACCTATTGACTTCGCTGTACGTAAACATTTGTCTCGTTTTGATCGTTCGTTTCAGACGCTGAATACGTTCTTCACGAGTTGAGTGACGACATGGAAGCGCTCCAGTCGACCATCTACCAACTCCAGCAGACGCTTAAAGAAACAACCGACCAGCTTCACCAGGCACAGGAGGAAAACCGGAGACTGCGTGCCACCCTTGCCTCCTCCTCCGGATCTCCAGCCGCGCCCCAGGCCGCCGAGACCCCGGGGGGCGGACCGAGCGCCCCGGACGGACCGAGCCCCGCCCAGGTTAAGCAACGGACGGACTCGAACCCGGATGATCTGAACCGGTTAAAACGGACTGCGCCGCCGTTGTCGCCGGCCGCGTCAAACTCTCGTCCGAAAAGCCGACACACGGACAGAACGGACAATAGCGCCGAACGGACCAACTACAAAAGCGGCGCGAGGAATCGGGGCAGCACCGGTTCCCACGGCAACCAGGACCGAGCGACCACAAAGGGCAGCAGCGGGGGTGGTAGCGGCAGCAGTGGCAGGACGGGGCACCACGTCCGGCAGGGTGCAGCCGATCCCCCGTCCGAGTCCAGGACGCCGTCCAAAACCGCGGTGGCGATGACGACGCGCTCGGACGAACCTAGCAACGGTCGCCATGGCAACGCGGAGTCGGTCGCCATGGATACGAACGATGCGGAGGCTGCGAGGGCGGCGACGAACGAGAGAGAGAATCAAAAACCGAGGACGGCGGGCAGCAACAGTTTGATGTCGATTAAGACGGAAAGTTCCGTGTTGACGTCGTCGGAACTCGCCAACGGACTCGTTGCCGTCGGCGTTGGCGGTAAGCATAGTACGTTGACGGACGCTGGGCAGAAGGTGTGATGATGATCGGGGGAGAGAGGGGCAACGCGGTTGCGAGGCGCGCATGCAGAACTTATAATTAAGGCAGCAGTGTTGTGTGTGTGTGTGTGCGCGCGAGAGACAGGACTAGAGGACTATGGAGGAAATAAATAAAAAGGTTTTTTATTCGATTCATACGCTATCTTTGATCGGTTTAAATAATAATTATGTTGCAATAGGTTTTTAAAACGAAATCGCTTGTTTATGAATTGGATTTTCTATTGTTCTGGCTGGGTGGTCATTTTTAACGCGGGGGTTGATTGTGTGAGTATTGTGCGTTTTTTACAGAAAAAATTATTCCAACACTTGTGGTTTAGACGAGAAGGAGTTGTGTATTTGCGTGTTATTATTATTTTCATTAAACGAAATTGTAACCTGTGCAAAGTCATACTGAAATCTGAATCTCAATTGCCAGTAGAGGGTGGTAGTTTGAAATCCATGTCCTTTTGTATAAGAGTGTAAATGTAGTGATTTTTCTATATTTTGCGCTGCTCGTTATTTCTTTGCTCTGCTGTTAATTTTCTTTCTCTGGTTGTTGTAATGTAGTTGGTCAGGATGAACTCCTCATTCCTTGAGCACAAACTGCTCTTGGACAGCAACATGCTTTCACTGTTAATTATTGGCCACTTGGTATGGAATGACCTTCCACTTGCTGTACACCTTATGCCTATTGAGTTTGCTCAGACAGTGGCGTAGCCAAGGGAGGTTTCAGACGTTAAACCCCCCAAAAAGTTTTTTAAAGGTTATTTATCCACTTAAATAAGAAAAACAAAACAATTGCTTGTAGTAACAATTGTTTTTCTTACTTTATTCCCTTTTCTACTTTATTCCCTTTTTATTTACTGTAATACTGTTGGGTTGGTGTCAGAAAGGGTATCCGGCCAGGCAAAAAAAACCCAATAAATTCCTGGCTATGCCACTGTGCTCAGATGCATTTTTATCACAGCCTTAAAACTGTCCTTTTCAGCTGAGCGTGGGTTGGGAGCGCTCCTGAGTAGCAACATTTAATAAATGCTATATAAATCTCCAAAATGAATAAATAAGATGAGTGCAATATGACATGGTCCGATGAAGTTTCATATGACAGACATGGACCTCTATCTATCAGCAATGTTATTTGTTATTGGTCATATGGTTGATGGGGTCAACTGCTTCTTGTAATGGCAGCCTTGAGCAGGGCTGAAAGTGTTTTGAAAAAATTGTCGGGTCTCTTTGGGCCAAAGAGTGCTAAATACCAATGTTTATTCAAGTGCCAACAAATGAATGCCGGTCTGAGACCCAGCTCACTTTCAGCCCTGGCTTCGGGAAAGTTGTTTGGATGCACGTATCTCAGAGTTTGGATCGAGGAGGGGGTGTGTGGCGGGGTTCGATGTTGAAATGGTTAGGGTGCGTAACTCCGTCAAGAGGATGGGGTGGTGGGGTTATTTAAAATCTCTGCAACGGCAGAATTTTATGTCGAGATTTCTGTTGCATCTGTTCCTCTTGCGAACTCTGTTATGATGAGTACATTGACCGTATATACACTGTTGTTGGTGTGAGGATGAGACGGTGAGGGAGAGGACTGGCCACACATCATACCCTCCTCATATGCTGAGGCTGAGAAAATGAAGGCGCTAACACTACACAGCTACGATTGCCTTAGTTATGGCTGGCTTAAGGGAATGATTTTCTAAGCATCAACGTTGTACATGTATTAATGGTAAATAATCCATTGATGAGCTGATTGGCTTTGTCCAGGACTTTGGCACTTGCCCTTTTCCAGTTGAATGGCTAAGTGAAGGAAGCGTTTGCCTTCCAACGTTCCAGAGATTGAAGTTCTTTTTCAACGAGAGTAATTTATAGGAATTTATTGAATGACCTCCAGCATCAAACTCTTCGTTGAAAACATCCAGCCTCTTGCTTTGCCATTGAAAGTTGGTTTGCACAATGAACCAACCAACCAATAAGTGCACTGCTTTCTTGAACTGCAATACTATAATATTTTATAGTCACGTTACTATTTAATTGTTAGTCTCTCCAAGTTGTTGAAAGATTGTTGATGAAGGTTTAAGCCACACCCATCTGAAGTTCTGAACCGATTAACTTATTAAAAAATTAGATGACAACTGTAGATTAATTTTATTGTATGTTGTATTGTATCTCAGACCATTTGTAAAGCGCTTCTCTCAGCAATCTGGCTTTCAGAGGCACTTCCAGTGCATGCAATTCCAAGTGAAGAGGCAGGTGTTGAGGTGAGAGAAAGGTGAGAAAAGTGTACGAGAGGATGACAGAGCGAACTGATGGTGAAAATCCATTTAATAGGAATGACATATGCAGGCAAATCATCTGGATTGAGATAATGGCTGTCCTGACACGGGGAAACAAAGAGGTCAAGCCGATCAGAGAATCTAAGAGGCCATAGCGAACTGGCAAAGAGGGCACAAATCATGACATCACAAAGATATTCATGAGCAAAACTCAATTGAGACATAAAAATCAATTAACTAATTCTTTAAAATCAGTGCTTAATGTGTAGAATAAGAATTGCCTGGATGCTCGTTCCTTCTCTGGCTGTTCTGTCCAAATAAGTGGCAGTACGGCGTTGAGATTTGAAAATAAGTGCATGGACGCCGTCCATGACCGTCCAGCCACACTTTAAGCCCTGTTTAAAATTACTCTAACGATACTAATATCTATAGTTGATGCCACGTAAGTTATTGGATTATTTTTGATAAATAATTGGATTAAAAATAAGTCATTGAGTCAGAAAATTATAACGGCACAAATTAACACAACTTTAGCATGTTGTAAAACGTTCACAGAACACTTCTACAGACTACATCAAACTAAATATCGCAGCAGATTTTATGCTGACACAGTCTACAGAGAAATACCATTATCTCGAATCCAATCTGTCTTTGTATATCCTATTTCTGAAACATTAAGCTACGAAAGTCAAGTCTCTCGAACAAACAAAAATGCCGCTGGTGTATAGTAGTCTGGCAGTTTGCATCGGCCATGACACACAAAAATTTCACTGAAATACTGTTATATTTAGTTTCTCATGCCGTTAAATATGAAGTTTACTCCCACTCGCGTTTCATGATGTGGAGAGACTTGTTTGTGATGATTGGTCCCTCAAGTGGATGCAGCTGCATAAGAAACGCACACAGCCAACTGAAATTACACAAAATACAAATCAGCAGCAATTTATATTAAACAATATTTGATATAACCATAATTGTAAAAAAAACTTTGGGGCTGCTTTTGAAGAATTTTAGAACGTTACAACCCCCTTCTCACCCTTCCCATCGTCCATGGTAAATTATTTAAAATCGAATGACAATAAAAAAATTTAACTGCAAAAATGCTTTAATTTACAGCTCTGCACCATTCATTTAGAAAATTGCCTTTTTTTAGAACTGCAGACCATTTTAAAATAGTCGTGATGCCTTGATTTGACAACATATTAATTGGGAACCACAGGAATAATTTATGGTATAAATCAAGTGTAAAAATAATGTTTGTAAATTTTCTTATATTATGACTTAAATAAATACAAGAAGTGTAGTAGGCTACACTTCTAACAAAACGTGGCTTAACTTGTCATCAAAAATAACTCATTTACAGCAACTTCATTTTATTATTCTTGGCAGATGATGCATGGTGAGTAGCAGCGCCATGGGCCTAAGCCCCCCCCCCCCCCCCCACTAAAAAGGCCATCGTTTTTTTACATGTAAAAATGAAATATTTCCACGATTAGCCCCCCCGCCCCTAGAACTGAAAAATATGCCTGAGATGATTTTAACATTTCGACCAGATGACTAAAAAAGGTTGTCAGAAATTTTGGCAAATGAAAATGGAAAATTTCCTCTGCAAGGATTCAGCCTTAAAACTGAAATCCTGGCGCTGCCACTGATGATGGTGAGTGGCCAAGCAGACCTCTTCCTACTCTCTCATCTCACAAATTCTGGTCCGATGGTGTGCGGTTAATGTATTCATTGCAGTTGAGTTGGACAGATGGCACAGGTTGAGCATAGGCCTAAATCTTGAAACAAATTCTGCTCTGATTTAAGATATCAATTGGTTCCCCCATTTGTCTTTATTTTATAAATCCCGATGTAACTCAACACTGCGTAATCATTATAATACAATATATTAGATTAGAGAGGATTTACTCACAAAAGATAACAGCAGAAAGCCGTTTCCACCAGAATGCACTGGATAATCCTGGAGAAAAGCAACGGACAAATTAATTAATTACTGTACATAGTTAATGCAAAATTTACCACTCTTCAACCACATCATTGTAATGCTGTCTGTTTTGTCAGTCTGTATTTTGTTTAATGCCTTAAATTTAAGGGCAGTAAGGCTTTAATCAACTTCAATCTGCAATAAACTGCAGCCTAGTTATAATCGGGATTTGAAGTAGGCCTATTGTTGACAATTGAGCAATTTCCTAAATATTGGTTTTCTTCAATCAATCAGAATTTATATAGCGCCCCTTCAGATATCTCCTCAGAGTCGATCCTGGCCGAGATCAAGCGAAAAAAGGCAGTCTTCAAAGTTTGTGAAACATGTTCCCCCCACCAGATTGTAAGTGTAAGCCCTGCAGTATACTTGGTCGTAAAATTAATCTATTCGATCTTCAACACATAAAATATTATATACACAAAAATACACTTACGCTCGACTTGAAGATTTCGGAACAAACCATGGCAAAATGATGCCAACAAATCCCCAAATACAAGTAAAAGTAATAAATAGTTGCCAAGCAGTAAACGCCATTTTTAAAACGCACAACGTTTCTTCTGTTCTCTGTCTTTCAATGAGACTCAGCCGATGACGCAGAATGATACAAAAATTAATTGCGAAAATTAAAGTTTTAAAAAAATTACTCGTCTTAATTTGTAAATTTAATTTTTTAATAAGCTGCGTTCTCTGCAATGAGCTTATCGCAGTCAGATTCATTTTTAGAGGATGCTCACTTTAGTAGTTTAGTTGATTCTGTAAGAACTTTCGGCTGATGATGCGATCATGGCAAAAGGTTTTCTTTCTTTCAAATCAATAATTTATCAAGTTTAGTTTATGCACCAAATTTATTTATGCACATAATTATTTTATAAAAATTTTTATGTAGTTACTTAATTAGAGCATTGATATTCTGGATCGTATGATTTACTAGCACGTGTATTCTCTCCGCACTGTACCATCAATGCTAGTATTGTGCAAGGCTCTGGCCTTGGACCTACTGATTTAGCCATTTCCAGTCTCAAACCTAAATTCAGTGGAAACCGTCTCCCTAAATATGCTGATGATAGCTACTTACTGATCCCAGCTTCTTGCATTGACACCACTCTTTCTGAACTTGACCATATATCTCAGTGGGCATCCATTAGCAATCTAAAACTAAATCAAGCTAAGACCAGTGAAATGATCATTAGGCGACCTCGGTCTAAGCTATTGCTCTCCCTCCCGCCATCTCGGGCATCCAAAGGGTCCAGCAGATGGTTATTTTGGGTGTCACCATCTCTGATCGGATTGGCTTTGAGGCTCACATTAGCAAAATATGCTGTAAAGCCCGGCAATCCATGTTTGCTCTGCGTGTTTTAGTCGCCCACGGCCTTCATGGTCAACATCTGTTTGACGTTGTTAGAGCTACTACCATTGCTAGATTACTTTATGCCTCCCCTGTTTGGTGGGGTTTTGCCAACGCAATGGAGCGTAAACGTCTCAACGGTCTTTTAAGAAAATTGACCCGTTCAAGCTTTCTTCCAACCGATTTTCCTAGTTTTGACACTCTCTGTTCTAGGGCTGACTCTGCTCTTTTCCGCTCTATCCTCTTAAATCCTTGTCACATTCTTCACGACCTCCTCCCTCCCATCAAGGTCACTCCATACAATACTCGACCAAGGTCACATAATCTAACCCTTCCTAGAGTTGATTCTTTTGCCAGAAACAGTTTTATTATGCGAATGTTATATAACTTTGCATAAATGTTTTCTATTATTTATTTCCTCTGTAAACTACTGTGCGTTTGCTGGTGGTGTAATAAAGAATATTCTTACTTACTTACTTACTTCACATAAGAATTGCTCTACATAAATTTATATTAATCTATTGATTAAACATCTATGTTTCCCTATGACATCGCGTTAGATTGTTTTGATTTAAGTTGTTTTATAATATCAACCAAAATTTGATTTAAATCTGATAAACAGCTTTGGTAAGAGGATCACAGTCTTAGTAAATTATGACTAAATGGCTGGTGATTATTTCAGTAAAGCGACAACTGAAATGTTGAGACAGATTTTTTAAAAATCAGTTTATCTCATCAGGCCAATTTTATGATGAAACACTCATATAGCGCCTCTATTTAATCAAGCAGACAACTGGCCCTGTATGAATTCCATCTGGACGTATTTGCAGAACACGGAACCGCTAGTTTTTAGCGATTTCAGGGTAATCTATCGTTTTAGCGGAATAAATTATTCGCCATTGCATGGTATTTAGCGCTGATGGCATACAAGTTGGATTGACGAAAAGAATTCTTGCTAAATAGAAGTCGGATTGATGAAAATAATTTTTAATTCAATAGAAGTGGGATTTGTGAAAGCATTATTGCTAAATTTGGAGCTGGATTGATGAAAAGTAGTTGTTATTTAAATAAAAATGTGATTGATAAAAACAGTTAGTAATTAAAATAGAAGCTGGAATGATTAAATTAAATCTTGGCTAAATGGAAGCCTGATTGATGAGAATAATTCTTGCCAAAGTAGAGGCTGGGTTGTTGAAAAATAATGACGCTGCGCCAGGCCAAAAATTTGTTATAATTTATTCCGCTAAAACGATAGATTACCGATTTCAGTATAGTATAGTATATAGTATCTAATGATGACACTAACCCTAACACAAACCCTAACCGACCCTCACGATGCTTACTCTGATCCTTACCGCTAAACTAGCGGTCCCGTGTTCTGCAATTATGCCTCCATTTACACTTGCGTGACTGTTGTGCAGAAATCATAAGATTTTTCTTATATTTCAGATGGAAAGCGAAATTCTGGATAAACGTGGATTTTGTGTAGTTATGACCGGTGACTGTTGAATAGATTACACTGATGAGTCTATTCATTTTATGTTGCTATGCTTATGTGTTCGTTTGTTAAGGTTCAGAGGTCAGCCATGAAGAAACGTAACTCAACACCCGAATCGTCTGGATCGCCATCTGCCGTTCATTACCATAAACTAACGAGAACAGACGATGGCTTCGTGGATATGCAGGTATTGGCAAGACTATAGTATCAGGGACCGGCATATACAGTACCTTTGGAGAGTATCTAATGATGACATTAACCCTAGCCAACCTTCACAACGTCTAACCTGACCCTAACCGACGCTTATAGTTCCCGATTCTATAGTTATGCTCGGGTATTTGTAATGGTAGCAAATAAATTGTATAGCACCACTTCGAGAAAGACTCTCTTCACAAGCGGTGTCCACTGTTATAACCTAAAGTTCATTAGTTAACAATTCTCAGATGGTTGCGCATGTCATCTATGTCAGAATTGTGGATGGGCAAAACTTAACCAGATGATTTAAGAGATGCTTCTATTACATAACGTGATACACTTAGACATTTATGTAGAGCTTTGTTAACATCTCGTGTTTAGCGTAGTGGTGTTCGGTACCTTGAAGTCGTAGGTTAAAAGTACGAATCCACCTCAAGTTGCCACGTATGGACCTTCAGCAAGTCCTTCACTTGCAATTGCTTGTGCGTTTCAGCGTGAAACTCTGATGCAGTGCACGCGCTGTAGTCGGGTGCGCCTCTGAGTAGTGAGGTTGAGGGTGCGCTACACAAAATGCAAGAAATATAAATAAATAAATCGTGGCTGAATGGATAGTCAGTAATGTACGGGTCAAAGTTCAAGCCTCCAGTCAGCTGGGTCGTGTAGTTTTGTAGGGACCGTGGGCGAGTTTTTAATGCACAGTTGCGATTAAATTTCTCTGTTTTACTTTGTGTATTATTAATACTGCATTGTATTATTGTATTGTGTCGTGTATTTGTTTCATTGTATTGCATTTTATCTTTGCATTGTTTCATTGTATTGCATTGTTTCATTTTATTGTATTGCTTTCGTCATTGTATTGTGTTGTGCCATTGTATTGTATTTGTGTCATTGTTTTCTGTGTTTGTATTGTTTCATTGCATTGTGTCATTGTATTGTATTACTGTATTGTGCCATTGTATTGTATTGTATTGTATTATTCTAAATTTGTGTTATTGCATTGCTTTGTATGTATAGACCAGCGGTTCCCAACCCGTGGCCCGTGGGCCAAAAGTGGCCCGCCAGGCCTGAGAAAATGGCCCCTCATCTCTCAAAGAATTACCCAAAATATAATTATGAAACAATGACAATTTGGATGTAACACATAATTATTTTCTATTGCAAGTTATTTTATTTTGACATCTATAAATAACATCGAACATTCTATTTTGAATCAATTACAATAATTGTATATGCTTTTAGTTAATTAAATTTTAGCCTTTTGGCCCCCTAATGTCCTTCAACTAAGATAAAGTGGCCCTTGTATCCTCCAAATTAGAAAAAGTGGCCCTAAAGTCAAAAAAGGTTGGGAACCACTGGTATAGACAATTAGCCATTGTTGGAAAAATGGACATTCTTCTTGATGGGAGATTTTCATCCAATTAATTGATACATGGTCATCATTATTGTAGTCGTCTTCATCATTTGTTGATGTCGTTATATAATTGTTTAATTTCCTTTGCCTTCAATTCTTTTCTTCCAGTTCCACCAGCCTCCTCCTAAGATTCCATACAGAGCAATAACGTTGGCCGTTGTTCTCTTCCTCATCGGTTCCGTTCTCATTGTTCTCGGAGCGTTGCTTCTCACCGGTTACATCGACACGGCGGTTCGTGATCAATAACATCTTTACAATTACAATTACTACAAAAAATATGAGAATGTAAGATTCGGTAATTTCACAGCCGAGGCCATTCAGTAGCGCTCACAGTGCAAGAGCCCCAAGAGAATAAATCAGTGGCGTAGCCAGGAATTTATGATGGGGGTGGTTTGGGGGGTTTATGGCCTGGCCGGATGCCCTTTCTGACACCAACCTAACAGTATTACAGTAAATAAAAAGGGAATAAAGCAACAAAGGGAATAAAGTAAGGAAAACAATTGTTGCTACACGCAATTGTTTTGTTTTTCCTATTTAAGTGGATAGATAACCTTTAAAAAAACTTTTTCCATAGACCGATGGGGAATTTTAACCCCCAAAACCCCACCTTGGCTGTGCCACTGGAAGAAATAGACCTTAAGTAGAGAGAGAAAAATTTAGATATTGATCCAGAAATGGGAGTCGCACGCATAGTGGAGGGAGGGATTTCCACAACGAGGGAAAATCCAATGATGGTCAAGGATCGAGTTTGAGCATTTAGCGGTCGTGGCTCGTGGGACAAACAAGTCAGACCTGTTCAGGGCTGGATTAAGAAATGTGGGGCCCTGTCCGGGAAGGTTTTTTTTGCGGATCTTCGGCCGAAAATTCTGATGACTTTTTTTAGTCGTTTGGTTGAAATTTGCTTTAAAAAATGTAAAATTTGGAAATTTTTTCCCTTCGTGTGTGGGGCCCCCTAAAGTGTGGGGCCCCTGTTCGGTCGAACATGTTGAACATGCCTTAATCCGGCCTGAACCTGTACAGAGAATGATTGAGAGGTTGATGAGAAGATGTAGAATGAGGCGACCAGATGAAATCCATGAGAGGATATTATGTCGGCGCAAGACCTGATTTGGACTTGAGGACCAAAGCAAGGACTGCAAGAGAAGAGATGTACAGTTCTTTAGCTTTTAATGGTTTACTATCAAAAGGGTAAACATCAAAAGGTCGATTTAAAAAGAGAGTGAGTCAGAAAAGACGACCTGTATGTTGAAATATTATAATAAATAGAACCTCATAATAATTGAAGTTTTGCATTTAAATGTTAATTACGATTAAACTAAATTTAGACAGAAAGGTGACTCATAACTGGAGTAACTATTCTAACTGTTAAAAACTATTTTAACTGGAGAAACTATTCTAACTGGAGAAACTATTCTAACTGGAGAAACTATTCTAACTGGAGAAACTATTCTAACTGGAGAAACTATTCTAACTGAAGAAACTTCTAACTGGAGAAACTATTCTAACTGGAGAAACTATTCTAACTGAAAAACTATTCTAACTGGAGAAACTATTCTAACTGAAAAACTATTCTAACTGGAGAAACTATTCAAACTAGAGAAACTATTCTAACTGGAGAAACTATTCTAACTTGAGAAACTATTCTAACTGTTAAAAACTATTCTAACTGGAGAAGCTATTCTAACTTGAGAAACTATTCTAACTGGAGAAACTATTCTAACTAAAAACTTCATGACTGGAGAAACTATTCTAACTGTAAAAACTTCATGACGGGAGAAACTATTCTAGCTGTATAAACTTTCCTAACTGGAGAAACTTTCCTAAACTGGAAAACTCGTGTGTTTCAGTATTCCGATCGAACATGGCCGGTCCTCATCCTCGGAACGATGATGTTCATCCCCGGCTCCTACCACGTTCACTTGGCGTACAGCGCCTGGAAAGGTTACGCCGGGTATTCCTTCGACGACATTCCGGAATTTGACTAACAACTCGCTTGGAGTCGGGAGGAGACTCTTCTTAACGTCGTTGGATTGTCTGGTGCAAGAACAGTTTCTCTCTAGTTAATTTAAATTTTCTTGGTTGTTGGACAACGGTCACTAATCATTACTAGACATGCTTTTTGGTCTGGCCACGTTAGCTTGTGATGATTGCAGATGGGGGGATGGTTTACGGGTGGAACGCATCGGGAATTTTTAGTCTTGTGGGTTTTCTTTGGTCGGTTTAAGTTTGTGGGTAAGAAATTTCTGTTGTAAAACGTAAAAAATATGTGCAAAATTGTTTTGGAAGACCTAAAACTTGAAATGTACTGAAGTTAAGAATGAATTTTGCATTCTGCGGTTGTCGCATTTTATTTGTCAATTGTCATTTCATTCTTTATCAGAGTTATGACGCTATGTTAAGAAATTCTAACAACTCATCATTTTTTGACCTTGGCTGAGAAAATGGAGAGTTTTACTTAAAACCATGATTATCAATTATAATTATGCATTTGTTTTATGCACCGGTGTCTTTCGCGCACTGTTTTAATTCTGTCTTATGCCACCTATTGTATTAAGGCCAAAATATGTGATGTTTGCATCAGGTTGAGACAGATTTAATCCTTATTTGCAATTTTACACAGAAATGATGACTTAAGTTTTCATTTACAAAGGGCATAAACTGTGGACTAAATGGCGTGAAATCCTATTTTTACCAAGATTTTCTTATGATAATATCAGAGAATGGAAACTGTTAATACGTCAATTCCCTACAAGTGAGTCCTTCTCTCAGCCGAGGTCACCATCATGGGTCATAATTATCTGCAATTTTACCATTTCAATTGTGTCTAGAAAAATTTCCATCAAGTCTTAAGATAGTTTATGGGCATGTGGCTGTTGTGTCTATTCAACCGGAATGCATCTTGTCAGCCCTGTCTACATCTTCAGCCCTGGTCGCCGAACTGAGGGGAGAGATAACCCCTGGTCTTGTTAGGGGCAGAGATTGAAAGGTGGACCAGTGTCCTAAAGTTGAAGTTTTTCTCGACTGGAGGCAGGACTTTTATGTAGAAGGTCTGAAGTGAATCCCAAATCCAAAGTCAAGTTGTCGCTGAAAGCTAAGACAGATTTCAAACATACTTCACAGACATAGTAATGCAATTATGTATTGAAATATCGATTGAATATTAACTCAAAGTATCTGCTTTATCAATAATTCAAGACTCAAAAAACTCTATCAATGCACTGAATTCTGTCACAAAAGTCATCCTCGACCGAGTTCCTGTGATAGACTTAACTGATCCAGTCCCTGCTCTTTTTTCTCCTGTCCTCAATTAGAATATTCTTCGCAAAGTCCACAGCCATTTGAAGCGAACAACGTGAGAGCAGGAGGTTGTCAGCGGAAACTGTTCTTTGGTCCAAGTAAAATGGAAGAATTGAATTATAGTTATGTCCTCTTCACAGTTCGGAAACGAGACGGAAAATCAACCGTAAAAATTGGCAAGTTTCTAAACAATTCCGCTGATAATACTGGAAAGAAATTCCTAAATTTATGCTGTGGCACTTTTCAAAAACAACCCAAAACTTGTCGTTGAGCCAACATCTAAAAACTTATTGATTTGAAAGTCACAACCAAAAGCGATACAAGATTCAGAAGTTTGCTCGTAAGAACCTCGATTCACAATAACCCAATGTAATGAAATACTTTACTTCAGGTTGGCTAAACGTGTATTTTAGCGTCGTAAATTATTCACCATTGCATGGGTTTCAGTGTTGGTTGAATGGAGGAGAGGTTGTATTGATGAAAAATAATTGCTGCCTAAAGAGAAGCGGGATTGATGAAACGAGTTTTTTCCTAAACAGAATCTTGATTGATGAGAAGGATTCTTCCGAAAGTAGAAGTTGGACTGATTAAAATATTAATGCTGGAATGAAATAATTTAAGACGCTGTGGTACACGTTTAGCTTCTTGCACCCAACAAATAAACGAGATTGACGTTCAAATTTTAGCACAACTTAAATTTACAAAAATTGCTCTTCAATACAGTCTAAATACATGCAATCAACATAGACATCATTGCTGCATCATTCGAATAAGGCCTTTAATAACGAATCAAGAAATCTTCAAGAAATAATTCTTCTAAGTCTTTCACCAACAAAACAATCACACCCTGAGCCAAGTTTGGCACCAAAAACAAAAACTCCAAATGAGCTTAATTGAGTTACAATCAACATCCATTTGCAATATCTATGCCAACAAATTCTAACACTCCAATCTCTTCAAGTCAACTCTACAGACCAGTACAATTGGCAAAAGTTCTGCAATAAATTGGAGCATCAGTGACATCTCTAGAGTGACATCAACATGCCACAGCTCCCGTCTCTCAAAGATATCAGTGATATATCTAGAGTGACATCAACATGCCACAACAGCTCGTGTCTCAAAGATATCAGTGACATTCTTCCTAGATTGACATCAACATGCCACAGCTCCAGTCTCTCAAAGAGTCACTACCTTACAAATTAAATCAGTAAACTCTGGGCAACTTTAGCATTATCACACTATGCTACTCATATAATTAGCATTTGGCTGAAAACGTCGCCCTTTACTTAAACACAGCTTTCTCCAAAACTACGTGAAAACAAAACAGACCATGTCAATACGAAAAATTCAGATTTCAACACGCTATATATTAGAACAGTTGCGTACTGAATATAATACTACTGATCAGCTCACAAGCCGCAGACAATCTTTGTGGGCTGACAATCTGGAATCACGAGACTTGTGGACAGATGCAATAGCCGTTGGTCATCTGGCAGACAAAAGCATATCTTTATTGTTATAATGGCACTTTATAGAAGTTCTGCAAGACAATAAGGTTTAGCAATAGAAGTGGTCAGTAATTCTGAACACAATACAATTAGTCTAGAATGACAACCAAAACTATAAATTTTTTATAATAACTACAACAAACAAAAGCTTTCACAATGCAATCGTTCTGCAGCGCAGATTATGGCGTGTCACGCAATTTTTCTGCCATAGCACAAACATGGAGATATTTCCCCCAAACCCCCCATCATAAATTCCTGGTTATGCCACTGGGTAGAGTGGTTTAGAAAGGGTTCAAATTCTTTGTGGTGGGGGGTACTTGCTCCTATGTGCCAACCAAATGCACATTCTAGTTAGTCAAGTGTTACAGACTCAACACGGACAACACCCAAGCAATCCGTACTGCCAACAGGAACATAAATTTGTGACTTGAATGGCTAAGAAAGCAATCCTAGCACAGGCACAACACTAGACACTCAATGTAGTATATAGTCACAAATCACTTTCAGTTAATGAATCAATTAAAACAGATTCCTGTAAACAAACACAGTAATAAACAGCCTAGAGACACCAACTCACGCCAACAAATTCTGGATTGAACGCAGAATGGCCATTATTGTTTTAGCAATCTAAATTATTTGCCTGTGCGTGGGACCTTAAAGTCGATCGAGTATAAGTTAGATTGATGAAAAGAATTCTTGCTAAACAAAAGTGGTATTGGTGAAAATAACTTTTACCCAAATAGAAGTGCGACCGATGAAAAAAGATTCACATTTCAATTAGAGTTGTATTGATAAAAATAATTGTTATTTAAACCGAAGTTGGATTGGTGAAAAAATTAATCGATTATCAAATAGAAGCTGGATTGATTAAACAAATTCTTGCCTAAATGGAAGCTGGATTAGTAAAATGATTCCTACCAGAGATGATATGGGATCAATAAAAATAATAATACTGCGTCAGGCGACTAATTTCGAACGCCAAAACGATAGATTACCCACCAAAAAATCCCTTCTCACACCAACATCAATCGTATTGTTATTATTGATACAATAGAAAATCTAATAACAATAATGAACAGCGGAATAAACATTCGAGTTGTTGAGTAATATTATATACGTCAGTAAGCACGCTACGTTCTTCACATCAGTTCGTTTTGTTTCCCTTGGCCGCAAGGAGTGATGGAGGGGGAAGGGAAGGAGGAGGAGCCTGGATCTGTGGAGATGGAGGAGGTGGAACTGGCATTGGGAATCGGAGGAGGACAGGACGGCCACCGTCGGAAGCGTACGCGATGTTTGACGCCAGCGGATGAGATGGAAAGAACTGGAAGACGGGACCGATGGCTGCTCCGACGAGCGACGTCGGAAAAGGCGGAGACGACAGAACCTGGAAGAGGAAACATATGGAGAGTTAATTAAATGTCTGCATCTTCAACCTCAAAGGATATTTCTCCTCTATTGTATTGTATTGTATATAATTTGTATTGTATCTGACCATTTATAAAACGCTTCTCGCAGCAAGAGCCTTTTAGAAGCGCTCCCAGTGCATGCAACTTCAAGAGAAAAGGCAGTTGTTTTGAGATGAGAGAAAGATGACAAAAGACTACCAGAGAGAATGGCAGAGCTGCATCGGTAGCAGCACACATTCCATGCAGTACCGTGCCTATGAATCGAGATTCACACAACAACCGTGGATTATTTACGGGAACTAAATAACAGTCTATAAAAATAATACGCTAGAGGGCAGAAGGAAACATATAAAATGTTGCAACACGCATCTCTGTGTATTTCGCATTGGAAGTGAATCGAATTGGTGTACACTGTGAGAGGAAGCATTTTACAAATTAATGGATACAATACAATTAATAATAATAATAAAAATAGTAATAATAATAATATTGTAATTATCACCAACATCATAACAACAAACAAAATGCTAAAAGTGACAGAAAAATGATTGGAGTTACCTTACATAAATTACACGTTGTTTCTTACTTTAACTTAAAATCTTTACAGCTAATATATTCAAATGCAATTTAAATAACCAATCCGTAGAATTCGCACACGTACCGTTGGCGTCGACAGGAGTCCGTTACTCGCCGGGACCCTCTTTCCCTGCGAGGCAGAATTCGTCACCACACCCTGCGCAACGCTAAGGCTCTGTACGTTGCTGAATGCAGCCGCGGTCGACTGCGCCAGGATGCTGACGGGTGAAGGCACAGAAAGAATCAAAGGCATGATAAGGTCCGACGACTTTGGCAAGACTACGCGGCCCAGTCCGCTTTGAGACGACCCCCCGAGCTTCAGTCCGCTTTGAGATGACCCCCCGAGCTTCAGTCCGCTTTGAGACGACCCCCCGAGCTTCAGTCCGCTTTGAGACGACCCCCCGAGCTTCAATCCGCTTTGAGACGACCCCCCGAGCTTCTTTGTTGACGGCAAGACTAGATTCGTCGGCTTCGCAGCACGCGGCTCGTGCTTCCTTGACAGGTTGAGGGGCTCGTCCTGTTCCGCGCGCGTGCAAACGTCCGCGCTCCGGGGGAACTCGTGAGACGATTTCTGCGTCGCCCTAACGCTGAGGTCGATCGGTTGATCGTCTGCCTCGCTTGACCTTGCCTCGGAGGTCAACGCTCGCGTCCGATCGAGGAACTGCTTGATGGGTGAGTTGAACCAGGCCCCTGAGGAGGAGGATGGGGTGAGGGTGGCAGAGGGAACGGGGGAGGGTCGGGCGGAACCCCCAGGATCGGATTTAGCGGGGGATGGTTTGTCTGGGTCACCGCGTCGGGTCAAGGTCTTCTGAAGGTCATTTGGGATGGGGTGACAGAGGAAGGGAGGTCTTGCGTCGAAGATGGGGACGAGGAGACCGTTGCTGGTTGGGGTGAATGGGGCGACGACGTTTGGGGGACCGTATGTGGGGCGGATGAGAGGGTTCCGGGTGGTTCCTGGAGCGGGAGGACCAAGTAGAAATTTGGGCGGAAGAAAGCTAAACGGAGCGAGCGCAACTTGGTCCTTGCTCGCCGACTTTTGGTCCGTGGTTGCGGGATTGTTAATCGCGTTGCTAGGCGCTGTTGTCGTGGTGACAAGGACCCCGACAACCCCAGAGGCAGTTGCGGTACTGTCCAGGGTTGGTGGTCTTTCCAGTACTCCGGCGATTGTTGTGATGAAGGGATTGTTGGGAAAGAATTGAATTGGAAAGCTGGAAAGCGGATGAGGCTTAAAGAGACTGTCTCCCTTGATGGGCGGTTGGTCGATGGAAAGCGTGGAACCAGTCTGCATGATGCGATTGGTGGTGCTTGCAATGCACGCTCTGCTGAGTGACACGAGGCTGGGGTTGAGTTTTGGGAGGGAAGTTGATTCCTGGATGGCAGGTGGCGCCACGGGAAGATCACCGTTACTTCCGGTTATGATTTGGTCCTACAGTCATATAAACATTTGAAACAGAATCAAAGTCAGATGTACACACAATCTTATTTTACAATATTATTAATAATAAGAATTAATTATAATAAAAAGTAAATGAAAATAGTGATGATAATAATAATAACCCTAACCCTAATTTTAATCTTCTACAGCCTGAGAGATCTTTACTACCTCGTAATTTTTTTATAATAATAATAATAATGATATAAAAATATATATATATAAATAATATAACAATAATAATAAGAAGAAGAAGATTTAGAAGAAGAATAAGAATAAAAGACCAAAATTCCGATATAATTTAAAAATATGAAACAAACTCAAAGCAGATGAAAAAAAAGAAAAGAAAACGTATACAAAAACTAAAATGCAAATGTAAATCTCAATGTAACTGCAAGCATATACATATAATTATGTAAACATAAGTGCAACATCTAAAATGTAAATGTAAAAGTAATTATAGTTCAAGTGTAAATACGAATCTTGTGAATCTCTACGTGCCATGACGATCGAACAATCTACCTTTAATATCTGGCTCTTGAATTCCACAGCAGGCGGGGAATTCCCGCGCTTCAGTTTCACTTTCAGTTTCAATTGCGGAGGAGGAGGAGGAGGAGACGTGGCCAGGAGGGGAATCCCCATCACTCCCAGTCCATCAGTCAACAGAGACTGACCACAGGTGGTGGTCACTTCCACCTTCACACTGACCTCCGCTGACACACTCTCCATCTTTCCCGCATCAATTGGAACAACCACCTCGGCGGTCTCCAAGAGCTTATTGTCTCCGGTAACCATGGCAACGCATGGATCGTCAACAATGGGTTGTTCTGGCATTGATTCGGTTACGGTTGGTCGATCGTGCGGGGAGAGCGTCGCGGCTGCGTGTCTGTTGCGCATGGAAGCCATGGAAGCCAGTTCACGCAGTTTCTTGCGCGCTGGTCGCATGTAGGAGATCGGTAATGGTTTGTCCTCCTCGCATCTCACGTGGCGCTCGAATGTCAACAGCAACCTGAAAACGACAACAACGACAACAATCAGCCACCAATTTGAGAACCATGGCTATAGAACACAATACAAATAGAACAGTACTAGAAAATAAATATTTGAACAAAGAATTAAAATTGACCAAAGTGAATTTTTTCCACTTCAACCAACACCTCCAAAAGACCCGCGAGCTCTCTTACTTACTAAACTATGATAATAAGAAGAAGCATAAACAGTAACAGTAGGAGTAGTAGTAGTAGCAATAACAAAGTACTAGAATACTAGCTGTGTTAGCAGAAGCTATGGTCATAGTGGCATTATTAAAAGTAAACCAAGTAGTTATAATAGCAAATAGTGGTAGCAATTTAGTGGCAATTAGCAGCAGCAGTACAGGTTGGTATTAGTGAATAGTAATATAGCAATTAGTAGTAGCAATCACTAGTGGAAGTAGGCAGCAATTTGTAGTGACAGTCAATAGTAGCAATAGTAGCTGTGTAGCGACGTATAACTACGCTACGGGTCGCTAATATTATTTTATTTAATTTTTGATCGATTATGGGGTTTCAGGGATCTGATATATTTGTTTTATTTCTGTATTTTTGAGCTGCCTTGTGTGACCTATATTTTAATGTTGATTTGCGCTTGACACGGGTCACAGCGACCGCTGACGTAGGCAGCAGTCGTTGCTGTTTCATTAATTGGTATATGTTCACACGCTCTCAGCGATCGTCGGTCGCTGTCTTCAAAGGCCGCGCCGCTTGCAGTCGATGAGGGTAATTAAACTTTCGCACGCTCTCTGAGGTGGTCTGACGATCAGAGTGAGCGAGGAATACAGCCAGCCAGACAAGCACAGGCAGGGACACGGATTGAGAAGGAAACACCGTTGGCGTGTGGGTCCGTGCACGTGTGTTTTCTCAAGGTTGAACTAGTGCATTTAATGCCTACGTGATCAGCGGCAGATGGCGCTTTTCAGAAGGAGAGATAGAAGGAGAAAGACAGTGAGCTATAGACAGACGCGGAGATACACAGGAGAGGACGCAGCTGGCAGCTAATTCTTGCCGCCTTGAAACAGCTGCGTTGCTGCTGGGTTTGCGCGCGCGGCTCACTTGCTGGTCATGCGCAGAAAGGGGGACGCTCTCCTTGTCAGGCAGTAATAAAAGAGCAGCGCGACGCTGAGAGGCTCAGTTGCGCACAGGATCTCAGGGCGGTCGGATGTATTGCGGCGGTTGGTAGTTTTTAGGCTCGATCAAGTTGGTGAAGCATGGCCAGGATAAGCGCCTGCTTGCACTAGTTGCGCATACACGGATTCTGTCGGCGATTCATTCTCTCTCGACATGGAGTCGATTTAATAAAAGAGTTTGTTTGTTGCGAGAAATACATCAGCGTCGCTGCAAGTTTTGTCTTCGCTCTCGCTTCGGATATATTCCTGGATTACTAATTCAAGGCCTCTCTTCGCCCTGTCACACGGAGTGATTTATCGTGGGCTTCGAATCGTCAGCGTTCTGAAATTGTGTTGCGAAGCGGTTGTTCGTATGGTTGCCTAAGGGCGTCTTTCTCAAACGGCTTGGATAAATAGCCGAAATTGTTGTTCATTGCGAGAAATCAGCATCGGATTTAGCTGATCTTTTCGGGCGTTTCAAACTCGACGCCTTTCTGTGTGTTTCGTCGCATCTTGGATATCGTCTTCGTCGCTGTTCTTCGCACACGATCGGCTTTGTCCCTTGTCTTCGGACATAAGGTACGCTTTATTGGGGAATTAATACGATCGGTTATTTAGACATTTTGGGCTGAACTGAAATTGGCTGTGGGACTTGAGAGTCAATCGGGATTTAATTTAGGCATACTCCGGTTGATAGGTGTTTGCATTGAATTGTTGCATTTGATTTTCATTGAATGTCTTTACAAAGGATAGGAACTGATAATTAAACTTACTGACTTTTATGTTTGATTGCTTTGAACATAACTGATGCTAATAGAAGATTCAATTGATTGTGAATAATAAGAAATATTAATAGGACAACTGGCTTTGATCATTGATGACTTTGAATGCAACTGACGTTGAATGAATACTTGATTGATTGTGAGCTATAAAGATAGAAGTCATTTCTATAGCGCTATGGAGGAGTCTAGGCCAGTCACTCCTGCTCAGCCTTCTAGGCCCCCTTCTTCTATGGAGATATTGCTCGAGGCAATACAAACTAATGCTAAGTCGACTCATGAAGCAATACAAACTAATGCTAAGTCGACTCATGAAGCTATGCAGATGCATGCCAGGGACACACAGGAGGCGATTGCCACGGTGGAGTTTAATGTCCTGGCAGTGCAATCAAATGTTAGCGATGCTATTTCCTCAGTGCAATCAAATGTTAGCGATGCTATTTCCTCAGTGCAATTAAATGTAAGAGAAGAGATCTCGGCGGTAAGAGATAATGTCAGAGAAGCGCTGACGGAAGTTGTATCACGATTGGAAAGGCTAGAGGCATCGCCGGTACCCAAGCCTGCTGTGGATTTGAACCCTGGTTACCTCACCGCTATTACCACTGCGGACGCGCCATACCACTCGACCATCGGCCTGGAAGAAACTTTGGGTGCTAGGCCTAAAGATTTCGCACACCCTGGTATATTGCGAAGAAGTGACAGATTGGCTAGTAGGCCGCCAATTTCATATAGGGATTTCGGCAGTCGAAATAACTGGCCGCCTTTCCATCGTTGGGATTCGAACCCTGAAGTCACCTCCTCCTGTCCTCCCTCTATCTCTAGAGCTCGTCCACAGCAGCACGCGGTCCCATCGAGCGAGGATCCGGAAGTGGCGACTCCGGGGAGGCCGATAGGGGCGGGCGTTACAATTGGTCCCACCCAGTGGGGTCAAATTAGTTCTAGAGATTTTGGTGATGATAGGTTAGAAGAGGAAACTGACTATGCTAGAACAGGCGAAATGGCAATGTCTTTTGAAAGAAGGAAGGAAAGGGAATTTGCTGATAATGTGGAAATAATGTCTGATGATGGTAGTGTAGACATTGAAATCAGCAAAATAATGGAATCTAGACCTAAAACTGTTAAAATAATTGATAACAGAATGCATGCAGCACAGCAACCGGAGTTTAGAAATTTTGAAGTGAATAAACCGATCGCTAATAAATTGTTACGGGAGGGGGGTGATAAGGTCAACCCAGTCCCTTTGGCCTCTTCGTCCCTTCCTCTCGTCGAGTATCCTCGACCGGATCCACAATGGAGGCTGCAAGCGCCGCTCGCACACGTCGATCAACAAAGAGTGGAAATGGCACCGAGTCGGGTCGACTTTACACAACCAGCGTCGGTAATGCCGACCTATCAGTCAATGCCTGACTGCGTCCTCGACGGTCGTGCAACGTCGACCATGGTTGGTCGAGACTACGCTCGACCCGACCTTCCTCTTGGACCAGCGGCGATGGCAACGGTCGACTGGATGCAACCATACGCTCGTCCCGACCATTCAAACATGCCGTGGAGGTATGCTCCGACCTACACTCCGAGCGCTTTCTACGGTAGCAGCGACAACCGGGTTTGGGTTGACCCGCTTCGCTGTCTCGACCCGCTTCGACCAAGCGACGCCGTCTTTCCTCGGTGGCCAACGGTCGTGGAATCGGCGAGGATGAGTTCATGCCTCGGCGCGCAAAGCTTCGGATTTAGCCGTGATGCCGAACTACCGCGATGTCAAGTGGTAATGAAGCCGACACCTCTGGAGAGAAATGAAACGACGGCCGATAATAAAGCGACGTCTGCGGTTGGTGAAACGAAAGCACTGGCGCCTACCAACGTTTCGGTCGGTCCTATCAAAATTGTCCCGACGACCACCGTCGCAACGCAAACGACAGGCGACTGGGAGCTACCGTCGATCAGTTCAAAGGGAACAGTCAAGGAACTTGAACCGACCGCGTCTGCAACAGCTAAAGAGGGCGAGGTTAAACAGTCATCGACTTCTCCTCCTAAGCCAACACAATTCCTGAAACTCGGGTCTTTTAGCGGAAAGACGGACGTTGAAACATTCTTACGAAAATTCTCCGTGTGCGCCAGGAATAACCGATGGACGGACGAGGAGAGATTGAACCAATTAGTAGTCTCCTTGGTTGAACCGGCGACTCATTTGCTGAGCGAGTCGAACGCAGATAGCTTGGACACTTGGACGGCTTTGGTACAGCGACTTCGAGAACGATATGGTAACGCTGAACAGCAAGCTTTATTTCAGACACAGCTGAGTACTCGAAAGCAGAAAGCCGATGAAGATATGGGAGCCTTGGTCGATGATGTGCGCCGTCTGACCTCGCGTGCGTATCCGGGCTCTTCGACTGTCCACAGCGAAGCAATTGCTGTTCGTGCATTCCTGGATGCCCTGAGAGATAGAACGCTTGCTCTGAAAATCCGAGAGCGAGAACCGAGATCCCTCGACGAAGCATACAAGGTGGCAATGCGATTGGACGGCTATCAGAAAGCAGAGGCCGGCGGCCATGAACAACAAGACCGACGACACGGCCGTGTCAACGCAATTAAAGAACAGGAAGAAGAGTCGAAAGTAAAGGATCTGGAACGGCGGATGGAGCAAATGAGGAGACAAGTGGAGCGACTAGAGAAGAAGGAGCGACAACCAGTGTCGGCGCCACAACCCAGATACAACAATCGTGGACCCGGAAGAGGTCAGAATGAATCAGCTAGAAATGAAGGATCGAACAACAATGGAGGTTATGGACAGGGAGCTCCGCGATGTTACCTGTGTCATCAGTTCGGACATTTTAGCGCGAACTGTAGGCGTCGACCACGCATGGAGATGGAAACGGAAGCAAGAACTGATGTGCGGCGATGCTATGAGTGTTCAGCAACCGACCACCTGGTGCGCAATTGTCCCCAGCGACAAGCGGCCGAAGCAGAAGCCAATGAGGTTCTGAATGGACCGGCAAATGTTTACCATGTACAAGGCAGCACGAATGCGTATTTGGCTCTGAAGATCCATGGTAAGGACGTGTTGGCCTTGGTAGATACCGGAAGCGAAATGTCACTGGTACCTGCATCCCTGGTGAGACGGAAAGATATGACGGCGTCGAAACAACTGCTAACCGCGGCAAATGGTACAGCTATAGAGGTACTTGGAGAGACAGTCCTTCGATGTCGTGCAGCCGACTGCAAGTTCGATGTTCCCTGTTTAGTAACGGCTCAAGTCAGTGAGTTGATTCTTGGACTCGGGTGGTTGACAGAACAACGGGCTCATCTAAGCATTCCGGATAAAACAATAGTACTACAAGGCCGCTCATTTCCTTTGGTAAGTCAAGACCGGAGGGGAATTTGTCGAAGGATAGCCGCCGCGCAGCACGTGAATGTTCCCGCACTGTCGGAAGTGGACGTCGAGGTGTATGCCATACTTCCAGACCTGAGACCGACCAAAACTCAATGGGCGACGCCGCCACACGTGTTGGCATCTGGACTCGTAATCGCCGGAACGCTTCTACCGGAACGGGCGATCGACCTGACAATCAGAGTGTTGAATCCGACCCACAAGATGATTAAATTGTCGAAAGGAATGCAATGTGCCCTGGAAGAAGTGACAGTAGCCGGAGCTGACCAGGACAGCAAGCCCGCTGCAGGCTGCGCCATGGTGAGGGAAGACAAGGACCATGTCAACTCACAAGATGCAGAGGTAATTCTGAGGCCGTTATGGTCGAACATCGCTGAAGACGTTCCCCTTGAGGTACAACAGAGACTACGTGAAATCCTGATGGATCGTCGCGCCGCCTTTTCTCTTGGTGAATGGGATCTGGGATTCACCGACATTCTACGACATGAGATCGACACGGGTAGCGAAACACCCGTTCGTCAGCCGCTGCGACGACAACCGCTTTCGCTACTCCCTGTCATAGACGAACAAGTGCAGGCTATGTTGGATCAAGGACTGATCGAACCGTCACTGTCGCCTTGGGCAAGCAACGTTGTCATGGTCCAGAAACGAGACGGGACCCCTCGCTTTTGTGTCGACTATAGAGCGGTGAACGCCAAGACGCGCAAGGACGCCTACCCGCTTCCGCTGATCAGCGAGAGCCTGGACGCCCTCGGCGAAGCGAAATGGTTCAGTACCTTCGATCTCCGGGCCGGTTATCATCAGTTGGCTGTTCATCCAAGGGATAAACACAAGACTGCCTTCGTCACCCGACGCGGAAGTTTTCAATTCAAAGTACTTCCGTTCGGGCTCTGCAATTCTCCGGCTTCGTTTGGCCGGATGATGAATCTGGTCATGGCGGGGTTAAACTTCGAGATCTGTTTAATCTATCTTGACGATATCATCGTCTTCGCCAGCGATCTGGAAACCCATTTGATTCGATTGGAGCAAGTTCTCGTTCGCCTGGAGGGAGTTAATCTAAAACTGAAGCCATCCAAGTGCAAACTACTACAGAAAAAGGTGTTGTTCCTAGGTCACGTGGTCAGCGAACACGGAGTAACTACAGACCCGGAAAAGATTCAAGCCGTCCGTGACTGGCCCGCGCCGCGGAAAGTCAAAGATGTTCGAGCATTTCTGGGTTTATGTTCCTACTATCGCAAGTTCGTACCGAGTTTCGCTCAAATAGCCCGGCCACTGCACCAAATGACTAAGAAGGGATACAAGTTTGACTGGTCTGGTCCATGTGAAAACGCGTTCCAAAAGCTAAAGAACTGCTTAACAGAATCCCCCATCTTGGCGCTTCCCAACGATACTGGGATGTACATACTGGATGCGGATGCATCCGGGGAGTCCATTGGGGCGGTCTTATCTCAGATGCAGGAATCGCAAGAAAGGGTCATCTGTTACGGGAGCAGAGTGTGTTCTGTGGCGGAACAAAATTATGACGTGACAAGGAGGGAATTGCTGGCGGTAATCAACTTTCTCAAAGCGTTCAGACCATATCTTCTTGGACGGAAATTTATCCTACGAACGGACCACTCAGCGCTCCAATGGCTCCGCAAGACACCATTGCCTATTGGACAGCAGGCACGGTGGCTCTCAGTCATGGAGGAATTTGAATTTGACATACAACATCGGTCCGGCGCCGCGCACCAAAATGCTGATGCGCTGTCTCGAAGGCCAAACCAAGTCAACGTCATCCAAGAACGACGCCTACCATCTCAGCCTGCCTCGACTGAAATGACGGATTGGGATCCGGTGGTCTTAGCAGAAGAACAACGGCAAGATCCTGATCTAAACTGGGTCTTGCAACGGTTAATGAAATCGACCGAGATGCCGACCGGAGAAGAGATACGGAGTTGCAGTGCAATGACTAAGACGTTGATTCATCAATGGCCTCAGTTATCTGTCAGAAATGGACTACTGCATCGAGCTTGGCTGAACTCTGACGGTGAACCGATTCGCTACCAGTTAATACCTCCAGTCGGGCGACGAGAAATCATCATTCGAATTGCGCACGAAGGGATGTCCGGAGGGCATCTGGGAGTTCGGCGGACCACGGCGCAAGTACGGCAGCGAGCATACTGGCCGGGTTGGAGAGACCAAGTGTACCAGCAACTCAAGAGTAGGGTGTCCCACGATTGCACAGGAAAAATATTTTTCTTGAAACTTGAAATGCAGTCCCTCCAAAAAGTTTCCTTATGGTCCTATGATAGTACCTGCCAAATTTCTGGACATTTTGAAAATATTTAGAGGCCGCTCAAAGCTCACATATAATATGTGTAAGTTGTCACAAATTATACGTGCGACATATAGGCCTATGAGTTTGAAATTTTCGGAGGTCCACACTTTGATCCCACTAGCGTGCTTATGTATTGCTTAATAACCTTATATTGCTCTGAAATACTAAAATCTACAAATATGCAACCTTATTGTATTTGCGAATGAGGTTTTTCAAGCATAAGGACGACAGTTAAGCTCTCGAGCAAACGAATGATGTAAATGTCGTGCACTAGGATTGCAGGTCGCTACCTCCACATGGCAATCATCAGTGGAGTAGAAATGAATAAGGTTAACAGATTGTCAGTCTGATTTTTCTCTAGTTGGTGGAAGTAGCCTACAAACATGTTGGTGTGCTAAAGTTGACCTCTGGACCAGGACAGGAATCAACGGTTGCAGTTTGAACCTTTTGAAGTCGTGAAAGTGTGATGCATTAGGCCTAATTATTGGCAAATGCTTTGAGACAACGGCTTTCAATAACTGCATATTAAATAGAGTTTGCAATGCCTTGCACCCTTCTACATCAGCCATCAGTCGTAACATCTTGTTAACATCACAGAAATCTTTTAAGTCCAGTTGCCTGGTGCATTCTTTGTGTCCTTGGTAAAAATTTGTCCATCAATGGTCTGTAATTAAGCTCTGCAAGCCATTTAAAGATGAATGCTCCAATCTGGTTCACCATCAACCAAACCCTCGACCAATGCTACTGCAGTCTGCATCTAACAAATCATAAGAATTCATTACTGAACAGCTTTAGCGTGGCCATACTCGAAATATGACTATCAAGAATTTTCAAAACTCTTGGTATTCATGGTTGGATTGAACAATTCGGTAGCATTTCGCAAGCCTGTTGCCATCACAGAGCAAGTTGGATGGGTAAGGCAATATAGATCTAATTGCTTTATGATGGAAACGAATCACATATACAGTTGACGACCGTGAATTACAGGGCATCCAACCCAAACAAGTCTCAGATTTGTGATTGACATCTACAGTCAGGCGGTGTTCTCATGTAGAGTCACTGCTCTCTTTGAATTAATCCATAGCTTTATAATTCTGGCAATGCTGCTCTAGATGACAAGTCTGAAAATGATGCAACATCATTCTTGGTATACCAGCACCTAAGATATAAGAGATAGCAATTCTCTCTGTTCTTTCAGTGAGTTCTCATTAATGTGGAATAACGGGGTTATCTCTTCCTAAAAGTTTTTCCCAAACCATGCTGCGTTCAAATATAGTTTTCTCGATCTTTCGGTGAAAGAGTGGCGAGATAGCCAATCGTATAAGACCACGTGTGATTTTTCATAACGTTGGTCTGTGTAAATGACTGTGCTGAACAAACATGACGCAGCTTTGATACAGAATTTCAGCTCAACGATAACGAAGAACGTAGATCGGAGACAATTTCTCGTACAGGTTGTCGAAAAACACAGGCACATGTTTTCTAACCACAATTGTGACAATCTTGTTGACATGTGTAAATGTAGAACGTAGAACTGAAGAACAATTTGAGTGCAGTGATGTAGAATCAGCAGATCAGTATGAGAATAGTAAAAAAATAACGGTCCAGACGTTGATTTGTTGTGTAGCTGCATGGGGTGTGCAATTAAAACTTTACTGTGTGGTCCTAGGACAAATAGGGGTTGAACCTCACAGCCCCTCAGAATTTCTTACTATGAAGCAGATGAAGGTATGGAGGAGCTAAAACCACGACTTGTTACATTATCAAGAGTTTGTAATGACTACTCCCAATGATTAGTTGTGTGTGCACTGATATTGTGTCCAAAGTTCAAAAATCTCAAATTTTTCTCGATTTTGCATTTTTTGAGCCTAAGACTATGCCCAAAATATCCATTGTATCCAATAAAGTTAAATACCTGTTAATTCTACCATTCACGAGCTTTCCAAGGGTAGTAAATTTGTTATAATAGGATCAACGATTGGGATATAAAGGCATTTAGAAGTTGGACACATCAGGCGCAAATTATGCCAATATGGGTTAAATTTGGGCGGCTTGAGCCACCCCTAAATATTTTTTTAGTGTCATAAAACTTTACAGGTGTTATTATGGGACCATATGGAAACTTTTTAGGGGGACTGCATTTCAAGTTTCTAGAAAAATATTTGTTGGGACACCCTACTCAAGAGATGCGACAACTGCGCCCGGTACATCCGAGGAAAGCCACCTCGGCAAGGACAATTACAGGACATGGCCGTCGGAGAACCAATGGAATGTCTCGGCGTCGATATAACCGGACCACATCCTGTATCCAGTCGTGGATATCGCTATATCATGACCGTGATCGATCACTACAGCCGTTGGGCGGAGGCCTACCCTATCCGCAACCAGGAAGCCGCGACCGTAGCCCGGATGTTGATGGACCAGTGGATTCCTAGATTCGGCTGCCCTAAACAGCTCCTGACCGACCAGGGTCCCTGCTTCGAGGCCGCCTTATTCCGTGACCTATGCCGCCTGATGCAAATTGACAAGATTAGGACTTCCCCGTACAAACCGAGCACAAACGGAACAGTCGAACGTCTATACAGAACTTTGAATTCCATGCTCGGTAAAGCTGTCTCTCAAAATCAGAAAGACTGGGACGTTCATCTGCCGTGGGTGATGGGAGCGTATAGAGCCAGTCAGCATGAGAGTACGGGATTCACCCCAAACAGACTTTTTCTCGGACGGGAAACCTGCCTCCCCATCGACCTTGTACTAGGTGACTGCAACCAGAACAATGAACAGCTATCCGTGGACGACTACATACAGAAAAGAACGGACGAGATGCGAGACGTGTTCCAGTTAGCTCGGGAATGCATGCAAAAGCAGGCCATTCGCAGAGCTTTCCGGTATGACCTGCGAGTCAGAAAGCCGTCATTTACGAAAGGACAATGGGTGTACTATTACTATCCCCGGAAGTACACCCGTATCAAGGATAAATGGGCTAAGTGGTTCTGTGGCCCTTACCGTATCATGGAGCAAGTGAGTCCGGTCCTGTTCCGGATCCAGAAGTCCGCCAGATCACAAGCGCTGCTTGTGTACGTCGACAAATTGAAGCCGTACCTGGGTGAACCTCCGTCAGGTTGGACCGAACCTGACCTACAACCGCAGGAACCGATCGAGTTCCCAGGAACCGAGGACACTAACGACGCCCCTGTGGAACTGTCAAGACCCCGCCGCACCATTACGAGGCCGGCCCGGTACTGTTCTTAAATGACAGCATAATGGCGGCCATTTTGAATGCAGAAGCATCTGTAACCATGTTTTATTTTGATTTTGATGAATACATTTTTGATTTACATGTGGTAGGCTTTACATGTGTGTGTTACTGTGTAAATAACTGTATTCTTGCATCGTATGTTGTGCATAGTATTAATATTTGTATTGCATTGCCGACTGTCTGATTAATGTTCGCAATGGTGATATATATTAGTATTGTATTGCATTTGCAATGAAGCGATGGACGATTTTATTATTGCCTCTGCTGTAGACAGAAAACTGGACTGTCATTGCCTGCATTGCGCTATATAAATATTGGTTTTACCTGTTGATGTATATATAAGGTTGCCTATTTTAGTTAAGGCCATTGATGACGATTATGTGACCTTGAACTTAGACTTGCAGTGGAATTAGCCATGATGATGTGATTATGTGATATTATGACCTGCGGTGAAATAGTAGGCCTATATGTTTCTGAGTTAATGCTCGGAGGGGAAATTTGCATTAGGCCTATATTCCGCTTTATCTATAATCTGATTTATGAAAAATAATTTTAAGAGATTTGCACAGTTAAAGTTTAATGCTCCTAATTTCTGTGTATAGAGTTTTTATATGCGTAACTATTGTCATCGCATATATATATAATTGTATGGATGCATAACTGATGATTTAAAGAGGCGCTGAATGAATGTTTTAAGGCCCATATTGCGCTTAACTGCAATCTGTCGGGATTAGGCCTATATATATATATAGTTTGCCGTAATGAGCCCATATAATTCTGAGGATTTGAAGACAACTTTCGGCATTTTATATCAATTAGGATGATAGGCCTACTTGTTTTAATAGCCTAACGCTGAGGAATGGGCGATAATTTAATTTTGCTGCCTTTATGAATATTTTAGTCATGAAAATGTTGGCTATTTAATTTTCTATTTGAGCTGCAGTAGGGATAAACGGGCCATGTAGAATTTTTAATTAATATTAGCTTAGTAAAGGTTTTGCTGCGATTTATTATATGACCTAATTTTTGAAGCGCTAAAGCCTGTGTCATGCAAAGACGGTGGGACTTCAGTGTTGACCTACGTGAGCGATTTTTAGGCGCCTGCTTCCCACGCTCTTCTCTCGCTCCGTGTACGGCTGGAGTGGGGAGAGCGACGTGGTGGTCTGTGCGACACATCATAGGCGGTGAACGATTGACCGTCGTGGATGGACCGACGGAAGGATAATGTTCAGCTGCGCAGTTATAAGTAACGTCGTTAAAATTATTATGGGACTATATAATCATGATTTGATAGTAGGCCTGGATTTGAAGGTTGATAGTTAATACAGGCGCCAGATATGTGGTAGGCCTAATTTCTATCCTACTTTTATGAGCGCTAATTAGGCCTAACTTTGTGCAGGTCAGCGCGACCTTAGTCGTACGATGCACTTTAACCTACATGTATAGAGATGATGTTTAGTTGCCTAATTCTCACGGTTAGACGCACGCTGTAGATGCATGGCGTGGGGAAATAGGTACTGAGTCGACGCATCAACGCGGCGATTATTATCGACCGATGATTTTCCCAGGCGCTGACGCGTGTGTGGCCTGATGCATGTGCTAATAATAGACTGCCTGAAGGATGATGCAAATGCATAAGATAGACTAAAGTGGCCTAACTGTTGATTTGTGCTTTAGACTAAGATCTCATATTAAAATCATGATAATCCTTTTAGGCCTAGGATTTTTACGATTATACAATGTGACTGTTTTGTAACGTTAATTGCAATAATATGTTACGTTAGCCTATGTTTAAATGGCCTATTTTAATTCTGTGCATAATCGGTTGCATTTTTAATAATTAAGTAGGCCTACTGAAAGATGTTGGGAAGGGAGCGGCTTATTAAGCTGAAGTTAGGCTTGGTCTCTTACGGTAAGCTTTGATGGGGAGCCTACGGATAGTTATAATGAGCATTGGCCTTTGGAGACTTAAGCTGTGTGTGTAGTCTCAGGTAATTTGCTATGATAGTACCGTTGTTAATGGGATTAGAGACTTAGGTTTAACTGCTTAGATGAGTCTTTAAATGTAGACGTTTGCCTACAGTGAAATGCCTAAAGAAGTCTCGATGGTAAAGGCCATGGGTGGCCTATTAATCAGATGACCTGTTGTAAAGGTAACGAAGGTCTAGTGGTTTTTGTGGCTGTCCCGTGGGTTCTTAAGTCAATGCTTGCCGTGGAGGACTTTGTGCTTAACTAAACTCAAGTAGACCTATATATAGAATTGTTTTTGAGCTTCACTGAACTATTAGCGATGGAGCTATATAATTATAATAATAATAAATGTTTCTTTCGCTTGAACTGACATTTAACGCTAAAATGTGAACTTTCTGATGCTTACGTTGATGACTGTTCACTGCATATATTTTTAATTCTTGCATTTGAATCCTTGATGTAAAAATTGGAGTATGGCCTTACTAGCATTTCAGGATCCATTTGTCCAATTAAAGGGATCCTGAAATCAGGGAGGGCCGAGAATAGTGTAGCGACGTATAACTACGCTACGGGTCGCTAATATTATTTTATTTAATTTTTGATCGATTATGGGGTTTCAGGGATCTGATATATTTGTTTTATTTCTGTATTTTTGAGCTGCCTTGTGTGACCTATATTTTAATGTTGATTTGCGCTTGACACGGGTCACAGCGACCGCTGACGTAGGCAGCAGTCGTTGCTGTTTCATTAATTGGTATATGTTCACACGCTCTCAGCGATCGTCGGTCGCTGTCTTCAAAGGCCGCGCCGCTTGCAGTCGATGAGGGTAATTAAACTTTCGCACGCTCTCTGAGGTGGTCTGACGATCAGAGTGAGCGAGGAATACAGCCAGCCAGACAAGCACAGGCAGGGACACGGATTGAGAAGGAAACACCGTTGGCGTGTGGGTCCGTGCACGTGTGTTTTCTCAAGGTTGAACTAGTGCATTTAATGCCTACGTGATCAGCGGCAGATGGCGCTTTTCAGAAGGAGAGATAGAAGGAGAAAGACAGTGAGCTATAGACAGACGCGGAGATACACAGGAGAGGACGCAGCTGGCAGCTAATTCTTGCCGCCTTGAAACAGCTGCGTTGCTGCTGGGTTTGCGCGCGCGGCTCACTTGCTGGTCATGCGCAGAAAGGGGGACGCTCTCCTTGTCAGGCAGTAATAAAAGAGCAGCGCGACGCTGAGAGGCTCAGTTGCGCACAGGATCTCAGGGCGGTCGGATGTATTGCGGCGGTTGGTAGTTTTTAGGCTCGATCAAGTTGGTGAAGCATGGCCAGGATAAGCGCCTGCTTGCACTAGTTGCGCATACACGGATTCTGTCGGCGATTCATTCTCTCTCGACATGGAGTCGATTTAATAAAAGAGTTTGTTTGTTGCGAGAAATACATCAGCGTCGCTGCAAGTTTTGTCTTCGCTCTCGCTTCGGATATATTCCTGGATTACTAATTCAAGGCCTCTCTTCGCCCTGTCACACGGAGTGATTTATCGTGGGCTTCGAATCGTCAGCGTTCTGAAATTGTGTTGCGAAGCGGTTGTTCGTATGGTTGCCTAAGGGCGTCTTTCTCAAACGGCTTGGATAAATAGCCGAAATTGTTGTTCATTGCGAGAAATCAGCATCGGATTTAGCTGATCTTTTCGGGCGTTTCAAACTCGACGCCTTTCTGTGTGTTTCGTCGCATCTTGGATATCGTCTTCGTCGCTGTTCTTCGCACACGATCGGCTTTGTCCCTTGTCTTCGGACATAAGGTACGCTTTATTGGGGAATTAATACGATCGGTTATTTAGACATTTTGGGCTGAACTGAAATTGGCTGTGGGACTTGAGAGTCAATCGGGATTTAATTTAGGCATACTCCGGTTGATAGGTGTTTGCATTGAATTGTTGCATTTGATTTTCATTGAATGTCTTTACAAAGGATAGGAACTGATAATTAAACTTACTGACTTTTATGTTTGATTGCTTTGAACATAACTGATGCTAATAGAAGATTCAATTGATTGTGAATAATAAGAAATATTAATAGGACAACTGGCTTTGATCATTGATGACTTTGAATGCAACTGACGTTGAATGAATACTTGATTGATTGTGAGCTATAAAGATAGAAGTCATTTCTATAGCGCTATGGAGGAGTCTAGGCCAGTCACTCCTGCTCAGCCTTCTAGGCCCCCTTCTTCTATGGAGATATTGCTCGAGGCAATACAAACTAATGCTAAGTCGACTCATGAAGCAATACAAACTAATGCTAAGTCGACTCATGAAGCTATGCAGATGCATGCCAGGGACACACAGGAGGCGATTGCCACGGTGGAGTTTAATGTCCTGGCAGTGCAATCAAATGTTAGCGATGCTATTTCCTCAGTGCAATCAAATGTTAGCGATGCTATTTCCTCAGTGCAATTAAATGTAAGAGAAGAGATCTCGGCGGTAAGAGATAATGTCAGAGAAGCGCTGACGGAAGTTGTATCACGATTGGAAAGGCTAGAGGCATCGCCGGTACCCAAGCCTGCTGTGGATTTGAACCCTGGTTACCTCACCGCTATTACCACTGCGGACGCGCCATACCACTCGACCATCGGCCTGGAAGAAACTTTGGGTGCTAGGCCTAAAGATTTCGCACACCCTGGTATATTGCGAAGAAGTGACAGATTGGCTAGTAGGCCGCCAATTTCATATAGGGATTTCGGCAGTCGAAATAACTGGCCGCCTTTCCATCGTTGGGATTCGAACCCTGAAGTCACCTCCTCCTGTCCTCCCTCTATCTCTAGAGCTCGTCCACAGCAGCACGCGGTCCCATCGAGCGAGGATCCGGAAGTGGCGACTCCGGGGAGGCCGATAGGGGCGGGCGTTACAGCTGGAAGTGACAATCAGTAGTAGCAATAGTAGTAGTATTTTGCAGTGCCAATTACAAGTAGCAATAGTAATAATAATTGGTAGTAGAAAATAGTAGCATAGCAATTAGTAGCAGCAATCAGCCGCCAATTTGAGAACCATTGTTATAGAACACAATAAAAATAGAACAGTACTAGAAAATAGCCCTAAATAAATATTTGAACAAAGAATTTAAATTGAAAAAAGTGAATTTTCATCACTTCAACCAACACTGCCAAAAGACCCGCAAGCTCTCTTACTTACTTTTCATAAATGCGTCTGGTGCACGTGGCTGCACTCGTATTTCCTGGATGTCCCCCCATCTGGTCGTAGATCTGCTTCCAGTGACGTCCCTCCGTCACCTGATTCAGCGTAACAGTGAAACAGACTAGAGCAAAGAATCCATATTTAGAAGACTGGTGAAAATAATCCTGAAATTATTGTGTACATCCTTCTCACTCTTAAACAAAGATGTCGCCCCACTTAGCCTTTCTATTGCATTAAATACGATGTTTTATATATTGCCCAAATTCATTTTTTAAACATAATTATTCGTCAATCTGAATTCATAAATATAATTAGTCTTCTGTGGTATTCGTAACTATGGTTACCGCAACTATGGTAACCGTGGTTATTGCAGATGTAATCGCCGTAGTTACGGTAACTATTGCAATTGTAACCATGGCAACCGTAACTACGGTAATTGTAGTCATGGCAACTGAAACTGTGGCAATCATTTGTTTTCCCCCGTCTATTATTACTCAATTTAGCTACAGCAGAAGGCTCGTAAATGACAACCTTTACAGTACAGTAAATTACTGTTTTCGTAAACCGTAAATGACGCTATGATTGGTCGTAACTCTTTCCGCTCACCTTATCGTAGCCACCGAACTTCTGCGAGTAGATAAAGAACTGGAACAAGTCGACTGAAAACCAAAAACAGAACATTTCATCAGTAAGCTTACACCATTGAAATGACAACAGTTACTGTAGTATTGGCAGCAATAGAAGCTCAAAAGAAAAAAACAGGATTTGATTTAGGATTGTCAATACGTAGTACTTAGCAATTTTCAGTGGCAATTAGAATCCGATTAGAATTAAATTAGAATCATATAAGAATTAGATTAGAATCAGATCAGAATTAAATTAGAATCAGATAAGAATTAGATTAGAATCAGATCAGAATTAAATTAGAATCAGATAAGAATTAGATTAGAATTGGATTAGAATTAAATTAGAATCATATAAGAATTAAATTAGAATCAGATAAGAATTAAATTAGAATCAGATAAGAATTAAATTAGAATTAGATTAGAATTAAATAAAATTAGAATCAGTTAAGAATTAGATTAGAATAGAAAAAGAATAGAATACGAATACTTGCCTTCTTTGAATCCGAGCGATGGGATGCGTTTTATTGGCGTCTTCCGATCTCTCATAAACTTGTAGAGATGTTGTTCGAACGCGTCTTTTCCAGCCGAGATGAGTTCGATACCAGACGAAGGCATCGACGATAAACCCTTGAAACGCTTCACCTACATTGAAAGCAGAAACAGTGAGACAGACTGAATAGGACAGAAGCATACAGACAGACAGACAGACAGACATACAGAGACAGGTAGATAAACAGAGACAGACAGACAGACAGACAGACAGACAGACATGAAGACAGACAGACAGGTAGATAAACTGAGACAGACAGACATACAGACAGACATACATGAAGACAGACAGGTAGATAAATTGAGACAAACAGACAGACAGACAGAGACAGGTAGATAAATTGAGACAAACAGACAGACAGACAGAGACAGGTAGATAAATTGAGACAGACAGACATGAAGACAGAGACAGGTAGATAAACAGAGACAGACAGACAGACAGACAGACAGACAGAGACAGGTAGATAAATTGAGACAGACAGACATGAAGACAGAGACAGGTAGATAAACAGAGACAGACAGACAGACAGACAGACAGAGACAGGTAGATAAATTGAGACAGACAAACAGACAGACATAAAGATAGACAGACAGAGAGAGAAAGAGAGCGCCACAAAGAGACAAAGAAAGTTAGACAGTCAGATAGTTGAGCAAAGTAAACACAGAAGAAGTGTATGTAGAATAAAAAAGAAAAACCATTTGAGAAAATAGCCGCAATAAAACAATTGGCCAAAAGTCACTTCGAAAAGAGACACAGGATCTAAATGGCGCTAGAGAAGGGGGAGGAGGAGGAGGAGGATTGCCTGTGACGACCGGAATGAAGGAGCAGAGCTCAACAAACCAGGGCGGTACTTAATGGGCTGGCAGATAGGAAGCCAGTGAAGAACTTCCAGCATATAACTAGCTAGAGGCTTGACCATAGTTTGGAATTTGCCGAATGAAGCTGCTGCAGAGAGTGAACCTTGGTCGTGGCATGCTATTTTGCTAGATGATGGGAGGCCAGAGCAGAGCGATGAGCAATGGCTGAAGATAGATGCGATGCAGGATTGCAATAGAGTAGACATTCTATATAAGTTAGGGTCTCGAAGGAAAAGAGAGGACAACAGGATGAAGCAGTTGGTGGCAGTTCTGAGAGAGAAGATCAGAGAAAGAGAGAAGGACAGACAAATAAATAGTAAGAGATAGAGGGACAGACAGACAGATGCAGACAGAGACACAGAGAAAAGACAGACACGGAGACAGAGGGAGACAGACAAATACAGAGAGAAAGAGACAGAAACAGACAGACATACAGAGACAGATAAAGACAAAGAAAAAGAGACAGACAGACAGACAGATAGACACAGAGAGAAGACATAGAGACAGAGAGAGAGACAGACAAAGAAAGACAGAGAGACAGACATAGAGAGACAGAGAGAGACGCACAGAGACAGAAACATAGAGACAGACAGACAGAGACAGACAGAGCGAACTCTGCCTCCATCTACCGTTGCTCTCATCCTCTGTTGCTGCTGCTGTTGTTGTTCTCCATCATCCTCCGTCGTCATGGCAACCTGACCTGCATCTGAATCCACCGATTCCATGGAATCGAGTCGAGAGAACTTTCTGCGTCGCTTTCGACCTTTCAGTTTCGGAGCTGAGCAGAGGTCAAAAGAGGTCAAAAACAACTTAATTTACTGTAATTCATAAATAAATTCATGTCCTATTGACATAATATGTAGAACTCATGATTGCTATTGCTATTATTATTACTACTATTACTTGTACTAATACTATTTGTTTGTTTTACCAGGAAAAATCCATCAGGCTCTAATCCTATACTGTCCATCTGTGTGGTCCAACTGTACTTTTTTTGGTCCTTGTCCCTAATGTGTTACTGTTTTATTCTCAAAATAACTGGAAATTTTAAAATACTCTAAAGAAAAAGAACTTGTGAATCATCTAGTATTCCGTAATCATCATCATTATCATCATCATCATCATCATCATCATCATCATCATCATCATCATCATCATCATCATCATCATCATCATCATCATCGCCATCATCGTCATCATCATCATCATCATCATCATCATCATCATCACCACCACCACCACCACCACCACCACCATTATTATCATCACCCCATCAGTAGCAGAATGGTAGTAGCAGAAGCAGTAGTAGCAGTACTAGCAGCAGCACAAGTAGTAGGCAGCAATAACAGAAGCAGTAGTAGCAATGCCAGTAACAGCACTGCCCAGTATTTGTAGTATTCATTGCTATAGGGTCCATTCATTACCATCACTACCACCACCACCACCCCCACCCCCACCACCATCATCATCATCATCATCATTCATTCATTCATTCATTCCTATAAAGTCCATCCAATTACCCAATCTGTCTTTCCTGAAGTCGTGATACATCAGCTGTGGATGTGAAAACGTCTCTCGACAGAACATCATCCTCGCATCTGCGTCATCGTCGTTGTCCCTGGCAACCGCCAGTCCACTCATCGCCATGACAACGACGCTCCGCATCCAGTCGCTGCTCGCTCCTCCGTCTCTCGCCTCAAGACGCTTCGCCAACGCTCGACAGCGACAGTACTGCGAGTAGGTTACTATGACGACGGACGTGTCTCCATGACGACAGGCGGTTGCGTCATCATCACCTGAAGAAACATATAAGAGAAGGTGATTGGTTGGCAGCTGATTGGTTGGCAGCTATTTGGTTGGATCTGACGTTTCTAATTTTAGTCTATTTTTGGAAAGTGAATATTTTATGCCAAAGTCTTAAGTTTTGGGTAACAACTGCTGGGGGTCCGTGGCTCAGTTGAGAGAACGCTGGTTGTTAAACTGAGAGTCATCCACGCGATCCGGGTTCAAGCCTCACACAGGGCATTAATTTATTAAAGTTTCTGTTAGCTGCCATTGGCGCTTTGCTGTTGTGTTGTTTGACTCGGGTTCTACTTTTAATAAGATAGCCCCTCCCACTCCTGCTTGGCCGAACCAGGAGTGATCCAGCACATAGGCAATTAGTGTTAAGTTACCGAACCCACTGCTGTAAAGCCGACCTGCGTGTCATGCTATAGTGGGCCGTATTTCGTATAAACTGTACCTGTAATCATTCTACGGTTTGTCAGATTGAATCATTAAATGAAGATTATTACAACTGCAGCACAATATAGTTAACACGTTACAACAACATCGAAACAAAATTTTCGATCTTAACGAATCGTAGAAAGTTAAATTGTGGTGTTTAATGAGAGGACAATATTTAATGACAATGTCGTGCATAAAACTATCAAATAACTAGCTAAATAAAACAAGCTGCACATCGACAGTCTGATGTCTTGAATTTAAACAATTCTATTTATTGATTGAATGATTGAATTCGAATGATAGATTGATTGATTATTAATTGATTGATTAATTGATTGATTAATTGATTGACCAACGATTGACTAGTTTAATTTGATTGATTGACTGACTGACTGACCGACTGACTGACTTTTATTAGTCAGACTGTCCATATAATAACTTTGAAAAATATTACCATGTTCCCTGAATCCATTTCTGCTGTTGTGGTGACTAGAGGTCGGGTCGTCCTTCGTCTTTTCCGTTACCATGGCAACATCCACTTCCTCCATCTCCGCTTCCGGTTTCGTCTGGTGATGTGGGCGGGGCATCTGGAAGCCATAAGGCCACGTGACTGGTCCGTCGACGACCCACTTGACAAGGTCAACGACCTCAAGGACGACCTTCTCATCAGCCACCAACAACTCATCCTTCACAGAAGACAGACAATGCAGTAACTTTGAGACAGGCATCGAGACAATAGACTCCAAGACAATAGGCTCCAAGATAATAGGCTCTGAGAGTCCAAGACAATAGGTTCCGAAACGAAGACAATGGGTTGGAGACCGAGACAGAAGGTTCCAAGACAATAGGCTCTGAGAGCCCAAGACAATAGGTTCCGAAACGGAGACAACGGGTTGGAGACCGAGACAATAGGTTCCAAAACAATAGGCTCTGAGAGCCCAAGACAATAGGTTCCGAAACGGAGACAACGGGTTGGAGACCGAGACAATAGGTTCCAAAACAATAGGCTCCAAGACAATAGGCTCTGAGATGGAGATAACAACCTCCGAAACCGACAGAGTAACATCACTTTAACTATTATAATTACAATTTTTTTAAGTAATTATAAATATGACAAAAATTCAAATTTTCTTATTGCTGTTATTATTGTCAACAGCATTGTCATCGCCACCATCATCAACATCATCATCATCATCGTCATCAACATCATCATCATCATCAACATCATCAACATCATCAACATTCAACATCATCATTCTTTTCGCAGAGGATAAATAAAAAAATTGACAAACCTGCCACAAATAGGCCGACTAAACCACACACAAGAATATATCATTGATAGCATTCAATATTTATTATTTATTTATTTAATACCATTACTACCACAATCACTACTACTACGCTACTACCACCACTACTATAACTATTATTATAACTAATATTTATGGTCCTCCAGGAACTTAGAAATTATAAAAGCAATGCATTATTATTTAACCCTCTTGCCCCGTATAGCCGCTATAGCGGCTTGGTGGTCTTTGACAAATACCCGTAAAGCCACTATAGAGGCTTCAACATATAAACCGTGGCTTATTGGTTTACTTACTATTATATATTATTATTATTATATATTATATATATTATTATATTATATTATTATATATTATTTTATATATTATATATATTTATATTTATATATTATATATAAATATATATATATTATTATATATATATTATATTATTATATATATATATTATATATATATTATATATATATTATATATATTATTATATTATATTATTATATTATATTATTATATTATTATTACTATTATATATTATTATTATTATATATTATTATTATATATTATTATATATTATTATTATTATTATTATATATATTATATAAATTATTATATTATATTATTATATATTATATTATATATATTATTATATATATATTTTATATATATATTATATATATTATATATATTATATATTATTATATATATTATATATTATATATTTATATATATTATATTATATATTATTATATATTATATATATATATATAATATATACTTTTTGCTCAGGGCCATCGGGTGGGCGTTCCGCTTGCTGTGGGGCTATAGGGGTGAGAGGGTTAATATAATCATCTATCAATACTATTTACTATAATCATCATTATCATTAGAGCAGTAGCAATATTAATGAACAAGCTTCAATAGATGACCACGAGCAGTTTATAAGTGAAAGACTTGGTCAAGGTCTGAACACAGCAACTCAGGGTATTAGCTGTAGTAATACGACAAAGCTTCAATAGAAGACTCCGAGCAGTTTATTAATTGAGGACTGACTTGATCAAGGTCTGATCACAGTAACCATCTCTGATGAGATGGAGGTTGAAAACACTGAGTACTCTGACGTATCGGCTACCCTGCACCCCCTACCCCACTTACCAGTCCGTGATGAGCGAGGCGTCCCGATGGTGTACTGTCGGGTGTGAAGTAGAGTTTGACGCTGGCGAGTTTGGTTCCGACGGACCTTCTGCTTTCCCAGAGCAGCTGGAGTTCAGCGACACAGATGGGAAGGTGGGAGAGGATGCGAACGAAGAAGAACTGACCGACTGTGAAGGATCGGATGATGGATGAGGTGGATTGATCATCGGAGGAAGGAGGAGGAGGAGGGCGGTAGGAGAAGGATCGGAAGAAGGTATAGGGACCGTGATGACCCCAAGATGGACCGACGAACTGTTGTGAAAGAAAAAGGAAACAAATGACAATAAAAAAACTGATGATAATCGCATTAAAATCACCTCTGTGTACTTATCACCCTTTTTAAATCACCTATGTATGCTTATCACCTTTTTAAATCACCTCTGTGTACTTATCACCCTTTTTAAATCACCTCTGTATACTTATCACCCTTTTTAAAATCACCTCTGTGTACTTATCACCCTTTTTAAAATCACCTCTGTATACCTATCACACTTTTAAAATCACCTCTGTATACCTATCACACTTTTAAAATCACCTCTGTATACTTATCACCCTTTTTAAAATCACCTCTGTGTACTTATCACCCTTCATCCTCTTCGTACTCGTAACTCCTTATAATTATTATGTTCTCGTAATCATTACATCATCCTCAGTGGCATAGACAAGGAGGTTTCGGCGGTCAAACCACCCATTGGCCTAGGAAAAAAGTGTTTGAAAAGGTTATTTATCCGCTTAAATTAGAAGAAAAAAAATTGCTTGTAGTAACAATAATATTGTTTTTCTTACTTCATTCCCTTTGTTACTTTAATCCCTTTTTATTTACTGTAATACTGTTGGGTTGGTGTCAGAAAGCGCATCCAGCCAGGCCATAAAACCTCCGAAATCCCCAGCATAAATTCCTGGCTATGCCACTGACCATCCTCATCACTTATAATACAAATTGTGCAGATCCCTCTACCTCTCCTTCTTTCTCACTTTCTCTCCCTCTCTGTCTCTGTAACCACTCCCTCTACCTCTCCTCCTCTCCCTGTCCCTCTCTTTCTCTCTGCTTCTTTCTTTCTGTCTGTCTGTCTGTCTGTCTGTCTGTCTGTCTGCCTGTTTGTCTGTCTCTCTCTCTCTCAATAGTACTTGCACCAAAGTAAACAGTAATTCGTACTCATAATAATTATGTTAGTGTCACATATTATATGCTGAATAGTGAATAATACCATATTTTAAAAGAGTTCCTGTAAAACAATTTATGTAAATGTCAGCAACTAAAAACAATTATCATTTTGTCAAATTATTCTGGGGGAAAGTAATTTCTGGTAGGTGGATACATAGATCTGTCCAGTAGATTTATGCTCAACAGGCAAGTCCAGGATGAAGTTCCCTCAGAAATTAGATCCCCTGCAGAAAAATTTGACAAAATTATAAGTTTTTAGCTGCTGCTTACATATTATTTTACAAGAACTAATTTGATATACCATGATATTGTTTAGTATTATATGATTAATTGACTGTAATGCTATTATTTACTATATAGTATCATATAAAAATTATTATATAGTACTATAATGAGTATAATTTACTGTTAATATGTGTGCAAATACCGTCTTTTTACAACTAAATGGCTTCTCTAATGTGTCATCCTTCTAATTTGAAATTTCAAACTAACATATTTAAGCTGTGTTATTATTGACTTCTTATATAGCGCACCTTCAAGGTAAACTACTCAGAAGCGCTCCGAGTCCAACAACAGCTAAATAAGGCACTGAGTAAAACAACATCATTACTACATGGCATCCAAATGTTGGTATTTCTTGCCTGATTTTTGTGTCATTTATGCTAATATTTGTGTTCTGATCAACAATTTAGGACCGTCGTGAGCAACAGGGCTGATTTCAATGCAACAATTATATAATTGGACTACCATCTGCAATAATCATTCATTGCAATCGTCCAGCAGCAGAACTCATTTGCTGAACTTGATACACAAAGAAATTCTTAGACCACTGTTTTTATCAGCAAAGAAATAATGGAGTAACTATGTTAAGATGAATGGCAGCTGAAAATAATGTTGCAATGCGGAAATTCGAAAAATCTACGATGGGGGACCCAAACCCCTCCCCTGCTCGACGCTACGCACGTAGGCAATCGCCCGCCGGATGCCCGTTTGTCCCCTTACCCCCCCCCCCCCGAACTCTTGCATCCCCAAGAAGAGGGAGACAAGATTATACACTGAACTCTCACCATCGACCCCTTTATTAAATATGGGAGTCCATGCGTATACCTACGTAACAGTGTGTGTGTGTGTGTGTGTGTGTGTGTGTGTGTGTGTGTGTGTGTGTGTGTGTGTGTGTGTGTGTGTGTGTGTGTGTGTGTGTGGGCGTGTGTGGGCGTGTGTGCGGGGGTGTGCGCGTGCATGTGTGCGTGTTTGCACAGGTAGACCTATAGCCTACCATACACGTGACTGACTAGGCCTAAGACTAGTATTCTGTGTGGGTGCTTTGAGACTGAAAGAAGAGACATTAAAATGGCGACAAAGCATCAAAAGAAGTGGACCAATCCAATTGTGTAACCCACCCAGCCCCAGGCACTTCCTCCTAATATACAAGAAGTGCTAGCTATTTCATTTTCTTAGCCTTGGCGTAGACTGAGAGCCAGTGTTTAATCTAATCACTGCTTTGGGGTGGGGGTGGGTAATTCGGGTCTAGGGAGAGGGCCGGGGGGGGGAAAAGGCCGTTTTGGCCGGATATTTTGGGCGACACATTCATCTCATCGATCAAATTTTCTGACAACTTTTTTAGTCATTCTTTTTGTTTCACCTAAATTTACCAGCATGTACGCAAGGCCGTTCGATTTTTCAATATGTTTTATCCGGGGTTGTCCTACCATGGGTGGGTTTGTCCGGGATTTTATTCGGGGGTTTGTCCAGTGGGTTGTCCGGGGTTAATGTCCGTTCCCCGTAACATTAATCTCGAAAACAAATTTCTGTCTTGGATTTGAACCTCTTGGTTAAGAGTTCAACACACCAAGCAGTGGACCAAAGTGCGAAACTAAACAAAATCGACCTACTTCTGGGGCTTTTAAAAAATGGCGACTTTGCGATTTTAAAAATAGCCATCGCGCCAATTGTACAAATCTGTTTCTCTATTGCATTCGCATTGCTGGTGCATGTTTTAAATTCACCGCAAACTTTTAATAAGTCTTTAAATATTGTGAGTGTATTACTCAGTCTCGTTAATCGTTACTGTGGTAGCGATATTAAATGTAGGGTCTGTATCCTTACGTGCAGTCTCCCAATGTCCATAATAATTGTTGTAATTAATCCAACTTTCATGCGCACGAAAATAATTTTAAACAAGTCGCTTATATTTATCTACATAGAGTTTCTCTCATTAATATAACTTCCATTTAAGTAAAGAAATAATTTAATCAATTAAACTTCTAATTACGCAAGGTTCTTTTAATCACTCCAATTTATATTATAGGCTTGTTTACACACAACATTCCCGCGATAAGGAACACTGATAAAAAAAAAGGATTTATAAAAATTATGCGGTGATTAAAAACAAATTTATTCTAATTTAGACACCACTATTAAAAACAATATATTTGTTAAAATTGTGTGAAATGGCTCAACCAACTGAGGTAAAAACCACAAAACGGGCGTAATGAATAGATCTATTAGAAATTTACAATGTGTGGATTTTAAAAGAACCAACATGACCAGGCATGTAGGCCTACGTAGGAGTGTAAATTGCGTTTGTATTTATTTCTGTGCCGTTCATGGACGCACGCACAAAAGGGCAAGAGGGGCACTGATCCCTGGAGAATTTACACCTATTTTTACCCCTAGGTCTACTTTTTAGTCCTTAACTCATTTCCTCGTACTAAAACCCTAATTATACACAAATTTATGCTACGTTAAATTTAATTTAGACACCACTATTAAAATTATTCATGTTCTTAATTTTTCTGCTTTGCAATATTCAAGGTCTTGCCAAAAAATTAACTGTGGCCATTGCGTTTGTCCCGCTCCTGCAAACATTTATGCGGACGCCCATGGTGTCGTTTGAAGATGGCCTACTTGTTTCACTACTTGATAGAGGCCCACAATTTCGGCTATCAACCTTGAAAATAATTATAACTTTATATTATTTCTTTTATATAAAATCACTTTGAATAGGACGTCACAGCAAGTACAATATTATTACAAAAAACTATGTACTATTGCTATTAGAGTAGGAAGCCAAGTATCTTCTGGCATAGTATAATATTGTTATATTTTCTCTCGGTCCTTTCGCGTCGTGTTGGACCCACAAGCTTTCCCCCTCTCCCAGACGGACGAATGAACCGTCCAAGAAACTGCATTCACATCCCCGATAACAAACTAATCTCCGCAGCCTAACCGGGCCTTTCAAGAACCAAATCACAGCCGTCCAACAAAACCATTCGGGGCAGCAACTGCGGTACCGCCAGGGAAGGAGGGAGGCAACGGGGCCGCCACCCGGCCGCCGCTACCTGTGCGAGCAGCCGCCGATGGAGCGGTGTAGCCTTCCTGCCCGGCTGCAGCTCCAAGTCTCCTCAGCCGGAGTTTAAAATATTCCGCACTCTCTTTCTCTCCCTCTCCCTCTCTCTTAGAAGCACACACAAACTCCTCCGCCAACACACACATGCATAAAACAATATTCCAGAATAGGCCACAGCGGCTCAATGACCGAGTCGCGCCCACCCTCCACTCTGCCTCTGACAACACCCACCCTCCCTCCAGCCCCCTCCAGCCCGCCCGCCCCGCCCGCCCCAGCCACACCGTTAAGGCCGCCACGCTCGCATATGATTATATACTCGCCTGGCCCTGTTATGTATATTATGTACGTTGGCGATAAACTTTGCAATAGTACAATTCGTCCTATGCACGATATATCGGCCGAAAGCGAAACGTTGGCCGGATCGCAGTTCGGCGAAAAACATTCGACGCGAGTTTACCTGAATTTCGGCCGAGCTGGTCATTTCTTTTGGCGATTAATTCTCGATTTGCAATAATAATTACTAGAAGAACACTGTAGTACTCGGACCAAAGGGCCAACGATGCTCTGGCTGGCTGGCGGCTCCCTCCGTTACAATGGCCCATGCATCCCTGCCGCCGGGTGACGTCATGATTTGCATAATTATGCTCAGCAGCGTGGCTCGTGAATATTCATGAACGGTGTGCGCTAAGCGGCCGCCGACGCCGCTGGTCGCATTTTCATCCGCGCGGTCGTTCGCTTGAATTTCCGTCGTTTTGGCTTCGAAATGCAAAGAGAAGTTTCCGTTTTCGTGGAAAATGCGACGCCTGAGCAAAAATGCTTCGTCAATGCGATAAAAACTGTTGCTTACGACACCACGAGACCTGACCAGTCTGTCTCCCCGCCTCCTGTGTTCTTAGTTTTCCATTGATTCGATAGGTGGCAGAAGGTGCCTGGGGCGTTCCAGCCATCTAGCGAATGCGCGGTCACTTAGCCTATGTTCTCTTAATTCAGTGACACACTAGTCCAATGTCTTTTCTGAATGTCATTATGTCATTACCCTTCATTTATTAACAATATTGACAATTAAGTTGAAATGCATTATAAATGGCAAAATGCGCAAGAATTTCGAACCAGAGCAGTTATCTTAGCAAAGTTGCTAAGGCCGATTTAAAATCACGAATATAATTAATGTGTTAATGTAAATGCACTCGATTTTGTATACCGACCGTATTATAAAGGCCTTGACCCAGTTAATTTTTTAATGAATATTTACAGTTCGCTCAAGAACCGTGCTAGCTCGAGAATTAAATCTCTAAAATATAACAAAACCGCCAGCGTTGAACCTATAATCACTAAACCAGCATTTGCTTTCATTATTAAGGGAAAATATCAGATTTAAAAACTAAAATTAAAATAATAAGTTCGACTTATTTCACGTAAACGAAATCTCGTGGACATTTTAAGAAAATTTATTTAGTGCTATTTCGCGATTTTTCGGAACCGCTGGCTTTGATTTTAATTGTATATGCGATACTGGCCGTATGTATATCAATCCAATAATCTAGGCCTAATGATTGTCTAATCTGGGGGAACGGACATTAGCCCCCCTGGACATTATCCTCCCCGGACATTATCCCCCCGGACATTAGCCCCCCGGACATTATCCCCCCGGGGTAGGACATTATCCCCCCTGTACATGATGTCATTAGGCCTACCTAAAAGTGATGCACATAATGTAATTAATGGGCCTATGTTACATGAATATCTATACATTACACATTAGTTTAACATCCTGTAGGAATATGTTAAGTTAATTGAAGGTTTAATATGTATATTATAAGACATTTTAAAGGTCTGAAACGACGCTAAGAAGTCTACGAAGCTCATACGTAAATGTCGTTGTAGCCATAACTGACACTAACAATTAAGTAGGCCTACTTACTGCATACGATTCCCATTCGTTCATTTCTTTAATGTAGGCTATTGAATCTAATTTTGAATGGAAACAACGCTAATAGCCTAAGTCTGACGTTAACAAACCTTTGTTGTAAGACACTATAAACAAATAGGCTGCATAGGCCCTATATACGATTCCTATTCGTACATTTCAAATCTAAGTCTATAAGCCTATTGTTACAATTAGGACCTAAATGACACTAAGTACTTTCGTTTGCATGTGAATGCCAGTGACAAGTCTTATCGGTTACGGCATTATTCTACGATTTACACATAAGGGGGGCTTTGTCCGGGGAGGATAATGTCCTACGCAAAATCGGGGGGGATATGTCCGAGGGGGCTAATGTCCGGGGGGATAATGTCCGGGGGGATAATGTCCAGGGGGGGCTAATGTCCTACAACCGTCTAATCTGAGCCTACGTTAAAAAGTCTGAAATTCAGAATGTTGTGACTGCGGCTGTGTTACTGCGCCATATAAATTGTCATTATTATTATTATTATTATTATTATTATTATTATTATTATTATTATTATTATTATTATTATTATTATTATTATTATTATTGTTATTATTATGTTCATTAACATATTAACTAAACTAGAACGAATGTTGAATCGGATGCGGCGACTGGGATTCCTTTCCACGATGTTCCCGAACATTGAGAAATTAGTTGCCGGTGACACGAAACGGAGTATCCCCTTTGAAAGCTATCCGGGGGGATGAATTAATCTATCCCCCCGGATGGAATTAACCGGTCTATACCATCCGGAGGGATAAACCATTCTATCCCCATTTTTGAAAAATGCGCATAATAAATTTTTTTATGCTGTAATCAAAATTTAAAGTGACTCTAATTGTTTTAAGTGTCCTAAGCAATGCTCAGATAAAGGCAACTCGAATTTATTTAGTGACTCTGAGTGTTTTTAAGTGTTTTAAATGTTTTAAGTGCTCTAAAAACAGGGCAAAACAAATTATCTAGTAGGAATAAACATACCTGTTAGTGTCATTGTTGAAAACAAAGCAGATGAAAATCAATTTGCAAAGAAAAATACACACAGAAGCGGTTTTTCGACTTTTTTTAATATGGGGGATACAATTAATACGGGGGATACTCTATTTCGTGACAGGAGCTGATGCTGGGCTGCTTCGTAATAAGTAAGTAAGTAAGTAAGTAAGTAGCCTTTATTTGCATATGTCAAGCGCACATGCATTACATTGTATAACAAAAACGAATACATACATATATCTAACTATGATAGAGAACAGCAATTAAAATCATGTTAGCTTGTATCTAAATATAATTATAAATGCATCTGTTAATAAAACTGTTTTTAAACAAATTTGTTTTAACGAGAGGCAACAGGAAAGGATGTCCTCTCTTGCGAAGTTGATACTTGTCCTCCCGAAGAGGTGCCAGGAGCTGGTGAATGCAATGGCCAAAGAATTGAGCTCTCTTGAAGAGCTTCTTGTCTGCTCGAGCAATCAGCTCTTCCACTGTATGAATCTTCTCAGAGATTTGCCATCGACGAGCCTTTTTAGGGCAGCGTTGACGCGCGCAATATCATGTGCCATAAGAAATCCAGCAAATGAAGGTAGTGCATACATGACTCTAGAGACAACGATAGCTTGAAATATTACGTCCAGCTTCGAGATATGTAGGCCCTGATGTCTCAGCTGGTTCAGTAGAAAGTATCGCTGGTTTATTATACTAAGAATGTAGTTAACATGACTTGAGAAAGAGAGGTTAGCTTGTAAGATGATTCCTAACAACTTGAAACTGCTCAGCTGTTCAATACCGGGTAGAGGCAGACAGTGGTCTAAGGAGCGTTCGATACCAGGACGCCTGAAAATGATCTCCTTGGTTTTCGAGACGTTTATGTTTAGTTTGTTTATGATGGCCCACTGCTTAATATTATCAAATTCTTCATGGAGTCCAATGGTGGCAGTTTCTGGATTTAATACACTCAGGTCATCAGCGTATTTACACAATTGGTTGTCATCACATAAGGTGCAGAGAGCTGCTATGAATATGATAAACAGAACTGGTCCGAGCCCAGACCCTTGTACGATACTTTGAGTTATCGGTAGCCAGTTGGATAGCTTGCAGTCTAATTTCACTGACTGTGTTCGACCGCTTAAGAAGTTAGCTATCCAGTTATAGATGTTAGGAGGAATATTGAGATCTTTCAGTTTCTGGAGGAGAATAAGGTGGTTGATGGAGTCGAACGCTTTCGAAAAATCAATAAGAAGACAGCGAACGTAGGTGTTATGTTCAAGAAGATTGGTTATTTTGTGTAGGAGATAGACAAGAGCACACGTGGTGTACAATGCTAAATGTCAATCATGTCCTGAGGAACCTTTTTCCACCTCTTACAAAAACCACCTATAACTTGCGACCTAGACCACATCCCTTTGTTCTGCCAGTTAACCCTCGGGCTACCAAGGGGGGGTGGTTGCCACTCCCCCTAGGTTTTCCCAAATAATTCTTGTTTAGTTCGGATTAAAATTTTGAAAAAATAGGTAGCTGTAGAGGGTTCATTTGCACACATTTCGAGGTAAAATTTGTGATGATACTAGATACCGTTCAAAAGTTGTATCCGATATCCCCGAGGCACCAGGGGGGTGGATACCACCCCCCTAGATTTTTGGCTATATCTTATCCGTCGTTTAATATGAAGAGACACAAATTATACCATTCTATAGAGGGAATGTGGGGCTACATTTCCATGTTCATTCAGTTGTCTTATGACAACCGGAAGTGATCAAAATAAATTAAAATATATAAAAATAGATTACATTTTCGTAAAAATTTCATGTTTTTCCATTATAGCGTATCCATAATTTATTTTTTAAGAGAAATAAATTATGCCATTTGATAGAGGGCATGAAGGGCTATTTTCCATACCAATTAATTAGACTTTTGATGACCGGAAGTGCTCAAAATAAATTACAATGTGTGAAAATGTTGGGTTTTTCCAACGAAAATCGATATTTCTGTGTAAACTTTATCACCAGCAGCTATTGAACTATTATTAGCTGAAACAGATATTGAATATGAATACATACATACATACATGCATACATACATGCATTCATGGATACATACATGCATACATACATGTACACATACATACACACCTACATACATACATACATAATTACACACATGCATTCACACATGCATGCCTTCGTACATACATTCATACATACATATATATTTCCAAACAAACATACATACATACATACATACATGCATACATACACACATACATACATACATACATGTATACATACATGCAAACAGATATACATACATAATTACATGCATGCAAGCACGCACGCCTTCGTACACACATTCATCTATACATATATATTTACAAACATATATACATACTTACATACATACATACATACACACATACATACATACATACATAGATACATACATAGATAGATACATACATACATACATACATACATACATATATACATGCATAATTATTAACACACATGTTCAAAACACACAGAATATAATATTCTGCCCATGGAAAAGTACACGTTTGTGGAATCAAAGGGGTCCCCAGGTAAAAATTGTATAATTTGGATATAGTATCATATATTTTTTAACCTAAATATATCATTTTGTGCAGAAATGAATGCTCTATCCAATGGTGTATTGCAAGTTATGATATCAATCAATCAATCAATCAATCTTTTTATTGAAACCTTTGCCAAAAAACGACAACAGAATAGGCACAGCAAAAACAGTTTCACAGAAAGCAATTTGGCACATAGGTAACAAGGGACCCCAAAAGGGATAATAATCCCGCTAAGGAGGGACCCCATTTACCATGAAACAGATACTGGCAGATCAGGAGTTAAACCATGTTCATTGGCTGTGCAATTCACGAAGATAAATGCAATAAATGTTGATTGACTCTTAACTAGAGCTTAACTAACAGACTTAACTATGGTAAGCTTATACTGACAATTATTGACCAGCATAAACTCATAAACTTTATTTTTCAACGGCTAAGTGCGATCGCAGCATTTTTTTGAATATTAACAAATTAGGTGCCTCTTTTATGTTTAATGGAAGTGAGTTGAAAATTGGCGGACCCATGAATCTAATGGAAAATCTACGAGAGTTGGAATGGGCCTGTACACTACGATATAGTCTGGCGCCTCTAGTGTTATACCGATGCATATCAGAGCCAAGGGCGGTTACAGAAATTTTCGAAGGGGGGGCCAAAGTCCTACGGAACCACTCATGGGGGGGCCACGTCTACTTTCCGAGCAAAATAGCTAGTCAAAAATAAAGAAATTTCTAAATGGGGGGGCCATGGCCGGATTGGCCCCCCCCTGGATCCGCCCCTGATCAGAGCCCTGCTGAAAAAAAGACCTATAGGCATATGGTAGTAGATTATGATCAAAGCGATAGAGAAACTCGCACACCTGGAACTTGTTTATCTGGTAAAATCTAAGAATCTGAAATTCAGAAAACAATGGGCCAGTATGGGATCGACGAGGAGCTCCAGCAATTACTCGAACCGCTCTTTTTTGTAATATTACTAATTTTTTTAGTCGTGAAGCATAATTGGAAGCCCATATTAAGTTGCAGTATGTAAAATAAGGGTATATTAGCGAATAATAGAGCTGAAAGCGAATGGATTTAGGCAGAACATGGGATGCCCTCGACAAAATGCCAATATTTTTCGCAACTTTCGTTGAGATAAATTTGATGTGATCAGTCCACGTCAAGTGTTGATCGACGTATACGCCAAGGAATTTTGTCGATACGATTTGGGGTATGATTGACTCATTAATTGACAGCACGATCGAGCCTGTTGGTGGCGATATTTTCTTAGGCGATCTAAATAGGATAAAAGAGTTTTTTTTTATAAATTTAAAGATAATTTATTTGCTGCAACCATTTAGAGACCAATTGAAGTTCAGCATTAACAATTTGGGTTAAAGTCAAATATGAAGCATGGGAAAAGAAAACGTTTGTATCGTCCGCAAACAGAATGAACGTCAAAATGGAGGATGCGTTAGGTAAATCGTTTATAAAAAGGAGAAATAGAAGGGGTCCTAAATTAGAGCCCTGCGGAACACCATGCATACTTGACAAGACGAAGATCGGAAAGTGCGCCGTTACAAGAAACACACTGATAACGATTTTCAAAATAACTTTTAAACCAATTTAGCTGCGTGCCCCTGATTCCGTAGTTAGCTAATTTACTAAGGAGAATGTTATGATTAACAGTATCGAAGGCCTTTGCCAAATCAAAGAATATGCCAATAGAGTATTCTCTGTCTTCGAAGGCTTGCGTTATTTTATCGTGCATAGTTGCTAGCGGCATCAGAGGGGAATGTCCAGCCTGGAACCCGTGTTGTGAACGGAAGAGAATATGCGACTTATCAATGAATTTACCAAGCCTATCGTGTATAACCTTCTCATAAAACTTTGAAAAGAACGGAAGGATGGATATTGGCCTGTAATTTGCCGGATTGTCACTTTCACCCTTCTTAAATATGGGAGCAACTTTCGCTATTTTTATGGCTCGAGGCACAATTCCAGAGTTTAATGAACAGTTAATAATGGCAGCTAGTTGGGGGGCTACTACAGCTATGTGAGGATTGGCAACAGTTGGATCAATTTCATCAACCCCGCTACTATGGGTCAAGCGCAATGAATGACTTAAATTTATTATTTCTTCCGATGAAGTTGGTATGAGCCCAAAAGAATTAGACAGAGGAGCACTTAAATATTGATCAAAAGAGCAGCTTGGATTTGGCATTTTTTCTGCAAGAGAATGGGCTATACCTGTAAAATATCTGTTGAATTCATTTGCCATATCCGTTGGGTTATCAATTTTGCCACCATTAATATTTAACGACATCACTTTTTTGGCTTGTTCCTCTGATTTTATTATAGAACGAATGAGACTCCAAGTTCTTTTAAGATCGTGGCAGTTTTTACTAAATTCATATTCGTAATAGTTTCTTTCAGCAGCTAGTCTAATTGCCTTAAACTTATTCCTATATTTAATAAATCTGCTATTGTTAGCAGGGGTTGGATTTTTGACATATTTAATATACAGGCGGGCCTTCTTTTTACTTGATTTATAGAGTCCTCTTGTCATCCAGGGCTGTTTAAATTTTATTTTTCCCTGATTTCCCCCGCTCAGTTTAGGAAACGCTTTGTCATATAAATTTTTGTATTGGCTTAAGAATCGTTCATATGCATCATTTGCATCCCCACAGTTACATGCATCCATTACAGTGGCCCAGTCAGCATCTAAAAGAGAAGTGTTGAACACTTCTCTTCGGTCATCATTAATTAATCTGGAGGAAAAATTTTGAGCGGATAACTTATTATAAGTTTCAAATTTAAAACAAGTGAAGATAGGAAGGTGATCAGATATATCTGAGGTGATAATCTTAGAATCTACTACTGATGCCCACATATTTGTAAATATATTATCAATTAACGATGCAGAATAAGGAGTGATCCTAGTAGGTCTAGTTATGGTATAGGCAGAAGTTTATGGGCTGTCAATGTGTTAAAGAAAGAGTTTGTTCCACTGTGATCAGCAACTCTGAGTAAATCCACGTTAAAATCTCCTAAAATAATAATATGCTTTTCGCCATACATTAGTACGGATAACAGCTGATCAATTTCAGCGCGAAACTTCTCTAAGTTTGTGTTCGGTGGTCTATATACCACTCCCACAATACAAGAGGCTTTCTTGAGTGTTACTCGGATGAATAGACTTTCATAAGATATGGGGCATTGATTTGGCAAATCGTACACTTGGTGCTGTATATTTTCCTCGACTAATAGCCCAACGCCCCCGCCTTGTCTACTCGCACGAGACCGATGAATTAGGTGATATCCTGGTATATTTATAGTGTCGGCAAGGTCATCATTGAGCCACGTTTCCGTTAATGCCATTATCGACACAGGTAACATGTTCAACAAGTCGTTGACTTCTCCGACTTTGTACAGGACGCTCCTACAATTGAGGTGCATAGTACTTAGCATATGGGATGAAGACATTATCATTGACAATTCATTCGGGGTGGAATATAGGCTATCCCAGTTAAAATCATCAAGCAAATTGGTATCAGGATCGCTTCCACTCTCATTATTAAGGATACAACGGTCATCCAAGTCTTCCGGAAATATAACCAATTTCTTGTGTACAGTGCCCTTATCAGGGCCTGCAACCTGGACAGGGCAGTTATCCCCACAGACAGAATAAAAATATTCATTGTCATTCTCTATATGATTAAAAGGAAATATATCACTTAGGCAATTAAAGCACAGCCAGGGCTCAGTATCCTCAGAATTGCTGGAAACATCAAAATTATGGTCACTCTTAATTTCTCTATCACACACCAAACAATGGTAAAGCCGTAAGCTAACGTCTAATGCTGGCTCATAATTAGCCGTACTGTTCATTTAGCAAAAAAATTAAAGGTTACAATAAACAATAAACTGTAATGAAACCAGTGTGTGATTTGTCAAAAAAGAAGTGTGGGGGTCGGCTTAATGTCCTTGTTTTGGGGGGGGCCAAAATACGCCGCGGCGACTGCGGAGCATATCCGACTAGGGGGTCTGGGGGAGCGTCGTAAGCTCCCCCAGCGGGGTCCGGGGCTCCGCCCCGGCCGCTATTGATTTGGTGCAATCCAAAGCAAAATCTTCTATTGAAAGTGAATTGAATGAATTGAATAATATCACCTTTTTAAAGATCAGTTAACATGTTATTTATGTTAAAGGGTTTGAAGTTTTTCTGTTCGTTAACCCAGTAGTTTTCAAGTTTAATTAACTTGTCATTAGCAACTTTCATTGTAAACAAACACAGTACTGCATAAACTTGCTCTAAATTAGAAGTAAAATAATACAAAAACCACTCCCAATTGGACTTAAAATATGAGAAAAATAACAAAGTCCAATTGAAATTTTTGTTTTACTTTTTTTTTGTTTAACATGGAAAACACATAAACATGGAACAAAGACATATGGGTATTCATTTATAGTGCCATAGTGGCACTATAATATTCACTTATGCTGCACTATAGTTAGTACAACGCAAAGTGAGAATAATACTCAGCAGTCAGCAGACTCAGCACTCAAAATAATAAAACAATAGTAAGGTCCTAGGATGAACGAAGTGCTCGGAACTTCACAAGTCACAAGCTGTAACGCATCAACTAAATACTGTTCTTATAACAACTCACAAGAAATAACTTCAAATAAGAACTTTCTTAATAAGAAGATATTTGTGTTCCTATTGAGGACTAAAAACTGAAATAATTTCAAATGACAACAGAAACAAGAATCATCAATAACGAAGTGCAAATTATTTATGATAAACTAGTCATCATGCGAAAATTATTGAAATGAAATTGTCATGTATGATGTAGCCTAATTTGTGATGAACTCTAGCTAAGTGGTAGTGACTAGTCTTTAATCATGGCAAAAAGTTTATATCTTGGTCTAAGCTCATCAACATTCCTTTTCTTCCCTGTTGGTTTGTCGTTGGCACCATGCCTGCCTTTTTTGAACCAAGATAAGACATACTCGTGACACTTGAAAAATTGCACAGCAGGGCCATTAACAGCTATCATCAATAGAGCACTGACAGTTTCAGTTTTTAGCCGGTTTCTTGTGTCTGTGTGCTGCAGATTCATGGAACTAAAACCACGCTCGCAATCTGCACTGGAGATAGGATAAATGGACAGTTTTGTCAGCAATTGTTTTAGATGCATTCCTACTTTCAGATTATCTTTAAAAGTAGCAAAATCTGATAGGATTTCAACACTCGCAATAGAACTGAAACAAAGTTGCTTGCAGAGAGCAGCAACCTCTCTGCAACCATACAGCGTCTTTTCTAAGTCATCTGTTTTGTTGTTTTTGTTGTTTGTTTCTTCTTCTTTAGAGCCTCACAATCTTTGAACAGTATGCCTAAACGTTAAGGCTTCCACAGTTTCTGAAATTTGATCATTTGGGAAATTGTGTCACTGTCACGGGAGTCGACGGGACCGGACAACGTCACAACAGTACAACTTGAAACTTTGTGTCAACTGTGACCTGTCAAGTGTTGAACGAATGAGGAAATGAAACAAATAAGTCCTACTAACTGCTTGCAGTCCCCCTCTTGTGGCACTGGCCGCCCGCACTGCCAAAAGAGGGGGTCGAAATTGGACCCCCACACCTTTTTTTTGGAGGTGGAAGTGTGGGGGTCGGGCCATAGCAAAGAGGGGGTCCGACCCCCCCAACCCCCCGGCAAATCACACTCTGAATGAAACCAAAAGAATCGAAATGGCAAGTATCGATAAGAGTCCGATAACAGAAAGTGCTGTCTGCACAGCTGTAACAGCAGCGAAACATCAAACAGGAACCACGGCTAGAATGAATTCAGGTTTAATTAAATTTTATCAGGAATAATACACTATAAGTAGGACTACAACATTGGCTACAATGTTGATTATAAATATGAGCAGCTACTCAAATTATAGATTGATTGATTGATTGATTGATTGACCTTTGAGGTTATTCTCGGCAAACTTTTGGCCGTTTTGATAGATTCGTGGAGGAGACGTTTTCGTACCTTTTGCGCAGGGTCGCGTTTTGCCTTTTTGACAGTTTTTGTCGTTGGAATTTTGGAATTTGGGGCGAATTTTGGGTGTGCGTTTGAGCAGCACGATATATGGCGTTACCAGGTGGTTCTGAAACAGAGGAAATTTAAAATTAGATTAATCCTATGTTTTGTACAGATATTTGAGTGATATAATTACCCACATAATTTTTATACGCATTTTACTATTTCATATCAAGGTATTTAAAATTAAATATAAAAAGTGGTTTAAATGAATAAATTATATCACATCAATTGTATTCCATCAGTACAAGCAGGCGCAATGCAATAAAATTTAAAATTTATAGCCCCAGACAATGTCAGAAATTGATCATGAAAATGTTGATACTGAAAAACATTTAAAAGAGAATGGTATATACAAAGATCGACCGAAAGATACATTAAAATCACAACGTATCACTCAAAATAAAACAGCATTTTCTCAAAACAGAGCATCCAATAGAATTCATATGGAAAATAAAACACCAATGCATAAAGAGTCTACAGATATACATAAAGAAAGCATAAATGACCATAAAGAAAATATAGATATGCATAAACTTAATGCGATACTTCAGTTTTTTAGAGCATCAACCCCCTCCAAGCGGAGCAATAAAAAAACAAAAAATATATGTTTAGTATGCGATGTAAGTCCTTGTATATGTGTAAATGATATATCTATGAAAGAATTTGGAACAGCTTTTCAGAAGTTAAACTCGCCAATTCAAACACAATCTCCTGCACATTCACCAAAAAATCTCTCTGAAGATTTACATTTTCTTTATTACTTACAGAAAATACATGGAATACCACCACAAAATAAAAATATAATCAATTCCTTTATAATTAATAAATCCAAGGAACTCAGAGAACGCGCATCTTTGAATGTAGCAGAAATGCTTTCTTTTAAAACATACACGCATCAAGAACTACCCAACACACTTTCCATTACAACAACAGACAAAATCAATGTAGATGATAATAATATTATTGCATTTGAAAAGGTTCCTAGGATTGTTCATAATATCTTGCCTATCAATGATATTAAAGAATTTGAATATGCAATTTATAATTTTGATGAAGATATGAGTGCTATTGCCAGATATACACAATTACCTATAGCAACTACCATTTTTATATATTATAGAATGCATCATGAGTTAACGATTACAGATACACTTGCTGAAGTAGTTGTAGAAAGATGTTGGTGTAAAGAGGATATAGAAAATTTTATTTATTGTTATAAGAAATATAAACGACATTTTGAAAGCTATCATAGTCATCCATTTTTAGAGCCCAAGACAGAACGAGATATAGAAATATTTTATTATTATTATGTTAATAAAATAATCTTGGGAGGATGGAATGCAGAGGAAAGACAAATTTTTCAAAAATACTTTCCAATATTTAAGAAGGACTGGGAGATGTACATGGAAAATACTACCCAAGAAAATGAGTATGTGAGTGAACTTAAAAGAAAAACCGTACTTCTTAATAAAACCGTGTCTGAACTTAAGGAATTCTATAACGAATATCATAAAAGATTGTATGATGCTGAGACAGATGAGAATGCTAAGAAATTTGAGGCATCAGAAGAATTTGCAGAACTCTTAGGATTGTATTCTATGAGCGGGAGGAAAAGGAACAAGAATCCACCAACATATTGACTTACACATTTCCACAAATTGATTTTTAAAGTATAAAAAGCACGTTTACTCATTGAAGCAGATATTTGACAATAAATTAACTATTTCTATGAAATATCTTACAATTATTCAATATTGCTAAGTTAAATTGTTATATCTTTATTTTTATATCCCTAAATGCTTGGACTGTTTTCTATAATTTATGGGTTGGTTCTACTCTTAAATGCCGTTATTATCTTAGACGAAGATCGTCTCTTAATTCCTCTTGGACTTTCTATTAAGAACAATACAAATCCTGCTTCCTTTAAACGAACGATTGCCAACTCAATTAATTCTATTAAAACTATGTTTATGTTCCCTGCGCTATTTTTGGATATACTCTACATAGTATATGAAATGTTTTTAGGATAAATATTTTTATAATATTTTTATTATTGATTTTTATAATATTATTGATTTTTATAATATTATTGATTTTTATAATACTTTTATAATACTTTTATTATAAACAATATTTTATCCTTCTATGGATATCTCAATTTCTCTAATATCATTTTTCTATGACCATTCTTCATCAGAATCTAAACTAGAAGAATTTATATGCTATACTGCAAATATTTTCAATAAAGATAAAATTGATATGGAAATATACCGAGATGCTATAGAAATTATAGAAATATTGCTTCATAATGACAAAAAATGGTTTATAGATGCAGGAAAGATCCTGGCCATGTTTGTATTTAAGGCAGATGAATTTAAAGCAAAGGAATGTGCCATGTATTTGAGATTAAGCCAGGAAAATCGGTTTAAAGCAACTTCAATAAAAGTAGAAGATATTTCTGACACTTCTACATCGATTTCGATAGCAAACTATAGAAATATTAAGAGTCATGAAATTTCGTATGTATCAAATGATTGTCTCTCTAATTTACTTTCTACTGAAATTCTATATGTTCAACAGTTTCTTAGAAATCTTAAGAGAACCGATTTAGCTGATGAAGAAATCAAATTATTGCTTTATAAAACAAAAAATATATTGGAAAGCTCAGCAAGAAGAAGTGTATGTGCATATGGAACAGAGTTGTTTGATATGATATTGCTAATGAATGATAGAAATTTTGATGCCAAAGCATATGCTATTGCATGTTTATATGAATATGTGATTGTAAACGATGTTAAAAAATTGCATATTTTGCTTAGGAAGGCATTCGATGAATTTTTAAATTTTAATAAAAACGGTGATAATACAAAAGATATTGATAGCTATTCAAATGGAGTTGTTAGATTCTACAGAAGTGAGAAATTCTACCTCTTGGCGCAATGCATATTATTATGTCTTGGGAATCTTTCAAAACAAAATGGATATTTGCTATTGAGTATAATACATTTCAATATAGAACAAACAATACAAATTCTTGCAGATAATACAAATCTTCTTAATAAGATAGCAATATTAAAATTAAGAGAATTAATTGATTATATAAAATGCAATTATTCATGAGGTGTTAATATTTATAACATATATAATAGTTACCAAAAAATTAGAATATCAAAAACCGATAAATAATAAATTGTACCACAACAATATCTATGTTTATATGCCTAAAAACACCTGTTCTTAATACTTTCTGATACAAGGTCAAGTATAATTTGACAAATTGTTCTTGACTATTTAAATAAGATTTGAAAAAGTGAACTTTTAGCAACAAATATACTTTTGAGATGATATTCTAGCACTGTATATCTGCAATATATCAATTTAAATAATTAGTTCAAACGACCGAACGTAGTAGAGCAAAATGGATGTATTTCTTAATTTTTATAATTTTAATAAATTTTTAACCATGATAGAAGAAAGCTATAATGAATATCTTTTGGAAAAAATTAAAGAGATCTTTCCAAAAAAAGAAGTGCCGGTGTTTCTAGAAGCATGTGAATGTCAGAGACCAACAACACTTAGAGTAAATCCACTTCTTACTAGAAGAAAAGAATTAGAATCAGCTCTGTATCGCAAAAAAGTCGAATTTGAAGAAATAGAGTGGACTGAAGATGGAATAATTGCATTTAGAAATCCTGTTCCATTGGGTGCTACCCCTGAATACTTGGCAGATCTAATAGTATGCTTCCTGTGCTAAATATGGAGCTAAATGATAGCGGATTGATAGTTGTTGATCTATGTGCAGCACCCGGTGGAAAGACTACACACATTGGTGCTCTTATGAATAACAAAGGTGTTCTGTATGCGAATGATATATGTAAAGATCGAATGGCATCGCTTCGTTCCAATATTCATAGAATGAACATCACAAATGCGATTATTACGAATGCAGATGCATTAAAATTTAATGTAGGAAAAGTCGACAGAATTCTTTTGGATTCTCCATGTTCGGGAACAGGCGTAATATCAAAGGATCCTTCAATAAAAAGCAGTAAAACAGAAAAAGAGATTACAGAAATTTCTAAACTACAGAAATCTTTAATTCTCCATGCATTTGACATGCTTAAGCCCGGTGGAATTCTTTTGTATTCTACATGCTCAATTTTGACAGAAGAAAATGAAGAGCCAGTGGCGTATTTGCTTTCAAATCGACAAGATGCACGAGTTGCTGAGCTTGATGTTTCAGTTGGGCGAGAAGGATTCACCAGCTTTAGAGGCACTAATTTTAATGGTTCACTTAATCGATCCAGACGGCTCTATCCACATGTAAATAATATGGATGGATTTTATTATTGTAAAATACGAAAGCTTCCAAATTAAAATGTTTTAAGCTATAATTTTATATACAAACAAATAAAATTTTATTTGACTACTTTAGTAAAATATATTAATAATTAATTTATCTATAATTAAAAATATTAATAATTAAAAAATATATTATATTCCTGTATTAGTAGACTATATTTAATAAATGGTTGTGGTAGCTTTCAAAACATTCATATAAAGAATATTTTAAGTCGTACATACAACAATTTGAAATATAGACCCCATTACTAATATTTGCGCAAGATATAATAAATTTTAGAAATATTTTGTAAGATATATTTGAAACATATAATTAAATTATAAATACGTTAATACATGTACTTAATTTAAAATAAAATTCAGCTATTACAAGGAAGTATATAAAACAAAATGTGATGTCAACTGTATGTAGAACAATACTACTATATTGATATATTTTTAATATAGAATATGCCAAATCAGCACTAAAGAATAAATTACATGATAACCCAGTTAAAATAAATATTAAATAATGTGCAATATTAAAAATGAAATGGTGTATCATATCTGTATCAGGCAAAGCATGTTAATCATAACTGAAACTTCTATAAAACAATTTAAATTCTACTCTTGAAACTTAACTATGCATATACAAATAATTATTTTTTACATACAATGGGTATTTGGAAGCAGGCGTCTTCGCCATTATTGTAAAAATCAAAAGAAATGTCAGAAATTTTTACAAATGTTGATGCCTGGATTTGGTAACGGAATGTTTAATCGAGGTGGTGGTATGTGTGGCAATAGTATGTTCGGAAATGGCATGTTTGGAAACGGTATGTGTGGAAATAACGGAATGGGCGGCATGTGTGGTAATGGCATGTTTGGAAATGGCATGTTTGGAAACGGTATGTGCGGAAATAGCATGTCAGGTAATAACATGTTTGGAAATAGTAGCCTATGTTAGGTAATAGCATGTTAGGTAATGGCATGGGCGGTAATAGCGGAATGGGTGGCATGTTTGGAAACGGTATGTGTGGCAATAACGGAATGGGCGGTATGTGTGGAAATAGTATGCTTGGAAATGGGATGTTTGGTAATAACGGAATGAGCGGTATGTGTGGAAATGGTATGTCTGGAAACGGAATCAATAATCATATGTGTGGACCTGGACCATCGACTTATCCTGGCTCAGGAGGAAACTGTATGAGTAATATAAGCCTCCACGATATCAGCTGCGGAAATCAAAGTACTGGATATGGATATATGAATCAACTCATGAATGGCTCTAGCGGATGCACTCCAGGACAAGGAGGGCTATCACCCATAAGCTCTTGTATTCCACATAGTTCACATCCATTGGGAGGAAGCTTGGGATGTGACCGCTTTGGAAATTCACATTATGATAAATTTAACTATACAACCGTTCAATGCAGATGCCGAAAAACGGGATTCAATAACCAATTAAAACGATGCGTGTGTAATCCTATTTAGTAACAATAAAACAAAAATTATATTCAAATTATTTATAAAAAGTAACTTATAAGATTTCGCTGATAGAATTGCTTTTTATTTCCTGTAAATAAATTAAGTAGTTAAAAATATTTTTTTATTATAAAATACTTGATTATATTAAATATATCATTCTTAAGATATTTATTTACTACCATTAATTAATATATTCAAAAAGCATATAGATTTATATGATAGGCTATATTCGATTAAAGAGTATTTCTATATTATAAATGCTTTGGAATATATGATATGTTTTTTTATAAAATATTGGTGAGTTAAATATAACGATAATACCAATTCTCAATGAGTAAATCTACATTCAACATATTAATATGCAATTTATTATCAATAATCCTTAATAAACTATTATATAAACCAATCTGAATTTTAAAATTATGTTTAAGATTTATTAATCAAATCCAAAATAGAATGACGGCGCCTTGATTGATTTATATTTCTTATTATGGTCTTCCATATCATATGATAAATACACACAGCTTTCAGAAGGTGCAAATTCATCATCATTACTTGAATACTCTTCCATGGGATATAAAAACAATATTTTATTAATAAAAATACTAATTGTTTAAATATATTGTAGCCATTAGATGTCTACGGCCCATCTTCTCTTCCGTACTCTCTCTTACTTGGTGCGTGGGAGGGCTTTGACTATTTAAGGGCTTGGAGTAGTGCATTGGGTCCCTTCCGTTGTGGTGTGTGGTGAGCGTGGTTCCTGTCTCTTGTTGAGCGGTCTGACGGTGTTCTTCCTCGTGGTCATGCGAGTGGACCTACGGGTTCCTTCTTCTACGTCGCCGTCTCGCCCTGTTGGCGGTCTGGCCGTTCATCCGTCTTCCTTGGCTCCGTTAGCCGTGTCTGCCGTGCTGTGCTTCGTACTGAGTTCGCTGGTCTGTTCGACGTCTTATCTACTAGACGGTAACGTTTTGTCTATTACGCTGTATATAATGCTCGCTTCTGAATAAATCGATGTTTATTTCATCTAAAGTGGGACCTTATTTTATTAATCATACCCCGTAGACGGCCATTGAACCCAACAATATCAATATACTTTACATTGATCTAACAAAATTGATTAAAATGACATGCATTATGCTTTAAGGTGGTATTTTAAAGCATAATCTTTATATATTGTATTATTAAAAATAAAATTTAAAAATAAATAAATTACACTATTTATATATTTAAAGACATTAACATTATGTTAAATAGTAATTTAAAACACACTCTCATTAAGATTTTCTTATAACATAGTTCTATAAAAAATTAAAATTATATTTTCATCATTAATATAATAATAAATATCTTAATAAGAAGTAAAAAAAAATTTGCTAATAACATATTAATTAGTAACATAACATATAAATTAAAATTACACAGTACACCCAACAATTTACAGTCATAACATATCGATATAAGCAACATAATTTACCTTACACACAAATTTAAAAATATTTTAATATTGTTTCATTGAATTCTTAATAAAAGTACAAATTAATGGGTCAACATTGCAAGGGGTGCTTGTGTATTCAGGTGAAAATTCCACTCCAATAAAGAAAGGATGGTTGGCAAGAGAAAATGATTGAGGACTGTTGTTGCCTTCTCTCACAGAATTAAATGAAACTGGAAGTTTGCTAAAAATGCGAGTGTTGTGTATTTCTGTATCTACTCGATATTTAAATGTTGCTTTTTCTTTACCATAAATTTCTTTAAGTCGATCATCGAGTGTAACTGTATAAGCTCCATAGCATCCAGGCATTCCTGTATTTTTGCATGGCTTTCCAATCCTGCAGAACATGTTATCCTCTGTATTCCCAATAACATTCTGACTAATTTCTAAAAGTGCTAATTTACATCCAAGTCCAATACCTATAAATGGAATCTTCTGTTCTCTTGCAAGTTGAACTATTCGCAATTTTCCTGTAAGTTCATCATTCAGAGACAATCCGTTGGGTGCAATAATTCCAGCAACGTCCTTATCGAGTTCATCATTTGGATTGAGGTGCACAATTTCAATTTCACTTCTATTTAGCTTTCCTGCAAATACCAACGCTTCATAAAGTGTATGATAGGCATCATGCACTTTTGGATGTCTAGAAATAATCCCTACTTTTAATGTCTTTTCATATGTAGGAATAGCAATAGCAGGAATAATATCTTCTAGTTCAACAGTTGGTTTGTGTTTTGTTAGACATAAAACACGTGCCAATGCTTCAAACATTCCATTTTGAAGAAGGCTTGGTGCTAGTTAATAAATTAATTTACATGTTTTAATGTGGATAATATTTTCATTTGGAATGTTCAGATTTCTAAACATTTTTGCTTTATTTTCATGCGTCATCTCCTCCTGATAACGGTACGCAAGAATATCTGCACGTATTCCAAATTGTTTTCCACGTATATTGTTGGGTTCACGGGCCGTCTAAGAGGTATGATTATAAAGATAAGGTCCCAATTTGATAAAATAACGTCGATTTATTCAAGAGAGCAATATATACAGCGAAATTAACAACGTTACCGTCTAGTAGACACGAAGTCGAACAGACCAGAGGACGCAGTACGGACGCCAGCAAAGCAGACAACGGCTAACGGAGCCAAGGAAGACGGATGAACGGCCAGACCACCAACTGGGTGAAGACGGCGACGTAGAAGACGAACCCGAAGGTCAACTCGCATAACAGCGAGGGGAAACGCACACCAGGACCACGCTCAACGAGAGACTAGGAATATTTACAGTATTGCATTTACTAATATAGCAATTTCTATAAATATACGTTAGTTCAATTTCTTTTATAGCGTTAATTTTTCCAGGCAGAGGAGAATTTTCAGATAAAGCAACTTTGTTGCTCAAGAATTTGAATGGTTCAATGCACCTTTTTATTTCTTTGGCAGATTTAGTTAACGAATCTGTTATATAATGTATGCTGTGTTTGGGCAATGTTCTAATTGATTCCCACGAGGTACTATTAACATAGGTATAGAACGGAACATTCAATTCTTTGAGGAGCGTTCGTGTGTTTATTAGCTCATCAATTGAATTTTGGTTGGTTTGTAAAAGATATTTACCACATAAATGGATTTCTGCTATTTTTACGATGGTTCCTAAAATCATTATATGGATTAAATTTAATTTACACAAAGAATTTAATAAATTAAAATGTTTGTTATAGAAAATAGATTTTGAAAGAATTATTTTTACACAAATTCTTTGTATAAATTATTATATTCATCTAAATCATACTAAAGTTACAAACATTATCAAAATCTAAATATATTTAATATTATAATTATTAAAAATATATCAAAAACGCAATTTAAATATGTTGCGTAGATATAAATATTTATTTACTATTTTGAAATTCTAAAGTAAATGTAGCAATATTACTTACTCATATTAATATTTAAATTTCATTTTTGATATATTTACTATTTTGAAATTCTTTTACAAATATTAATTATAATTATTGCCCTAATGAAAATAAAAATCAAATTCACTAATAAAAGCATTGATTCTATAAAGCAAACTATTCTTGATATAAAAAAGAGCTGCTAATAATAAAAAAGTGTCTGTGACGATAGAAATGCTGTTGAATTCCCTACACAGAGTTATTCTCGTGTTGTTCAACTTATTGAACTTATTGGCTCTCTTGTTAAACGAACAAAAGATATTTCTGTAAATCAAGATTATTACAATGAAATTGTCGCTTCAAATGACTTTGTAAAGTACTTTAACATCATTTTTGATAATTTGCGTGGTGATAGGGCTGCCAACTTTTTAGTTTGCCATTCCGGGACGCCCACAGTCACTCGATATGACATTGAGAATTTACACTGTCCACGTAGGCCTAACCACATAGTGTAACACATGTTGTGTTGTGTCAGCCCAATATAGAATCTAGCCTACAATCTATATACCAAAAATAGTCGTTAATAATTCTGCAGATAAATTGCCAAAAGACAATTGACCTAAATTTAAGATTAGAAGCAACTTCAAGAAGATATATACATTAACATACAGTTATCTAAACCTGCCAGAGCAATCAGACTTATCAGCATGAGCAAAGTTTATGGGTAGACCTATAGCCTTGCACACTTATACGCCGTGCATGCAGATTACTTGATTACTACTCCATTTATTACATAATAAGGTTTTCTCGACCGATAGCAGAACTTATCTTAAGCTCATAGCCTCATAGGCCATAGTCTGCCAAGTTTTAAGTAGTTCCAGAACACTATCTTGGGGTCGAGGCACAAAGTTGCAGAAATCAGTAGGCCCTATGTCATCTCTCAAACAGCATTAGAACAGACTGACAGTAGGCCTACATATAGGTCGCAATATGCTATTAAGTGTCAGTGGCTTGTAAAATGTTTTGTAGATCTTAATCTATCGATGTCCAACATTCAATGCTCATATAACAACGTTAGGTCTTTTTGATCGCAGAACTAAAAATCGTGCGACTTGTGTGCAAAATAAAAACTTTATGTGAAGTGAATCTCTACAGCAAATTCCGGGACAATTTGAGATCCGTCCGGGACGCGGGACGCATAGGGCCGATTCCGGGACTGTCCCGGCGAATCCGGGACGGTTGGCAGCCCTACGTGGTGAACAAGAAAAAGTAGAAATTAAAAGAGACATGTTTAGAACGTTTCAAAAAATGTTAGCAAATATGCATGAATAATTAGTTATTTTTATTTTTTACAAAATGCGTATCATTGATTTAAATTATAACAGATTATAATATGAGAATGTTTCTTAGAATATTACATTTTTTGAAAAAAATATTTTATTAAATGTGTTTAGCATTATTTTAATCTGTAAAACATTGATGGCTATAAATATATTTACTACAATATTAATTAAATTTAGCATAAATCTATATAAATAAAGAGAAGATTCCGTCTGTTTGACCGGAATGCATTTCCACAGTTTTTGAGATTTTCACTCCAAACCTTCACTACTGTGTCCGTCTCGGCTTCCGACGCGTAGAGAAGGGGTTCGCAAATCTCTGCCACCACGGGGGCCAGAGTGGGGGCCAAAAACACTCATTTTCCCTGTTGGACTCTGCCCTTTCAAGCTTATAACAGCACTTTTCTTTCGGCTCCTATACGTAATACGTATAAAAGCAGCCGTTCGACAGCGTTTAGAGAACAGCGGTGGAGGTGGGTGGGGGGTGTGGGAGGGAGGGGGTGTGGGAGGGTATGGGAGGGGGTGGGTGGGTGGTGGTGGGGCGAGGGGGATGGGGGGTAGGAGGTCGTGGGTGGAGGAGTGGAGGCGGTGGGAGGGGGTGGAGTTGGTGGGGAGCAAAGGGGTGGGGTGTGTGGGGGTGGTGGGGGAGCAAAGGGGTGGGGTGTGTGGGGGTGGTGGGTGGTGGGTAGGGGGCCAGGGTGGGTTTTCCCAAAATTCTCCGAAAACCAAAATTTCACGGGTGGCGTACTGGTGGAGATCGGAGTTAGTGATGTCGTGTTGTGGGGGGTGGAAGAGGTGGGGTGGGTGGAAGAGGGACGGGGGAAATTTGGGGGGAAATTTTCTCCCCAAAATTTTTCCAAAAACCAAAATTTCACGGGTGGCGTACCGGTGGAGATCGGAGTTAGTGGTAGCGTGTTGTGGGAGGGGGGTGGCAGAGGTGGGGTGGAAGAGAGGCGGAGGAAATTTTGGGGGAAAATGTTTCCCCCAAATTTCCAGAAAACCAAAATTTCACGGGTGGCGTACCGGTGGAGATCGGAGTTAGTGGTGGCGTGTTGTGGGGGGGGGGGGGGTGGAAGAGGTGGGGAATGGAAGAGGGGTGGGGGAAACTTTGAGAAGGAAATTTTTTCCTCAAAAATTTCCCGATTTTTTTTTCACGAATGGCGTACCGGTGGAGATCGGAGTTAGTGGTGGCGTGTTGTCGGGGGGTGGAAGAGGTGGGGTGGGTGGAAGAGGGACGGGGAAAATTTGGGGGGAATTTTCTCCCCCAAAATTTCCAAAAAACCAAAATTTCACGGGTGGCGTACCGGTGGAGATCGGAGTTAGTGGTGGGGTGTGATGTGGTGGGGTTGTGGCCGGAGCGGGTCGAATCCTAAATTTCCCGGGCAACGCCGGGTACCCCAGCTAGTATTAAATAAATTACTGCAATATTAAATAAATTAGCATAAATATTAAATAAATTAGCATACATATTAATTATATTTACTACAATATTAAATAATTTAGCATAAATTTCATATTTTACGTTTTCTATAGATTTTATATTTGGATAAAGCAAAATCATCAAAAAATGATTCAAATTTCTCTTCGTTTAGAGGTGTAGATGCATTGATTAATGTAAGTTTTGGTTGAATAGTTCGGTTTATTTCTATAGCAGCAATTGCCATGCTTAAATCAAACATTTTGCATGTATGTAATATAGGTGCCATTGTTGAGGATTTCTGCTCACATTCCTTTATAAAATTCTGCAAAAAAGCATCTAACTCGATTTTTGATAAACTTTTTTGATCTTTAGAAATATCATCTTCCACTGTTAGTTAGTTAGTTAGTTAGTTAGGTTAGGGTTAGGTTAGGGTTAGGTTAGGGTTAGTTAGTTAGTTAGTTAGTTAGTTAGTTAGGTTAGTTAGTTAGTTAGTTAGTTAGTTAGTTAGTTAGGTTAGAGTTAGGTTAGGTTAGGGTTAGGTTAGTTAGGTTAGTTAGTTAGTTAGTTAGTTAGTTAGTTAGTTAGTTAGTTAGTTAGTTAGTTAGTTAGTTAGGTTAGGGTTAGGTTAGGTTAGGTTAGTTAGTTAGTTAGTTAGTTAGTTAGGTTAGGGTTAGGTTAGGGGTTAGTTAGTTAGTTAGTTAGGTTAGGGTTAGGTTAGGGTTAGGTTAGGGTTAGGTTAGGGTTAGGTTAGGGTTAGGTTAGGGTTAGGTTAGTTAGTTAGGTTAGGTTAGGTTAGTTAGTTAGTTAGTTAGTTAGTTAGTTAGGTTAGGGGTTAGTTTAGGGTTAGGTTAGGTTAGTGTTAGGTTAGTTAGTTAGTTAGTTAGTTAGTTAGGTTAAGGTTAGGTTAGTTTTTTTAACTAACTAACTAACTAACTAACCTAACCCTAACCTAACCCCAACCTAACCCTAACCTAACAACCTAACCTAACACTAACCTAACACTAACCTAACTAACTAACTAACTAACCTAACTCTAACCTAACCCTAACCTAACCCTAACCTAACCCTAACTAACCTAACACTAACCTAACTAACTAACTAACTAACTAACCTAACTAACTAACTAACTAACTAACTAACTAACTAAACTAACTAACCTTACCCTAACCTACCTAACTAACCTAACTAACCCCTAACCTAACTAACTAACTAACTAACTAACTAACCTAACCTAACCTAACCTAACCCTAACCTAACACAAACCTAACCCTAACCTAACTAACTAACTAACTAACTAACTAACTAACTAACTAACCTAACTAACTAACTAAACACTAACTAACTAACTAACTAACTTAACTAACTAAACTAACTAACCTAACCCTAACCTAACTAACTAACTAACTAACTAACATAACCCTAACCTAACTAACTAACTAACCTAACTAACTAACCTAACTAACTAACCTAACTAAAACCTAACTAACTAACTAACTAACTAACCCTAACCTAACCCTAACCTAACCTAACTAACTAACTAACTAACTAACCTAACTAACTAACCTAACTAACTAACTAACTAACTAATTAACCTAACCTAACTAACTAACCTAACTAACTAACTAACTAAACTAACCTAACTAACCTAACCTAACCTAACCTAACCCTAACCTAACCCTAACCTAACCCTAACCTAACCCTAACCTAACTAACTAACCTAACCCTAACCTAACCCTAACCTAACCCTAACCTAACCCTAACTAACTAACTAACTAACTAACTAACTAACTAACTAAACACTAACTAACTAACCTAACCTAACCTAACCCTAACCTAACTAACTAATTAACTAACTAACTAACCTAACACTAACCTAACTAACTAACCTAACTAACCTAACCCTAACCTAACTTAACCTAACCCTAACCTAACCCTAACCTAACCCTAACCTAACTAAACCCTAACCTAACCTAACCTAACCCTAACCTAACCTAACCCTAACCTAGCCCTAACCTAACTAACTAACAAACCTAACTAACTAACTAACTAACTAACTAACTAACTAAAAACCCTAACCTAACTAACTAACTAACACTAACCTAACCCTAACCTAACCCTAACCTAACTAACCTAACCCTAACCTAACCCTAACCTAACCCTAACCTAACCCTAACCTAACCTAACTAACCCTAACCTAACCCTAACCTAACTAACTAACCTAACTAACCTAACTAACCCCTAACCTAACCCTAACCTAACCCTAATCTAACCCTAACCTAACCCTAACCTAACCCTAACCCCAACCTAACTAACTAACTAACCTAACTAACTAACTAACCTAACTAACCTAACTAACCCTAACCTCACCCTAACCTAACCCTAACCTAACTAACTAACTAACTAACTAACTAACCTAACTAACCTAACCCTAACCTAACCTAACTAACTAACCAACCAACCAACAAACTAAGTTTCTAAATTCTAATCTTAACTATAGCTCTTCTCAATCTGATAGCATTGGATAATTTTTATGTGTACTTTAAATAGAATTGAAAATTGAATAAAAATTAAGGGATATTACTTAATCTTGAAGAGAGGTCCGTGTTTACTGATCTAACCCTAACCTAGGCTCTTGCCCTATATGGGACCGAGAGATCGAGTCAGGGGCACTTATAATGGTACAAATGCATGCTTATCATTTGTTGTACATTTTATTTGCAATTAAAATGTCTAAGTGTTGCATGATTAAAAAGTCTAAATAAATAGTATTTTATTTTATATTATATGTTATAATAAAATAAAAGTGGATTTATATTTTAATCTTGAATATTATTGCGGGGGCGACAATAGCGTTGTAAAAGTTTGAGGGAGGGACCCCAGGACTTTGCGCTGATAATTTCCTGAAAACTTGCTGACGACTTTCTTTTTCTTTAATCTTGGTAAATGCATGTATATGGGAAATTCCTTTTTTATTTCTTTTCTGAGATTTCTATTTTTAAATCTAAAAACAACGGCATGTAATAACTTTCATTTTCTTAGAATTCTGTTAAACAAGTGAAATCTGTCAAAACTGCTTTCAATATCTGATCAAACAGGGGGAAGTTTGTCAAAACTACTTTCAGTTTCTTACTACAGGTCGTTATAAAACGGTTTTAGTTGTTCTGCTTGTCACAGCGAAATGAAGTTATCTTCGAACAGTAAGTTTGTATGTAGTTATATACTATTACGATGACAATTATTGATATTTTTGTATCTTGAGTTAAAATATTTTAAACTCAACTTAAGTTAACTGAGTCGACTAGTCAGGAATGTTAACTGTTAATTAACCCGAATCTTAGACATTCCAATCAGTTGTTAAAGTATTGATTTATTACCAAGCTGCTCTTTTCTGCTTATCTGGATGATGTATGTTCCTATCTATGTTCTGTAATACTAATATTGATAAACATTTGGATATCTTAGATATAGGCCTACATTGCGCACTACTGCGGCACTAGTAAGATGTATGTGATAAAGTTTATTGACTAACAAGTGCAATTAGTTAAGTTGATTATGTAACTGTTTATTTCAGCATTTGCTTTCATTAATATAACGCACAAGCACTGCTGTAAATTTACTCTATTTTCTGTTTGTATTTATTTATTTATTGTCTGTTTGTATTATTTCTGTTGTAAATGTATATACTTACGTGAGAATTAAGATATACATTAACTCTTTCATATCAGGTAAACAAACTTGATCAGCTATAGATTTTATATATAAAGTTTAGGACATATGATAGGAAAGGGATAAGGTATTAAAAGTGAAGACTTTGTTCGTCTATATAACCCTATGGGCTACTGTAACAGTGGACTAATGGTCACTAGAGAGTGGGTCCTATAGATATATCCAAGGGGTAAACATGCAGCGGGTCAATGTAGGCTTAGTCTACAGTACAATTCAGGGTTTTAACGGATAAGATCATCAATGATCTCTCTGTCCATCATGAAAGTTGAAAATTATGAGAGAATCAGAGTAGAGTTAATTGAAATGAACAACGTCACAAGATATGTAAAATTACTTTCAAATAATGAAAGAAAGTTATTAGAAGGCAAAATCGATCATATGAGACCTTGAAAATAGGGTCAAATTCTTTATTACGGACAATGTAATAAAGCACTTGTGCCTGATTACATTGCTATTAATCATGCAACACTTCTAACGCTCTATATGCAGTGATGGGCAACCAACTAAAATATTTTAGTTAAACTAAAACTAAACTAAACTATTTTTTAGTTAAACTAATAGTTAGAAACTATTTTCTAAAAGTAGTTAACTAAACTTAAAAAAATAGTTAAACATTTTCAAACTATTTTGCAACTACTTGTTTTCAATTACAATTATAGACCTTAGATATGATATAGAATTTTTTTCTTGCACAATACGATTTTTAAATGTAAAGTAGGCTACTCAACACTCAGAAAGCAGAAAAAGACTAGATTTAGATATTTTTAAGCAACGAGAGACTAGATTACTAGATGTGACTGGAAAAGACTAGAGATCTAGTCAGAAATGACTAGCAGTGGCAGCACTGACAACAGGAAGTAAAAATTCTTGCTACTAAAAAACTAGTTAAACTATTTAGCTAACAACTATTTTTTCTAGTTAAACTAACGTTTTAACTAAACTATTTTTTTAATTAAACTATTGATGAAACTAATTTTTTTAAGTTAGACTATTAGTTAGCAACTTTTTAGCTAACTAGTGCACATCACTGTCTATATGTCATAAATTTTCTTGATAATGAAACAAGGGGCGTACACCCAAGCAAGAGGCAAGGGGCAGCTTGCTTCGTGGCAAAAATAGAAGGAAAGGGGAGTGGAGAAAGGTACGGATGATACGAAACAGGGGGAAGGGAAGCAGCAGACAAATATAATTTCTTCTGCGGTAAATACCAATGTATTAGTATGATACCGATTCATTGCGGTAATTTGTGTGCAGATGTTGGAAGATGGGGGGAGGGGGGTGAGAGGGGGAAGCGACCTTGCTTCATGACTTTAGGGGCGAGGGGAATTGACGCCCTGATAAAACAGATAGATTAATAGTATTTTAATATCTTCAAGTACAATGGCATATATTTATTCACAAGAACGTTAATTAATTATTCTTCCTTTAATTAATTAAACTCTTTAATAGTTAAAATATATTACTTTGCATGTAATAATTGTCAGTAATATTAACTGCTTCTTCAGAAGCATATAATTATTAATTATAACTTATAACTTTATATAAAAATGGAGCCAGCATCAAACTCCCATATCAGGAGCGGCTCTATGGGGTGGCTAGAGGAGGCCATGGCCACCCCATTTGAAGCTTTGGCCACCCTACAGCCCAAATCCCACAACATAATACTGGAAAAAGTGCATACTTGTGCAAATTGATAAGCATTGGATGCGTCACAAAAAATGTTGTGATTACCCCTCTGGTCGCCTTATTTTGCATAAGACAGAGCCGTCACTTCCCTCTTCCCCTTGTATAACGTTTCTTGACCTCCCATTCCCCTCTTCTCTGACGAATAAGTACAAAACGTAAAATAACTGTTTTTAACAGTGTTGCATTATATTGAAAAATTATTACGCACCTCTGCTGGTTATTAAAACACAGGGCAAAATGCATCTACTCGAATAGTTTCTCTTTTACGGGAAATACTCAAACGTAATATTTTTAAAAACTATTCAGCGTTATATAGGCCTATAACGTTACACTGCACCCAGTCCACACCCCCCTCCCCACGACACACACACACACCTACCCTCATATAACGCTTATAACAAAGTTACTGGACTGGGGTAGTCCAGAAGATTTATATTATAGATCCCTTTTAAGAAGCAAAAACGTCGATATTTATCATATTTTTAGATATTTGTATAATTCGTTTGCACTGTGACCATGTGGGGATAACGGTTGATAGTTTACATCTAACACTTCGAATTTAATTAGTGATATATTAGTTATTGGGTAGGCTATAGAGGTAATTTTGCATGATTTAGTATTGGATACGAGTCGCCAGACTCGGAACAAACCGAACACTTTATAAGAACAGGTGATGATGTTTAAAAAAGATACTGATCATCTCTGATATGATACAGTGTCTATAAAACTTGAGTAGGAGAAGGAAAACCCGACTTAATGTATCGCATTTAAATGCAGATTTAAATTGGGTAGCGCTGTGATCTAACCATCACACTTTAATGATAAGACTGGAAATTTTCTCGAACTAATAAATCATCATAAACCCAATTCTAGAAAACGTCGAATTTGTTTAACCATTTTCAGAGATTGTATCCATTATGTAAGAAAACACACGACAGACCACTAGAATGGTTATAACTAGTATAGGCCAATCGATAGTTCGATCGATTAATACTTTCATTTTCACATTTTTACCCGCTCGACTCCTCAACATCCGGAAATTTTAGCCTCGAGTGACGAGTAAGCAAAAACATTTTCGCTTTCTTTTTTCCGATAATAAAATTGATGCGTGTTTGTTGGTCAAAGTTATTATAGACTTTATGAGCTAGTACAGTGGTGTTGGATGCAGAAGTACTGTAGGTCTACCGAGAAGTACATAACCATTGGCTAACTCTACGTATTAAAATTTTACAGTATTAGTTTTTCAGTTGTGTTAGCCAACATTTCAATGCCATCATCTTGACAGGCAATTGCGACTAAATCATGTAAATATAATTCACTAATCTTATGCAATAAGGCCATGCAATACTTTAAACAGTGGTAAAATTGTAAAAAGATATAATTTGTAGTTTTACTCACTATTTGGCGATACTGTTTAGTAATTATAGCTTGTAGTTTTACTCACTAGGTGGCGACACTGTTTAATAATTATACACTGTGTTTTTTATAGGAGAGTATATTGCGATTAATACAATAAAAGTGCAACCAGTTAACCGATGCATTAAAAATTTACAAGGTTTTAACTACAACCAATTCTCCCGAATAATACCAAATTGCGTTTGAATAACTTTAAAAACGACGAAGTTATTCGTATTTGAATATGAATGGGGTTGGCGCCCAAGTTGCCAGGCTTGCAATACTTGCGTGTGTCATGTAGTACGCACTTGATCTCACGCTATTGTGAAATTATGGGTTAAATTTTTGATTTCATTTTGTTTTTTGACTCTGAAAAGAGCCTATGATTGAGTCTATGACTAGGTCATATAATGATGGGTCGAGCTTATATTGTCTGCTCGAATTGACCACCATTAGCGGACACACATTCACGGAGACGTTTGCGCCACTGGTTTATCGATCCATCGATGATTTTTTGGTGAAACGAAGCCCCCTCTTCAACGAGGCGTTCTTTTAGGTAATCCACATCACGAATTCTTGTCTTGTAGACTCGCTCCTGAAGGACGCCCCATACCTTGTAGTCTAGTGCGGTTGAGGTCTGGACTATTCGGCGGCCACAACGTCGGTGGGATGAACGCAGTTGTATTGAGTCGCAATATCTCAACTGTATCATATGCGCGATGAGCATAAGCGCTGCATTGTTGAAAGACAAAGAATTCGTAGTCTTAGCAATAGGCTAAAATGCACATGTACTAGCGAAAAGTAAGATAGTGGAGTGTTGTAGCGTACAGGATAAAGTGGACCATCAGGCCTATAGCTTGACGCGTGCATAGGCCTACTCAATTTTGCCTAACACCAGCTTGGCAACTTCAGCGCGCATCCCACCCACATTAAAATATCAATAACTTCGTCAATTTTAAAGATAAAGGTAAAGGTGTCCCGTCTTCGATAACGAAGGTTGGGTCTCGGAGCTGATCCCGATACTAAGCCATCAACGCCACAGGGTTCAGGTGCAAATCCGATGATTGGGTGGCCGGTCCAAAGCATCAGTCCTGTGGTTACCTTATCCCAGTGTTTAAATACTGCTACTCATTTATAATTGTCCACAAGGGTCAATTAGCGGCTGAGTGAACCGTAGCAAATGGAAATTAATAGCTTGCTAAAGGCTATTACATTATGCCGCTTTGCCGAGTATCGAACCGGGGATGTTTAGGTCGGGAGACATCTGCACGAAATTTAATACGTCTTGAAAAAAAGATTGCATTTCGTAATCGTAATCGTAATCGTAAACTCGAAATTTCTAAAGCGCCACTCGAAAGCCAAGCGCGGGGCACCAGCTTATTCACGAGCGCTGCGTTGAGTTAGAAGGGTTGTCCGTGAGAGTAGTCCGTGGTGGTCCGGGTCGAGTTACCATAAGATCAGGATCAAATGCGTTGAGTTAGAAGGGTTGTCCGTGAGAGTAGTCCGTGGTGGTCAGGGTCGAAATTCCATAGGATCAGAGGGGCGGAACAGCTATTAAGGCGGGTGTCGTTTGGGCCGGGAATTGGAAGATAGACGTAGTGAAAAATATATGCGATGTTTACTCTTTTTTATTGCAATAATCGCAATAATATAATAAACACAGTGTAGTTTGTCGTTTTACTCACTAGGTGACGATAGTATTACGTCTGTTTAACTCACAGCTTTTATTGCCTGCTCTCATGCATCAAACAACATCAATAACAAAATATATATCAAACTAAAATGATAATAATAATAATGTTGCAAAGAGTGTACAGTCGAATCCTAAATCCTAAATTGGTCCAGTAACACTCTACTCTCGGCGGCCATAGGATATAAGCGAAGATATGTGGGCTGGTTATAATAATTATGGACAGTAAAGATAGAAAGATAAATATTTTAAGATTGGTATTGTAACTGGCATTTAATTTTTGCACTAATTTTGTCCCTTTTGCCTTATAAAATGCTATTTTTTGCATTACAATGCGAAAGCAAAATTTTGTTGATTTTTTTGCATTAGTTCGCTACGGTAACGGCCCACTATTCCGAGGGTCCACTATTCCGAAGGTCCACTATTCCGAAGGTCCACTATTCCGAAGATTACCCCATAGGCCCATTACCCCCACCCCGCAAATACCGCCCCGACCATAACCCCGGAAGTACAATACCCTGCGTCTGTTTACATGAGGTCTAATGTATGCATGAATGTATGTATGTATGTATTTATGTATGTATGTATGTATTTATGCATGTATGTATGTATGTATGCATGTACGTATGTATAAACATAATACATACATGCATATTTACATACTTATATACCTACACACATACATACATACATACATACATACATACATACATACATACATACATGCATGCATGCATGCATACATACATACATACATACATACATACATACATACATACATACATACATACATACATACATACATACATACATACATACATACATACATAATACATGCATACATACATACACACATACATACATACATACATGCATACATTGGACCTCATATAAATGGACGGGAGGGGGGGTAATAGCGGGGGTAATGTCCTTCCGGGGGTTATGATCGGGATAATTGTGTGTGGGGGGGATAATGGCAGGAGTAATGGGCCGAGGGTAATGTCCTATACCAATTGGGAACGTCTGCAGCATTATGGAATGCATGTACAGGGTGCGCCATAAAAAAGACCCCCCCTAGGTTTTTCCCCAATATCTTGGCCAAAAGTAAGAATTTCAAAATGAAATTTTACAGTCTTAAAGACAATTCATATTTACATATGATGGCCAGATTTCATAAAAATATTTCACACAAGGCAAAAGTTATGCCACTTTTAGGAAGGCCACCCACCGTTTTTTGACGATTCAAAAACGTAACGCAACAAAAAGTAGGTTTTTGACAATATTTTGGCCAAAAGTAAGAATTTCAAAAAGAAACTTTTACAGGCTGATAGACAATTCATATCTACACATGATGACCGAAATTTCATCAAAATATTTCAAACAGAACAAAAGTTATATCACTTTTAGTGAGGACACCCACCGTTTTTTGACGTTTTTGAATCATCCAAAAAACCGAGGGTGGTCTCACTAAAAGTGATATAACTTTTGTTCTGTTTGAAATATTTTGATGAAATTTCGGTCATCATGTGTAAATATGAATTGTCTATCAGCCTGTAAAAGTTTCTTTTTGAAATTCTTACTTTTGGCCAAAATATTGGCAAAAACCTACTTTTTGTTGCGTTACGTTTTTGAATCGTCAAAAAACGGTGGGTGGCCTCCCTAAAAGTGACGTAACTTTTGTTCCGTTTGAAATATTTTGATGAAATCTGGTTATAATGTGTAAATATGAATTGTCTGTAAGCCTGTAAAATCTCATTTGAAAATTCTTACTTTTGGTAAAAATATTGGCAAAAAACCTAGGGGGGGTCTTTTTTTGGCGCACCCTGTAGATGATGCTTTGCACACAAGCGTTTAGGTGTGGTCTCTCGTGCTTACAATCCCATATAATTATGGGTTCAAGCTTGAAAATGCCAAAAAATGGAGAAATGAAAGTAATGTAAAAAAAAACAATTGCAGATAATATCTGCATATTATGGTCTAGAGTCATTACATGTAACTCCAAATTAAAATATTTCGCAAAACAAAAAAGTTGGGCATTAACGGGTTTAGTGACAGTGTTGTATATTGTAGTTTTTGAGTGCTTCTGAATTGTTGCTACGGTTTTTAAAGCGATTGCTTACGAACCTGTGGCACTTAAATCTCTACATATTGTTATTTTTTTTATTACCAGCTGTGCCCGGCCACGCGTTGCTGTGGCTGAAAAGACCTCCAATCCTCCCTCCCTTCCCTGCCTCCATCCCTCCCTCTGTCCCTCCCTACCTCCACTCCCCTGCCTCTCTCCCCTCCCTCCCCCAATCGGTGAAGAACTTTTCGAGATCCTTGATTAGGTACAAACTTTTTACATTTTTATTTATACAGATTATTATTTTTATTTTTTTATTATAAACATATTAAGCGTAAATTTTTACAAGAAACAGACTATACTATACTAGACTAGACTATATTATTATTATAATATATTATTATTATTATTATATTATTATTATTATTATTATTATTATTATTATTATTATTACCGTATCATTATTATTATTAGTAGCAGGCCTATATTGATGAATAATAATTCCTGCTCAAAGCTCGACTACGGTACTGCAATTCTCTTTTCCTCAACCTTGAATCCAAAAAACTCAAACGTCTGTAACTAATCCAAAACTCACAAGATCGTGCTGTAACCCGGACGGGATACCCAAGAATAAGCACAGCACTCCCATTTTCAAATCACTTCATTCACTAAAAATTCCCGAGCTTCAGTTGTTCGGAGATCACTGTGTTAGCCCGCTATTCCGAGGGTCCACTATTCCGAATATCCCCTATATTTTGTTCTGTATCCTTGGTGGTTATAGGGTCACGGTGGGTTAGGGTTAGGTTTAGGGTTCGGAATAGTGGACCTTCGGAATAGTAGACCCAAACCTGACTGATATATCGTAATAGGAGTATAACAGTACAATCCTCTGAATAGCGGACCTTCGGAATAGTGGACCTTCGGAATAGTGGACCTTCGGAATAGTGGACCTTCGGAATAGTGGACCCTCGGAATAGCGGACCCAAACCGTTCGCTACACTACAAAATTTATAGTTGTTTTGATTTCTAATTTTAGAACATCCCCACTGCTGTAATGTCAAACAATAGCAAGCTTGTGAAGACGCTGATAGCCTGCCTACAAGACCTGCAGACCGCTGCATATACCCCCAAGGAAGTCGGCCTGCAGACGGTCCACAAGGCCGAGAACCTCCTCAACACAGTCTTTGAAATAGGAACGACCCGAGTTGTATTTTCAGAGAGAGAAAAGGACACCGTAGGACCGCTTGTGGTTAAAACTTTAAAGCCTATTGAACGCTGTGTTTCTCATACTGCTATTGGTTTGGGTAGATCTCCCTACCAGCAGGCTCTTAAGAAGAGATCGGCAATCCAGTTCCTACTTGACAACTTCAGCGAGTTCCCGTCTGGAGATCAAAGAAAGTCTCTGGGACAGAAGTTTGCAGAGCTGAAAGTTAACGAAATCGTGCAATTGTTGAATAACACCATTGAGAAGTGGACGAAAAGTCGTGCTGAACAGGAAGACGACGAGGAAGATTCGGACGAAGAACCTTTGAATGTTGATTTGACTCGGATACCGGTGTCTCATAATTGGTGGCCTGGAAGAGGACAGATAGCGCAGTCTCGCAGTTGTTGGCCTGAAGATGAGGGCCTTTAACTAGTTACAGGTAATCATTACTTATCATCAATTTTCTGCTCTTCGACAAGTAGGCCTACAAGGGTTGGGGCTCTTCCCCACCATGCATACCTCGATCACAAGCATCATAAAGCCATCTACTCTGGCAACATAGCCAATCCAATTTGTATTTCTCTTCATGATTATTTCTACTATACTATATAATTAAATTATCATAAGTCGAACATGAAAAATTAGTTCGGATGATGTATCACAAAAACATATACTTTGCCTTCAATTTTCTGCATTAAAGGCATATACTAATCTTTACTTTCTAGACATTAAATGGTGGGATATCTTGAAACACACCTTACTATGTACACGGTGGGGAATTTCATGTGTGAATAAATTTATGATACGAAAACCAGACGTGGAGTAGGGTCATAAACTGGCTCGACAGATAACATGAAGAAAGGACCCAGTAAAATTTTAGTAGGCAAATTAATTTTTATTTAGTTCGTTACCATTTATCCAGTTGCAGGAGATCGAAAACAAAACAAACCATTACCTTAGATAGTTAAGTCATTTCATGACCTATTCTGGAATCAGAAAATAATATAAAAATATGATTGATGTATTTTTAAAGGGCTCTAAACAGTGTCATAATCAATGATTCTTCAGTAAGTATACAAACAAGATCATTTATTGGAAGGGAGAACCTTATTAGAAATGCTTAGTTGCAAGAAGGTATATTTAAAATTCAATTTAAGCTCCATTTAGAATCTATTGTTCACTATAAATTTGATTTTTGCCACAAACCTTACTAAACAAGGATGAAACAGTGGAAGAATGAGAAGAGAGAGGAAGTTTAATCCACCAGTTTCCCGATTTTGACACCTTTACCCTGGTTAAAACTACCACTCTTCCTCTTCTCCTCTGTCCGTCTCCCCCCCCCCCTCCCACTTGGGTAAGCAACTGGGTAAAGATGAAATTTAAATGTAGCTGATATTCTTAAGAATTAATTACATATGTAATTAATTAACTGCTATGTGGCATTTTTATTATATGCAATTAATCTATTTCAGATGTTGAAAATTATAATTTCAGGTCTCACAGTGCACTGACGAGGCTAACAATTGGCGACCAGTTTTCACATATTCAGAAAAATTTGACAGACTTAAATCCTAGAACTGTCGCCCTTTAGAACCTGGTCAAAATGTCTCAGCCAAGTTACATTGATAGACTCTGCCAAATATTTGGCGTAAACTCATTAGATGACATTATGATTGGTATCCACAAAATCTTTGCCAATCTGCCCCAACGTCACAAGGATTATTTGAAAAAGTTGCTCCGAAGGATTGGCCGCCTTCCATGTGACTTTCGTGATATGATCCTAGTTATTAAAGGATTTGCTCAATCTGGGCTTGTCGACAATTTTCTCGATTTCGTAAACATGGCCGAGTTTGTAATGCAGTATGCTATGGAAGCAGTGGACGAACTTCATGATGTTTATGCAGATCTGAACCATTGTCCATCAAACCCTGAAGCTATGATACAAAACTCCTATAGAGTCATACTGCAGACTCTGTCTGGCACGGCAAGCCATCATGCTGAACTTGATTTCCTGAATTTCCGTGCTTTGTCACTGACTTCCATGCAGCAAGTCTTTCTTGATATCATCGGACAGGTTCAAAGTGTCAGCTTCCCCAGCCATCGTTTTATGAGTGATACTGCGGCTGCTTATCACTACTACAAGCATAGATACATTGAACAAGGACAATCTGGTGCCTCTCCTCCAAGAGAGCTTACTGTATGGGAGTACTTTGATTTGGTTGAAGATCTTGTTAGAGAAGCTATGACTACTCCAAGCTATGTTCCATTTTGTCTCGGTCAAGAACAAGGTGATTTGGTACATCGTTCTCAAAGAGACGGGAGAACCTTACGACTTGTACTAAAGTATCGAGACGGAACAGTTGAAATTGCTTCTATGTATCAAGAGGAGGACATCCCAGCACAGGTTCCAGCACAGACCCCAGGTCTGGTCCCAGCACAGGTCACCTCTGGTCCTGTACGACGTCCTATACAGATCTTCGTGAAAACTCTAAATGGAACGACCATCACTCTTGACGTTGAGCCTTCGGAGTCGATAGAAAGTGTCAAGGGAAAGATTCATGAGAAGACAGGCATTCCACCAGATAACCTGCGTCTCATTTTTGGGGGTAAACAACTTGAGAGTCATCTCGCCCTCAGTGACTACTGCATTCAAAACGAGTCAACTCTTCACTTGGTACTTCGTCTGGAAGGTGGTATGCAGATCTCCGTGGAAACATCACATAGTGCCACGCTTGATGCTGAGTGGAGCGACACAGGAAGGAAGTTAAAGGTCAAGGGCAGGATAAAGGAAACATTTCCTTTGGTCAACAGCACTTATCTTTACTAGCTGCCAGTTTGAACATGGCGGCATTCTCGCAGGCTATACAAGACAAAAGGAATCAACTATTCATCAAGTGCTGTGTTTGAAAAATGACGGGTAGAATTCGACCTGAAAGCAGGGGAGGGCCAGATTTTTTGGGCGGAGTCAAAAATTTTCGGGAGGCCAAGTTTTTCCAAATTTCATATTTTTCATTATTTTATTATTATTATTATCGAATAACAACGTTTTATTTGCTTCGAATTATTATATGTTTTATAACTACAGCTGATTTAGAGGTTAAGGAATGTTTGTGTATATGATAAACATTGAATGTACTTCGAAAACCTCTTTCAATTGTTTTTCATTTCTGGCCTGGGCCCGCCACTCCCTCAAAGATCATCATTCCTAAATTTTGAGCTGCGGGCCGTGGATTTAATTTATTCTGTTAAATAATTAATTGTTTTTCTATTGCTTGCAGTCCCTCTATTCTATTTCAGATCTTGTGGGTACTCGTCCCTGTTTGCCCGGCCTTTCGAACACTTGCCTACCACCTCGGCACAGTGGTGTAGCAATGCATTGTGCAGCCTGTGCAAGGCACATGGCAGAGCCGGCGCCACGGAAGGGCACAGCCCCCAGTTTGAATTTCGTGCCCTCCCCCAATTGAAAATTTAGTTTGCCCCCCCCCCCAATTTTGCAATCTCTTAACATGCTAAATTGTAACATGAATCATAATACATTTGGACATTGTTTACAGTTAACGTTAAATAGCTATACATTTAAATTATTATAATTACAAAGGTAATCAGTATGGTTGTTACTTTAACCTCAATTTGCACGACGCACTCTCAATGATTTACTGCTAATATTCGGACCGCGTCTAGTGAAATAAAATATTACGCGCCATCACGCCGTTTAGGCTCTTGATCAGTGGCGTTTTGCAGTGAAAAAATTGGAAGAGTTCAATTACTATATCTTATATATTCACAAATTACAATGCCAAAAACTTTTCTTTGCAACATTTGGTGGGTGGGGCACAGGAGATAAAAAGTTTAAAATAATTTATGAGACACCATTTTTTTCTTCAAATCTACAAAGTTGGGGGAGGGGCCCCGGCCACCTGGGCTTCAATGGCACGACGCCACTGTTCTTATTCCTATGTGAATGTGCAAGAAATATTTGTGAGCTATCACTACAGGCACTCCAGGAGCAAAAAATATATTTCCGCCCTTTTATCCAATTGCATAAAAAATTGTGACTTTCTCACGCAAGAAGCCAAAAATTTACAATTTATACTATGCGGGTTTATACATTTTGCTTCTTCCAACGCGGATGCAACTTTTTGTTAGGGTTGTGGAAAAAATTACAATTTGCCCACAAAGATATTTTTGTACTTCCCACTTGTAAAATAAGTAAGCGTTGGCGCCATGAGTAGGCTACTATTGTCGGGGATTTATACAGACCTCCTTAGGAGGGTTAACATTCTTCTAATTTTTCTGAACACCTCCAACTTCTGAAAGTCAGGGGTATACAGGAGGGGTGTTGTAAAAGTATTAAATTAATAAAAAATATTGTGATTTAAATTGAGTATTTTTATGAAATCTAATGTTACGGTAATTATAATTTTCAGTATTTCGTGATTTGCATGTAAAAAGACTTTTTAAAGTAATTTTCTGAAACTTTAGTCATGATTACTATTTTCTACGGTTTGACTGAACCATAAAATGCTTTGAGGCGATTTCGTATTGTTTTAAATTACAGACTATGTGATTAATGATTAATGTGTACTTAATTAACAGATTAATGTGTACTTTTGTGCAGTGTGTACTATCCTCATCTATATAAGCTGTACCAAAATAACGGTTAAACAAATAAGTAGTTACATAATTACATGCTTAATAGCCGCAAAATTAAAAGCTACAAAAAGTTAAAAACAATAAATTTTTCTTTAAGGAAACATCTCAGCAAAGCTAAAACTCAATATTTTCAAGGTTTTTAGACTCCCAATTGGGGGTTGAAAAATATAATTTTAACCCCAAGATATGTAATTTTTTTGCGACTGAACGTAATTTTTTGACGAAAATTAGCGTTTTTACACTCACCTCTGGGGGCGTTATAAATACAACTGACACCCCAAGGGGTGTATAAAACATGTATTCGCGCCGAAGGCACGAAATTTTTTTTCACACCTCTATTTTTTTTATGAAAAAATCTTGCCTCTCCAGAAATATGCTCTGCCCCCCAGTTTGGTAGACCTGGCGCCGGCCCAGCACAGGGGCCCACAGCGGTCAGGAGGCCCTCCGGCAGTGAGCGGGATTTTTTTTACTAACTTTCAGAATGAGTTTGTTCATCCAATTCCAGGTAATATTATTAGGTACTAAATGAAAATGAGTATGTAATTTAAAACTTCCTTGTCACTTCCTTTAACTGCACAAGCAGAGTCGAACAGTGGATATTAAACATCACAGTTTATAATAAATTAAATTTTAGTAATAAAATATAATGAATGCAAAGTAACGTAACGTATATATGAATTCTGGCAATGTTCTCTGTTTTTTTACTGGCTATCAGTGGCGTAGCAATGCATTGTGCAGATTGTGCAATACACAAGAGCCTTAGCGATCAGGGGCCCCGTGGCATCCAGCCAGGGCCCCCGGCAGCAACAGATATTTTTGTTTAAAGTTCAATCTGTGCAATAGCAGAAGACATTAATAGTTATTTTATGAAAATTAATGTTTATATGCCTAATACTGAAAATATTAATCCTATGCAGAATGATAATGATGACTTCCTTGAGGTAGGCTACACAATTATATACAAAACCATTGGTATATGCTTGATACAGATATTGTGGATAGATACTTTAATGAGTTTGATATGAATATGGAAGTTGATTCATTTATATCGAATTAAACTTAATACTTTATACAAGATAAGTAAAATTTATATTGATAAATAATTTATTTTTAATATTTTTATTAAACTTTTATAACGAACTTATTATATTTCAATAACCAAATATATGGGAGGTACCTTTATGAGAGAACACCGGATGCAACATAGATATTGAATACTGACGGCGTTAAAATTCCTCTTAAAGGCATTTCGCGAACGTTATAACCAGCTTTTGATGTGTGGATGCTGCTAATTATTAAAATTCTTGCTCATAATCGACAATATTAAACGATTTGTTCTATTTATACTGTTTCCATATTCCCTTTTGGTGTTATATCGTAAAAATTCTACGATGTTTTATATAATTTAAATGATATTAAAACTAGGGCTGCCAACTTTTGATTTTGCCATTCCGGGACGCCTTCAGCCACTCGATGTGTCATTACCAATTTACACAATCCACAGAAGCATCATAATGTAACAAAAGTTGTGTCAGTCCAGTAAAGAATCTACATTTAGGTCTACAATCTACTAAAAAGTCCTTGATTATTTCAGACAAATCATCAAAAGACATAATTTTACAGTCTAAATTTAAGACAAGAGTCAACCTCAAGAAGTAACATTTCAAGCTCCAGTTATCTAGGCTCATCAGAGTAAGACTTATGAGCCCAAATTGAGGGAAGTTCGTAGGTATCGTAGGCTCATAGGTCTGCGACCGTAGAGCAGAATTTATATTAAACTTAGGACCTATAATTAATATATTATACTAGGCCTATGGCCTACTTATATGCGTTAAGCAGTTCCAGAACAATGGGCACAAAGTCGCAGAAATCAGCACATGTCATGCTAACAGTTGTGCTTTAATAAGGTCGGTGAAATCTCGGTGCTCAGGTAATTGCGATTGTCAGACAGCAGATAATGCTGAACCCTCTCTAGCAAAAAAGCACTAAAACTGGACACAATATTATGCTAAACCGAACACCAAGTGTCAGTGATTTGTAAAGTTTTGAAGACTTTAACTCCCGATGTTCAGCCAACAATGTAGGCCTATAGGTCTGATAGAGAGCAGGACGAAAAAATCATCGTACAAATGACTGAGTTTAGCAAGCAAAAATTAATAGGAACAATAAATGTGCAAAGTGGATCTGGACCAAATTCCGGGACAATTTGAGATCAATCCGGGACACGGGACGCACAGGGTCGATTCCGGGACTGTCCCGGCGAATCCGGGACGGTTGGCAGCCCTAATTAAAACACATCTGGCTAAATTCAGTACAATATTCGTATTAGGATCGAATTTGTTGACTTCTTTTTGTCAACATTATTAAATTTTAATAGTCTTTATTAAAAAAAGTTAATGGTGAAAAAAAGATTTTATATACTAACCAAACTACAAAATATATTTTATCTTTAGTATTTAAATTAATATTGTCATTTATTGAGATTTGTCTCAAGTATATCTAGAAGCCCTTTAATATATATTGACTCAGTATTATACTTTAATATTTGCTCATCTATATAATTTTTTAATTGATTGAAAGATGTCAAAAGTGATTCTATATGATCATTCTTCTGTGCATATTTAGATATATTTATTTTCATTTTATTTAATATAACTTTGCAATCACAACTGTTACTATTGACTGTGCCGTCATTCTTGTTTAATACTTCTTTATATTTTTGAATTTGTATAAGATTATCATTTTTAATGTCTATGCTTAGTTCAATGATATTTTTAAAGTTATTCACAGACTTAAGTATTTGTAAAATATTATTATATAGTGAGAATATGTTTTTAAAAGTTTCTTTTACCACGGATAGTTTAATATTTATTTCATTGCTAAGCTTTGAAAACATTGAATGTATGTTATTTTTGTTATCATTATTTTTTGGATCACTTTCAATATTTTTGAATCGTTTAGTAGTTGGTTTTTTATAAGACTTATTGCGTGATTTTCTTTTATGTTTGTCTAAATCATTTAATCTTGTTAGATTATCAATATCTTGTTGTGTTAACGATTTGTCTACACTACTATCATTGACAAATATAAAAGTATGCTGTTTTTTAAAATTAGCTGCTGCATTGTCTAATATGCTAAAATCTATAAGATTGAGTTTAAATTTCTTGTTTACTAATTGCTTGTTTAATAATTGCTTGTTTACTAATTGCTTGTTTAATAAATTGGAGTATACATTTTAAAAAAGCTGTTGATTTAGAAGATTCTATCATTTTATCATGCATATTACTTACATGATCGATGATATCTTCATAAGTTTGTATTTCATTATTATTATCAGATTTTAAATTATACATTTCACAGCATTTTGTTTTATTGTCAATAATAAGCTTAAACCAGTCATTCTTAAACGTATTATCTTTTATATTGCTATCAATCAATTCTCTAATATATGTATAAATTAGTTCACATTCATTAATCAAATCATTTATCATTTTAAGGTCTTTCCCGAATTCAATTTTATTTCTTATTGATATTGTGGGTATTGGATGTCTACGACCCTTCTTGGCTACCGTACTCTACCTTTCCTTGGGCATGTGGGATGGGCCTGGACTATATAAGGAACTGTTAGCGTGGGAAGCGGTGCTTCTATGCCATTGTGACGGCAGTTGTGGTTTGATGCTGTGGCGAGTGTTTGGTCTCTCGTTGAGACTTTTCGATGTGCCTGTGCTCTTCGCTTCTACGCGAGTTCTTCTTCTGGGCTACGTCTTCTACGCCGTCCCACCCTGTTGGTGTTCTGGCCTGTAGTCCGTCTTCTTCGGCTCCGTTAGCCTGGTTCGTCTTCGACGTCTTCTATGCTGAGTCAGCTGGTCTGTCCTACTTCTGGTCAACCGTTGGGTAACGTTATACATTTTACTGTCATACTGCTCTGTTTGAATAAATCGACGTTATTTTAGACAAGATTGGGGCCTTACTCTGTAGTCATACCCTTAGATAGCCATTTGAGCCCAACATATGGGGGCCCGCGGGATAATTTTTTTTCACGATAGTCCCAACATTTGAGGGTTCGTCGGTTCGCTAATTTCGGGCGTTAATTCGGAAATTTGGGCAGATTTGGTTCTCAAACCAAACCCAAAATCCAGGGGGGGGGTGGTAACCACCCCCCCCTTGGTAGTCCATGTTACAAAAAAAGCTTGGTAGCCTGCAGGGGCGCAACCAGAACATTTTCCTAGGGGTTGCTCAGAATTATTATTGTAGGCTTAGCGCCGAATAATCTGTAATCTGAAAGACTGAAAGACCGAAAGACCCCTACCCCCCCTCACCCCCACACAAAAACTCATCGGATTTGGAGAAATTGTGTGGGTCACCTTTTTAGCCCTGGGGGGTGCTCAAGCACCCCCCCAGCACCCCCTGGTTGCGCCACTGGTAGCCTGAGGGTTAAAGATGTTAGAAACTTTATTCCGAGGGTTCTCTTTGACACCCATTAATGACATTGTTATCTTCACATTATATTGCTGTTTACTTTTAAAGTGTATTGACATGTAACTGGGTGCGGTGTGTCACCCTGATTTGTCTAATTAAACGAAGATTAATTATCTTTATTATAATAGCATTCTGGTGATAAATAATAATATTCGTTTATTCAAATTCAATCTGATTATTATTATTATTATTATTATTATTATTATTATTATTATTATTATTATTATTATTTTGGTTTGTTTATTGTTGTTGTTGTTATTATTGTTGTTGTTGTTGTTGTTGAGCGCCTCTGAGTAGATACCTTGAAGGGGCGCTATATAAATTACGATTGATTGATTGATTGTTGTTGGATGTTGTTGTCTGTCTCTGTCTCTATCTCTGTCTCAGTCTCAGCCATCTAGCGACTAACCATCGATTTCTTTATATTCGCCAGGCGGCTGTAGACTACGCGCGATGTATCATCAAAAATGAACATTAAGACTTATTTTAATAATAGCCTACGTCCAAAATAAAAACATCCATGTGAATATATGAATTAATATTTAATAGCATTAGTCGTCCAAAGTTCTTGACAACAGTACTGTCGTTCATTGTAAATATATATTTAAGATGTTAACGACATAATTATAACTTTAGTCGCTAACAACAGTAGCAGGTCTTAACTGTAGACCGTAATCGTAATCGCTGTCTCCCAAGTATCTACTCGAAAGCCAAGCGCGGGGCACCAGCTTATTCACGAGCGCTGCGTTGAGTTAGAAGGGTTGTCCGTGAGAGTAGTCCGTGGTGGTCCGGGTCGAGTTAGCGTCTGTCCATCTCTCCCCCTCTTTCTGTTTGTATGTCTCTGCCTGTCTGTCTGTCTGCCTCTCTCTCTCTCTCTCTGTCTGTCTCTGTCTCTGTCTCAGTCTCTGTCTGTCTGGCATTCTGTCTGTCTGTCTGTCTGCCTCTCTCTCTCTCTCTGTCTGTCTCTGTCTCAGTCTCTGTCTGTCTGGCATTCTGTCTGTCTGTCTGTCTGTCTCTCTCTTTCCATCGCTCTCCTCTCTTTCACCCTTCTTTTAGTTATCTTATCTTCTTTACCATCAATTAATGAGACATAATAGAATTGACTTCATCTGTTTAATGGTCAGAAATGGACACGAGTGACCACAAGCTGAACGTCTGAAACAAAAGAAGAGGCAGACTCACAGACAATTAGCCTAGATAACCAGACCGACCGACAGACAGACACACCCTGACACACAGACACATCCAGAGATACACCAGACGGACAGACAGACACCCAGATGTAGACAGACAGAGAAATCTGATAGGCAACGTATCCGCTTTCTTCCGTACCTAAAAGGAATCTCGTCCGCATTGCGACTAATTAGTTCACCTTTCTCCGCCACATCATCGTTTAATGTGTCTACCTGTTCGTCTGACTACCTGTCTCTTTGCACGTGTGCAGTCCCTGCGGCGGCTACATCGAAGCCTCTCATTGAAAACGAAGCCGACCTGATTCCTGGACAGGGTGGGTAGCAGTAGACCAAGGTTCTACGCCTGTCAATCACCAGGTTAAAGGTCGTTCTCTGTCTGTATGTGTGTGTGGGTATGCCTTTGTGTGCTCGCCTCTGTCTCTCTGTCTCTCTCTGTCTCTCTGTCTGTCTCTGTCTCTGTCTCTGTCTCTGTCTCTGTCTCTGTCTCTGTCTCTGTCTCTGTCTCTGTCTCTGTCTCTCTCTCTCTCTCTCTCTCTCTCTCTCTCTCTCTCTCTCTCTCTCTCTCTCTCTCTCTCTCTCTCTCTCTCTCTCTCTCTCTCTCTCTCTCTCTCTCTCTCTCTGTGTGTGTGTCTCTCGCTGCCCGGCCTAGATTTCGCTCTCACAATCTCCAACTAATGACAGTTGTTCTGGAAAGGTTATTTAGCATGGAGGTCACCACCCAGTGACCTATGCACCCTCAAATCTAGTCCACGATACAATTCCATGATCGCTACTACAGCCGGTGTTTCTACCCCTCACGCTTTCTCTAAGAGCCAGGACTTCAATTAACCCAGTTTTCAAAGGTCACGTGGGGTCGTCACGGCTGACCCTAACGAGGTACCCCGCGACTCTAGCCTCGGGTAATACGAACCGGGGTGAGTGTGGGGTGAACTTGATAAGGTGGAGAACGGAGGGAGGGTGTGTGGAATTCGTCCAAGTTCACGTCCGTCCTTTCTAGGCCAATTTTCTTCCGCCTCCGTTGTTTCCCCTTGAATAGTGGAGTCTCCCCTGAATTGAAGAAGCAGAAGAAGGAAGTGGGTTCTGGATCGGTCCACCTCTCAGCTAACTAACCCCCGAGAGCCACAGCGACGGCGGATATGAAGTGTTCGTCGTCAATTCATTTCTTCCCTCTAACAAGAATTTTCCTTTATTTTCCTTTATTCAACAATCCGGTTGTCAGACCACAGTATAATACAGTCATACAGTTATCTTAATTAACACCAATCTTAGCCACTAAGAGAGCAGACAGCCTGCAATACAATGCGCTAATAGCACTCTATCGAAAGCATGTGTCCCCTACGGACGGGGGCTTCTGGATCGTACTGAGCTCTGCTGATCTTCGTGCGTTCAATGCCAGTGTGTATTAATCTAATGCGACAGCCATCTCTTCACGGCCAGCTATCCCCCGTTGACAATAGGACTTGCAGTTTAAAAACTGTCAAGTAAGTAAGTAAGATTGGTTACACAAATACATGACCGACCGACCGACCGACTGATTGATTGATTGATCGATTTGCTTGATTGATTGATTGGTTGTTTTTAAGGCAGCCATGGCAGTGTTAGCGCCTTCGTTTTCTCATCCTCAGCATATACGAGGGTGGGGTGGCCAGTCCTCTCCCTCACCAATTGTTCTTCACATCATCAACAGTGTACTATGGTCAATGTACTCATCATAGCAGAGTTGGATAGGTGGATAAAATATGCATACAACTCCAAGATTATTCTGCCAACAACATAGTACAGCTGTCGTGCATGTATACGAGCAGACATACAAAATGCATACATACATGTATACAAGTACTTGCTTGACAACATGAACCCATAATAGATTGTATCTGTATTGCAAATTCTACAAACAATCTGATGCTGCAAATAGCTCTTTTTCGCTGGCGACCTGGTTAAGGAGGTCAGGTTACAGGTCACGTGAGGTCAATGTTCTCAGACTCGTGCCACTTCCTAGCCGTACAGTGTACAGTCTTCTTCCCACAGCAAAACATCCATCCATCTCCTCTATTTTCGGGTGGGACGGGGAGCGTGTGGGTGGGCGGGCGGGACGGGCACTCACACCATCGGACCAGGCGAAGGAGAGGTGGAGGAGAGGTCTGAGGGGGGATTGGGATGGGATGGGATGGAAGAAAGCGTTGTCCGTTGGGTCATCGATCCCAGCGACGATGGAGAGAATGGAACGGAGGGAGACGGATGGAGAAGGAGATGGCGATGGACAGGGAAAAGGTAGAGACATAGACACGGACGGACGACGGACGGACTTGTAAATAAACAGGCTGAATGGTTAATGGTTAAATCTCCATATACAGCATCAATGCCACAATGCGGACCATGTTTTGCCTCGATCCGGACGTGTTTTTTTTACCACGCACGCAGTTGCACACAAAAATGTACAGCTGTAAATTATTTGTGCAGTTGTAAAAGGAATCTTGTGCAGTGAAAATCATCAGCAAAGGTCAATGTCGACCTGATGGCGACCGATTGTTGGTAGGGAGTTATCATGGATGCATGGGCGGAGACTTACATGTAAACATAGGCGCAACCACCCTATGGGACCCACTGGACGCGTCCCCCCAACTTTTGAGTGGTCCCATTGACTTTATCATTATGGTCCCCCCCAACTTTTAGGACGTGATTCATTTGGTCCCTCCCAACTTTTAGGACGTGATTGCGCCTATGCATGTAAACGGGGGACATTACAATGGTCCATTGTCATGTCCCCAAATATTTAAGGAAATAAATTTTAAAAAAGCATCGTAAATTGTTACAGCAGTTAATTGGTTACTTCTGGTCATACCGCAAGAACTACAGACTATAATAGACTAGAATACGAAAATACAAAATCACTAAAAGAAAGGTCGTCAGCTTTTTTGACATGTATAATGAAATATTTTCCTGAGATTTCGACCAAATGACTAAAAAAGTTCGTCAGAACTTTTGGCGAATGAAAGTGCAAGAAATTTCCTCGGCGACTCGTCCCCCGCAACTTCTGAACCAGGTCTCCTCCCATCGGTAGATTTTCTGTTGAAAATGGACGGGGTGGTAACTGCCCAGCTGGAAATGTCCGTTCTAATTTTTTATCTACAAAATACACAGCCAGAAAAGTATACGATCCGACGGAAGAATAATAATCTTTAATCGATTTTGCAAAATAATCAACAAAATGTCACCTTCGGCATTTCATACATTTTATATATTTAATAATTATAGAGTCGTTGATTTGCGTCGGTAATTTATACGAGTATAGGTAATGTTTTATTTATTGTCTGAAATATTGTTCGCACTGTCGTCCATACGTCACAATATGACGTCAGCCGTTGTTTACGGAGGAATAGCAGAAGGACTAAGGAGAACAAAGACAGACAGAGAAAGAGTCTGACAGACAGTGAGAGAGAGATAGACAGACAGACAGACAGACAGACAGAGACAGAAACAGAAACAGAGACATACAGCTAGACAGACGGAACCCACACACACACACACAGACAGATAGACAAAGAAAGAAACGGGGGCAAAACACTGGACCAGTTTTAAGTATTATTAATAGGCCATTGAACTTCGTCGAACAGAGGAGGGGTAGTGGGGGAGGGGTGGAAGGGTGAGGGAGGTGGGGGTCGGTGGTGATTGAAGTCGACTTCTGTTTCCTTCTGAGTGATTTCGAGTGGGGCGATTATACGGAAATGGTGTGGCAAACAGTTTGGGGAAATGAGAATGAGGAGAATGAGGAAGAGGAGGAGGAACAGGAGGAGGAGGAGGAGGAGGAGGAGGAGGAGGAGGAGGAGGAGGAGGAGGAGGAGGAGGAGGAGGAGGAAGAGGACGGAGGAGGAGAAGAAGGAGGAAGAGAATGAGGAGAATGAGAAGGAGGAGAAGGAGAAGGAGGAGAATGAGGAAGAGAATGAGGAGAATGAGAAGGAGAAGGAGAAGGAGGAGAATGAGGAGGAGAATGAGGAGGAGAATGGGGAGGAGGAGTGAGGCTGATGGGGCTGCTGGGAGGAAGAACATAAGGTTTTGGCTGGAAGGGCGAAGGGGTCATTGGAGTGGATACTCAGAGAGTGGATGAATGGATGAAGTTAGTGGAAGCGGAAGATTATGGTCTGCAAGGAGCAAGGTGGTGGAGAGGGAGATGGAGAGACTGAAGAATGATGGAGACAATTCGTCACTACTATAGCGACCTGGTGGCACACAAAGACAAGTTCTAATCTGTCAATGACCACCAATCACGTATTGCTTGTTGCTGTGTACAATCACTGTGTAGTATCAAGGATTAGGATTACTATAGTGTCACCCTCCTCATTTTGCCAGTACTGGGACTAGCACTGCCATGGAGCGATCAGTGGCGGAGTTTCCTACCTCCCTCGGTCCCTCCCTCCCTCCGCCACAAGCAGTGGAACAGAATTTAAATTAGACTATGTAAATTATTATGATCACGCTGAGATAACTTTAACTGCTATTAAATTATTTTATGACAACATTATAGGCTACTAATAATATTTTTATGGCAGAGTTTCTTCTAAGCCACTGTCGATAAAGATGTGAAATTTCATTAATGTGAACTTCGTCAATAATGACTGTTATTATCTCTGTGAAAGATTATTGCATTCGCGATCGTATACGATAATCGAACGCATTGTAAATGTATGATTACGGGGAACGGACATTAGCCCCCCCGGACAAAAGCCCCCCGGACAAAAGCCCCCCTCGGACAAAAGCCCCCGGACAAAAGCCCCCCCTCCCAAGGTAGGACATTAGCCCCCCAGTCTATCATACCATTACCTAAAAATGATGCACAAAATGTAACATTAGGCCTAAGTTATGCGAATAAGCAAGGCCGTAGCGAGGATTTGATTTCGGGGGGTGTTTCACCAATTTCCCTTCCTAAAAAACTAACGACCTTTTTCTTAGTCATGCGGCCGAAATCTTTAAAAAAGTCGCCAATTTCCCTTCCCAAAAACTGATGACCCTTTTTTTAATCAACCGGCCGAAATCTTAAAAGTCACCAATTTCCCTTAAAAACAGGTGACCTTTTTTAGTCAACCGGCCGAAATCCTAAAAAAGTCACCAGTTAATTAATTCTGTTTTTTACATTTTTCCATTTCGGGAGGTGTTTTCATGGTTTTATTTCATGGTTTTTACATCATGTGCTCGTAAATGCATTCTATTATTTTTCACATTCTCCATTTCGGGGGGTGTTCAAACACCCAAAACACCCCCCTAGCTACGGCCTTGCGAATAAGCCTACATTGCACATTAGTTCAACATTTTAAGAATATGCATAGTTAATTGAAGGTTTATTATGCATAGGCCTGTTATAAAACATTTAAAGGCATTAATTGTATAACGATGCGAACAACTCATTGTGTAAAGTCTCTCATAAATGTAAAAAATTATAAGTCCAAAGTTTGTGAAATCTATATAAAAGTTTAATGCCTAACTGACTTTAACAAACCTTCGTTGTAGCCAAAGCTGACACTAACAAGTAGGCCTACTTACTGTATACGATTGCTATTTGCTCATTTCTCTAATCTATTGAATCCAATTTTGAATTGAAACGACGCTAATAAGTCTACGAAGCTGAGACTTAGCCTAACTAACGTCAACAAGCCTTTGGTGTTACGTAGGACACTAAACAAATAGACTGTATAGGCCCTACATACCATTCCCATTCGTTCATTTCAAATCCAAGTCTATAAGCTTAGGCCTACTGACACAATTAGGACCTAAATGACACTAAGAACTGTCGTTTGCTTGTGAATGCCAGTGACAAGTAATCAGTTACTGCACTATTGTATGATTCGCACAAAAGGGGGCTTTTGTCCGGGGGCTAATGTCCTACACCCTATGATTACTGCTGCATGACACATTGAGCCAGACGAAGATTGCGCTGCATAGATAACTTGTAACATCAATTGAACTGACAAGACTAAGGATAACAATGGACTTAACAAAGGACAGAGGACAAGGAAGGTCATTTATTTGTACCCATTGCCGCAAGTTGATGGGTGTCAGGAACTCATGAAGATGATGATGATGATGATGATGATGATGATGATGATGATGATGATGATGATGATGATGATGATGATGATGATGATGATGATGATGATGATGATGATGATGATGATGATGATGATGATGATGATGATGATGACGATGATGATGATAACGACGACGATGACGATGATGATGATGATGATGATGATGATGATGATGATGATGACGATGATGATGATGATGATGATGATGATGATGATGATGATGATGATGATGATGATGATGATGATGATGATGATGATGATGATGATGATGATGATGATGATGATGATGATGATGATGATGATGATGATGATGATGATGATGATGATGATGATGATGATGATGATGATGATGATGATGATGATGATGATGATGATGATGATGATGATGATGATGATGATGATGATGATGATGATGATGATGATGATGATGATGATGATGATGATGATGATGATGATGATGATGATGATGATGATGATGATGATGATAACGACGACGATGACGATGATGATGATGATGATGATGATGATGATGATGATGATGATGATGATGATGATGATGAAGGCAGTAATATTTCGTTGTGCGATATCGTAAAGCATGGTGTAACTTCTAAGCTATGGTTTGTGTATTAAAATGGCGTGGACTTTTAGGAAGGCATGGGACGCAGTGCGATCATCTCCGTCCCGGGGGTTAATCGCATTGGACCGCGTAATTCAATACCTTTCGACAGTAAAACAGGTTTTTGGTAAAACCTTCAACCCTAAATCGACCTCTGCTGGCAGCATAATCGGTTAACAGATTAATAAGACCTTTGTTTCTCATCAACTCATCTTGTAATCTCATCTTTTGAATTCAATCATCACACATTTGCATAATTTCTAACTTTATAATTGTAATTGTAATTGTAATCGTACATTTGTATAGCGCCACTTCAAGAGAACTCCTCAGAGGCGCTCCCGACCTGACACCAAACCACAATCAAAGAGAATGGTTTTCAAACCCTTGCGGAAAAGGGGCAAAGAAAGACAAAGAAGTTCATTGCGGAGACTAATAGGTAACTTATTCCAGAAAACCATAGCAAAGCTTCTATGTAGCACTTTATAATTATTCTCCTTCCGTATTATAGTATTGTGCGATCTGTTATCGTACAGTATTCGTACTCTGCCTGGTGCCACATGCTCAGTAGCCGCAGCTTTAGAGCTTTAGAGCTTTAGATTTAGCTCCTCTAATATCATTCGGTCTCTCTTCTATTTGGTCTGCGATTACGTCCAAAGATACTTATAAAAAAGTATGCTAATTCTATTACGCACGCACGCTAAGAGAGATTCAGAGAGATATAAAGAGAGACAGACAGACAGACAGACAGACAGACAGACAGAGTGAGACAGACAGAGAGATAGAGACAGACAGAGACACAGAGACAGAGAAAGAGGCAGACAGACGCAGAGAGAGACAGAGAGACAGAGAGATGCAACCGTCTGCGAAAGTCAATCGGTCCAGATAATCAACAGCATGTGAGTTCAATGTCCGGACTTTGAGTTCCTCCGCCAAACAAAACAAGACATTGGTCTCACATCTCTAATGCACACACACACGCACGCAGGCACACACACACACACACACGCACACACACACACACACACGCACGCACACACGCACGAACACACCCCCACACACACACACTGTAAGCATGCCTATGAACATAGGCATAAAATATAGGCCTACGCACACACACACATTATATGCATTTGCATTGTGAGTCGATATATCGACATTAATTTTTGTGACTAATGTTGTGCCAATTGAATATAGGGCGATATGTCTCTGAACCAATTCAAAGCCAGCACCAGAATATCCGTGCGAGACGCCCTCCTTAATTATACGTTAGATTGCGTGCGCTTATGAATGCGGAGAGAGAGAGAGAGAGAGAGAGAGAGAGAGAGAGAGAGAGAGAGAGAGAGAGAGAGAGAGAGAGAGAGAGAGAAAGAGAGAGAGAGAGAGAGAGAGAGAGAGAGATAGGGAGGGAGGGAGGGACGGGACAGACAGAGACAGAGACAAAGACAAAGACAAAGACAGAGACAGACAGACAGACAGACAGACGGACGGACAGGCAGGCACAGAGAGACACACAGACACAAACACAGAGACAGAGAGGGACACACATACATAGACACACAGACACAGACACAGACACAGAAAGAGACACACAGACATGCAGACAGACACAGAGAGAAAGAGAGAGAGAGAGAGAGAGAGAGGAGAGAGAGAGAGAGAGAGAGAGAGAGAGAGAGAGAGAGAGAGAGAGAGAGAGAGAGAGAGAGAGAGAGAGATGATTAATGCATTAGTCATGTATTGTTGTCCTTTCATTCCCTTCCCCCTAAGATCAGCGGTCCACTTTGTGCAGACAAATTATATATATATATGTATATATATGTATATGATGTTATGCATATAATTTTTATATTATCAGTGCATTGATATATTATACACTGTCAAATAATATACATTATATACATGTCATGTCATGTCAAACACCGACGTCGCCGCGCGACGGTTGGTCACATGTATGGACTAGGGCTCTCCATTGACGCCTATTGCGTGCGGCAGCGAGAAGATAGGATCCAGAAAGGTGGGACCAGGAAAGAATGTTGTCTATCCAGTTAATACATTATATACAAACTACATTTAATAGGCCAAACCGTTTCTTTAGAATGATGGAAAAGAGCTTATCATGCGGCAGTTGTGGGAGGTAGGAGGGGAGGAGGAAGAGGGGGAGGTGGTGGTGGTGGAGCAGCTAGAGGGCGGTAGATGGAATATGATAAGAGATAAATAATAATGTGGAAGATGATGAATAGATGGAGGAGGAAGAGGAGGTGGTAGAGGATGTCGTGGAGGAGGAATGGAAGTGGGAAGAGATGGAGATCATGGAGTGGTGGAGTGGTAGAGTGGAGTAGGATGATATTAATTTTATTCAATGCTGTAGAGAAGATGAGGAAGAGGAAGAAAAAGATGGGAGGAGAAGAAGGAGTAGGAGGAAAGATTTCCATTGAGTCTGTCTATGTCTGTCTATATTTGTCTGTGTCTGTCTATGTCTGTCTATATTTGTCTGTGTCTGTCTATGTCTGTCTGTGTTTGCCTGCGTCTGTCTATGTCTATGCTTGCCAGTGTCTGTCTGTGTCTGTCTATGTCTGTCTATGTCTGTCTGTGTCTGTCTATGTCTGTCTATGTCTGTCTGTGTCTGTCTATGTCTGTCTGTGTTTGCCTGCGTCTGTCTGTGTTTGTCTATGTTTTTCTGTGTGTCCCTCTCTGTCCTCCTATCCCTCTCCTCTTTCTTCGTCATTGTTGTTGGTTAGCATGGATTCAACTGAACTGCTTCTGTTTTGTAGACAATGGTGTAATTAGCGCCACCTGTGGTCGACTAACGTCACTAATCGTCGATACATTCAACTACATTTGTTGATCAGTCTATACTCAGCCACGGACGATGCACCCGAACGAATACGGACGGAACCGAACGTATCCGAACGCATCCGAACAAATCCGAAATGATCCGAACGCATCCGAACGCGTCCGAACGCATCCGAAATAATCCGAACGTAAATCCAAAAATTGTTTGTTGCGTTGGGTTTCATGACCTTTAAGAATCGAAAAACTAATCTATATTTACAAGAGACTTTGACGCAAACTGTGAATATAGCCACCATATAAATTATTAAGGTAAGGTGCGCACGACCTCATAATATTTTTATCGTGTTATTATTTCAAAGTAATGTAGAAATTATTACCGAGAAGTAGCTGAACACATCCGAACACATCCGAACATATCCGAACAAATCCGAAAACATCCGAACACATCCGAACACATCCGAACAAATCCGAAATAAGCCTTAGCCAGCTTTTCCGAACCCATCACCGGTTCGTCGTCGTCGTCGTCGTTGTTGAGACGATGGTTAAGTTGTTTACTCGTGTTTGAGACGATTTGCCTTCTGGGTAATTGTCGTCTAAATTTGTTGTAGAAATCGAAATCTAAATTCGGTCTCAACGAGATCTTAACGATATTTGCATCAGAAATGGACGAAAGAAAATGGTGATCATTACCAGAGATTCAACCTTAATAAGATTTGATGTTGCATCGAATTACGTGAGGATATCATGCGCTATATAAATGTGCTCAGATAAACACCACCACCACCACCGCCACCACCTCCACCACCATCACCACCACCACCACCACACTACCATCACAACCACCACCACTACCACCACCACCACCTAAAGCACCATCACTGCATCACAACCACCACCCCCTCCACCACCACCACCTTCACCACCACCACCACCACTACCATCACCACCACTACCATCACTGCATCACCACCACCACCACTACATTACTACCAAAAACATCACCACTATACATCACTACCACTACCATGTGGTGTTTGACTACCACGTGGTGTTTGTAAGCATGCCGCTGATCGTTAATGAAATCGATGCTTGGAAAAGGCCACTGAACTTTTGGGTCATAACCCAACGGTATGGTGTTGTGCAGAAATCAAAACGCTTATGCAGCGCATTTTTAATAACCCACTCAAAGTATTTGCGTGTGCGCCATAACAAGACCACATTCCTTTGAATCGCACTACCATAACCTGAGGTAAACAACAGCTTGCCCTTTCCCGATCACTCAACTCTCCTCTCATTCCCCAATCCTCCTCGTCCTCCTCCTCGTCCTCCTCCTCCTCCTTCACCTCCTCGTCCTTCTCCTCCTCCTCCTCCACCTCCTCCTCCTCCTTCTCCACCTCATTCTCTCCTCCTCCTTCTCCACCTCCTCCTTCTCCTCCTTCTCCTCCCCTCCCCCTCCTCCTCCCTCACAGTTAAACGGCCGGACATTGGTCTTGAATGAGGCAGATTATTTCAGCACACGCTGTATTCTTCGGCTGCGTCCTGTACTATAATCCCCGGCCTACTTAGAAGGATAAACGCCAACACAGGCTGCTCAAATAAAAAACGTGACTTTATTGTCGTCCGTATCGACTGGTCCGTATAATATTTTTTCATCAATGATCATGCATGTTGATTCGAAAACGCGTCGCCGAACAAAGAGAGCGGTCTAAAATGTCTCCCATGTTTTTATTTCGAGCGAAACTTTTAGTAAACAGGTCGTTTTACGAAATAATAAACGTTCGATATAAATAATATAGGCATAAGAATATAATTTCTGGACATTGACTTGGCTTTGATATTATTTGAACACGCTGTACAGCTATTACGTAATTCCGGTTCAAAGAATGGTTGTGGGGTAGGGGTTTGTTTTGAAAGCTATCCGTTGGTATGTTTACATTATAAATTATAAATTGCACTGAGCTGAACTGAGTCATAGTATTTATGAGCTATTTACTGGATAGATGAATGATTAATTAATAGAAATAATTAATTAATAGGAATGATTAAAAATAGGAATGAGTAATTAATAGGATTAAGTAATTGATAGGAATAAATAATTATTAATAGTAATTTATAGTAATAATTAATAGTAATGATTAATCAATAGGACTAATTATTTAATTAATGGGAATAATTATTTATTAGGAATAATTATTTATTAGGAATAATTAATTAATAGGAATAATTAATAAGCAGTCAATTAGCCATCGCCTGAGTTCCAATTAATTTAGGTCAACAGCTGCATTCAACGAGTTAAATTTATGAGTTTAAGTTTAAGTTGTTTTTTTTCGAGTTTAAGTTTAAGTTTTTCTAAGAGATGTTGTGATTATTGTTTGCAACAGTGATCATAATGTTTGATATTTTGCAACGTATTCTATGATTGTGATAATTATTTGTAAATGCGATTTGCAATTTGCACATAAAACTAGGCTTACTTTTTTAATTTATTAGGATCACTTATTTACCGCCCCTCATGACTACCTACTCAGAAGCGCTCCCGCCCCAACATCAGTTAAATACGACATTTTAAGGAAGGCTAGAAACGAACTTGGTGGAGTGATACGTGAGTGTTGGCAGAAGTGCCGAAGAAAGCCCTTTCCAGGTGCAGGGCCAGCGACCGAGAAAACCCGGCGTTGTCTTGTGGAGGGAAGCTACTTCTCTAGTGTGTAGGCCTGCTGTAGGCCACCCCGTTGGTGTGCCACGAGTCACACTGTAAGCACATTTAAATCGGTACATTAAACACGAAGGGTATTGAACTCTTGTTTTTCAAAACATGACAACTTTTAGAGTTCTGTTTGTGAAAACATGACGGGTGGTTGAGATTCGAGGGTTAGGTGCAGAGAGGCGATTTCGTGATCGCCCGATTGAGCGGATCGATGATGTTTTGGCGGATCCTGAAGTCATTGGTAAATGGAATCTGAGATATTAAAGGTGTTGATGGAAAATCTTTGTTGTGCTTTTGAGAGCAATGATTGTGTAGTTCGTAGTGTTGTGGTGTTTAGGGTAAGATTCGAAGAATGGAGAAATAAAGGAATGACTGATGGATGGATGGATGGATGGATGGATGGGTGGGTGGATGGATGAATGAATGGGTGGGTGGATGGGTGGGTGGATGGGTGAATGGATGGATTGGTGAATGGATCGATGGATGGATGGATGGATGAATGGATGGATGGATGGCTGGCTGGCGGGCTGGATGGATAGATGAATGGATGGACGGACAATTTAAGCACAGACATAGCAAGACTCGGACTAATATTGAGAGAAGTTACTACCTGTCTGTCCATATATCGGTCTGTATGTCCGTCTATTTGCATGTGTGCATAGACTCTATATATATTTGTGTGTGTGTGTTTGTGTGTTTATTTTTGTGTGTGTTTGTGTGTGTTTGTGCGAGCGTGTTTGTGTGTGTGTGCGTGCGTGCTTGTGTGTGTGCGTGCGTGCGTGCTTGTGTTTGTGCGTGCGTGTGTCTTTTCGATGTATCGTTAGATTCATTATAGATATTTCGTGGAATAATTCTTATGACCTTTCGTCTCTTCGCTAAGGTCATACAGTCTCTCTCTCTCTATCTGTCTCTGTCTCTCTCTCTCTCTGTCTCTCTCTATCTCTGTCTCCCTCTCTGTCTGTCTGTCTCTCTCTTTGTATCTCTCTGTCTCTGTCTCTGTCTCTGTCTCTGTCTCTCTCTATCTCTGTCTCCCTCTCTGTCTGTCTGTCTCTCTCTTTGTATCTCTCTGTCTCTGTCTCTGTCTCTGTCTCTGTCTCTGTCTCTGTCTCTGTCTCTGTCTGTCTCTCTCTCTCTCTCTCTCTCTCTCTCTCTCTCTCTCTCTCTCTCTCTCTCTCTCTCTCTCTCTCTCTCTCTCTCTCTCTCTTTCTCCACCTCAACCTCATTAGCAAAACATCGTCTAGTGATCTTGGTCTAGTGATGGCGGAAGAGACATCCAGATCTGGCGACAGGTGTCGATGGTGTCCGCTCGGTCAAAGTTCACGACCCGGTCTAGATAGAACTGGGTCAGGGACCAGGTAGTAACATGCATTGCCACTCGTCTCATGTGTCGTTGTCATCATCAAAACGAGAATCGTCGTCGTCGTTATCATAATTGTCGTTATTGTAGTCGTCATCATTATCTTCGTTCGTTGTAGTTGTTGTTTGATTCTTGTGGTCGTTGTTGATTCTAGTGATGATGATGATGATGATGATGATGATGATGATGATGATGATGATGATGATGATGATGATGAAAATAAACGATGAATTGATCTGTTTGTAGATGAATTCGGTTTTAGCATTCTGTTCGTCTGTCTGTCCATCGCTCTGTCTCTGTCTGTGTGTCTCTCTCTTTGTTCTGTCTGTCTGTCTCTATCTAGTTGTTCTGTTTGACTGTCTTTCTTTCTGTCTGTCTGTCTGCCTGCCTATCTGTCTGTCTGTCGATGTGTCTCTGTTGCAGAAGGAGAAGTAGGCCTATAATATAGTCCTACTTATCCACATATTATGTGGATAAGTAGGGCGAGGAAAAGGAGGCGGGAGTAGAAGAAGAGGAGGAGAAAAGGATGTGAGTAATTTTCTTAAGTCGTCCAGCGTCCATTCGTTGAAATATTATTCTGTGCTGAGAGGAAATTACGGTTACGGTTACACCATCATCACGGATCGTGATGATGGTGGTTGTGGGCGGGGCCTGATCTTGCCGGTCACTACACCGTGAATTGACCTCTGACCTCAGTCCTATGACTCCTATCGAAAATTAAACGATGATTATTACAACACCACGCCTACAAAGATGGACACCTTTACAAGCTCAATTTTAATCCATATGAAACCATTCTTTCACGACGCCCACTTTATTTTGTACCCAACCTTTGGTTACTATTATAATTGTTGCGTAGAACCACGCCCATTCTGCTTGGGGGGACCGCCCTTAAATGACGTAACGCACTTAGGGGAAAAGGTCACAAATTTATGACGATATAGTTATGTGACGGACCCCTACAAGATATCTTATGAATTTTGTGTTGATGCGTGACGAGGGAGATGGGGGTGGTGGGGTGGGTGGGGGGAAGGGGTCAGGCGATCGTCCGAAATTGCGTGACGTCATTTATGGACGGCCCTTTGATCACGCTTACAATACATCTAAGAAAACCGTCGGCATAATTGGACGAAACTTATTGGTTCAGTCGACGAGCAATTCATACACGATTGTTTTGGTCTACATCCATGCAAGCACATCAAACTACTGCTGGCAGAAGAGATGGCAAAATTATTAGCCTACAGCAAAAGTATGTATGTATGTATGTATGTATGTATGTATGTATGTGTGTGTGTATGTATGTATGTATGTATGTATGTATGTGTGTGGGTGTATGTATGTATGTACATGTATGTATGTATGTATGTATGTATGTATGTATGTGTGTGTATGTATGTATGTATGTATGTATGTATGTATGTGTGTGGGTGTATGTATGTATGTATGTATGTATGTACATGTATGTATGTATGTATGTATGTATGTATGTACATGTATGTATGTATGTATGTATGTATGTATGTATGTGTGTGTATGTATGTATGTATGTATGTATGTATGTATGCATGTATGTATGTGTGTGTGTGTGTGTGTGTGTGTGTGTGTGTGTGTGTGTGTGTGTGTGTGTGTGTGTGTGTGTGTGTGTGTGTGTGTGTGTGTGTGTGTGTGTGTGTGTGTGTGTGTGTGTGTGTGTGTGTGTGTGTGTGTGTGTGTGTGTGTGTGTGTGTGTGTGTGTGTGTTACAGTGTGTATGTAAGTAAATCAAGTTGCAAATGCGTCTGTGTTGTATCTATAATGATAATTATATTTACGTGGATGAAGCTGAGCGTGTATGTATGCACGTGAGGTGAGGCAGGTTCCGCGTGGGTCGACTGGACCAAATTTCCTCATCTTGGGCCTCATATTCGCATCACCGAGAGACCAGTGCGCCGGAGAGGGGGTTGGGTTGGTTCACGGCCTACTAAATCACTAAATTTTGTAGGCCGTGATTGGCTAGGCAGCAGCAGTCTTCCTATTCGTTACTAAGACAACAACATCTCCCGCCTGTTCGTTTCGCCGCATATACGTTCCTGTCTCTCTAGATCTCTGTCCGTTAATGCGACCGAGTGTGTTCTGATTGACGTAGGCTATACGCCGTGGTCGCAAGGCGATGGCGATGATGCCGCTGTCTGCACCAAATGGGTCGTCGTGGTATTAGCGAGTCTCGTGTTAAACTGGCGGAGATCAGCCACAGAATCTCACGTTCTCTCTCTCTCTGTCAACGACTCGTTTCATAGCAATTATTATTATTATTATTATTATGGACGTTGAGATGCTGCAGCGCTTATAATGATGAAGATGGTCGACTGTCTTATCGTTGGATATTCTTGGGATTTACTCAATATGAAGAGGTAAGTTCTGTTTGTGTTGGTTCATAATATGTTCGCTTGTACAACAATGTCTATTCATTCTGTTTTGACTAAGCGCCTGTGAATTAATCGGCTAGTTCCCGCGACTTCGCTCGTTGACATCTCGAGATCTTGGTAGCACTTTAGGGCAGCTGCTCTGAGCGAGTTCTGGCCTAGGGGAAATTGGTATGTAGGCCTAATTGTACATTTTGAAAGGTTTAGTTTTGGTCAGGGCCGGCGCCGAGCAATTTAGTAGGCCGTGCGCCGAGTCACCTATATTCTCAAATCTCAACGAAGTTCTGCCACTTATTTGGACAGCAGAGCCTGGGGTTGGGGGCAGAATTTTGTTAGTATGGGTGGGCATCGATTGCAAATTATCAGCTTGATAAAGACAATAATAATGACCATGATAATAGTAATAGTAATAGCAATAGCAATAGTAAAAGTAGTAGTGGTAGTAGCAGCAGCAGTAGCAGCAGTGGTAGTAGTAGTAGTAATAGTAGTTGTAGTAGTAATAGTAGTAGTAGTAGTAGTAGTAGTAGTAGTAGTAGTAGTAGTAGTAGTAGTAGTTGTAGTAGTAGTAGTCAAGGGCGGATACAGGAATTTTCGAAGGGGGGGCCAAAATTTTTGGTATTGTGAGACAGTAGAAAAAATTTTTAGTCATCGACCAAATTTTCCGGGAAAAAGATACCAACTTATCCGCCAAAAAAGTTGATGACCTTTTTTTTTTTTTTTTTTTTTTTTTTTTAGTAATCAACCAATTTTTCGGGAAAAGGAGATGCCATTTCCGAACGGGGGGCCACGTCCCGTACGATTTTCTAATAGGGGGGCCAGATGTCCTGTTTTTCTCTCCCACTACATGTTTTTGAAACCAAATGGGGGGCCACGTTCCATGCAATTTTTAAATGGGGGGGCCATGGCCGGATTGGCCCCCCCTGGATCCGCCCCTGGTAGTAGTAGTAGTAGCAGTAGTAGTAGTAGCACTAGTATAGTAACGTTTAATTTTTAAGGTAGTCCTATTATTTGCACATCGTGCCAAGTTACCGTATATGATATCAGCGTCGACAATGTTATCATCTTAATCGTCGTTGTTATCATTTTTCTTATAATTGAATCGTCGTTGTCGTTGTTGCTGTTGCTCTTGTTTCCTCTGATTGTTGTCAATGAATTTCGTGTGTGTTGTCAGATTGATTTGATTTGATTTGATGTTGAGACAACTGTGTGACAACGCGATGGAACAACACGCTGCACTGCAAACGACAATTTTGAATCGATGGGTACGAATACACGTTCTCCCCATTGTCACCCATCATTTGTCATGCCATAGTGCTGCTCTCAGCGTTGGTACAAGTGATGTTAATGTCCTCATTTTTATTATCGTCTATCCAGTGCAGCAGTCCAAGCAGTATCTAGGCTTTAGTTGGAATGGGTTCCAGAGAAAACCAATGGAGATTAGAGTGACTGTGTTTCATACACTTCACGCAAATGTATCCTGAAAAGTGACGGGCTGAGTGAGGTCCTACGGGGAGACCACTCGATCTCTGGTCGGGATTCGCTCCGAGATAAACTCCGAGCAAACGCTGGAACTCAACAGGACATGCAGCGCGGTAAATCAATTCTAATTTGGAGTCGCCAAACCCTTCCAGCATCAAGGGCGGATCCATGGGGCATATCCGACCATGGTCCCATTTAGAAATTTCTTTATTTTTGACCATTTATTTTATCTTGGAGAGTTGACGTGCCCCCATGAGTAGTTTCGCAGGCCCCTCCCCAAGCCCACGAGGTCCAGACAGGGGCCTAGGAACACTACAAATAAAATTAAAATAAAAAAGGTTATCAGTTATTTTGGCGGATAAAATTATATCTTTTTTCTTGGGAATTCGACAAATGACTAAAAAAGTCACCAGATTTTTTGGTGACCAAGACGAAATTTTTCCCCTGTCCTAAGACCGAAAAAGTTTGGCCGGCATCCCCTTCAAAAATGTCTGTATCCGCCTCTGTCCCGCATAAAGTATTGCAAATTCTACTGTGTAGCCTCATTCCTTTAAAATCTTATTGTGTTACGGTATATTGTGAATGCTATGCAACGTTTATTAAGCCTAATATGACATCTTGTAGGCCAAAGTTATTGAAACGCCCGTAAATTTTGATGTGACATTTTGTGGATTCTAGCATATTGTTTGTAAATTTCATTGTTTCAACACAACGCCATGCAAATAGTCTACCAATGTAAATCTTGCAAATCTTCTAAGACTTTTATTTCAAGTGCGTTACCGCCAGCCATAGATCTTTTTTATTTTTGATCAAAGAAGGAAGACAGTAAAAGGAAATGATCACTTCTAATTCGGTTATAACACACTCGTCGAGATGAGACTGACTTAGCTTACAACGCCATCTTGAATTAGGGATTTCAATCGGCTGCTTGACAACAACAGGCTGTCTTGTCTGCCTTGGTTCAGCCACAGACTGAATCTTTATTTAATGGTCGCACTGCAGCAGCTGTACTTGTATGCACCATCCGATAAAGCTTTCACCCCGGCGTTCATTTATTTGTAAATAGATGCTGACTGTTGCAATTGCCACACACGTGTAGCCTATAACTTCGACAGTGTAGCATATTAAGCGTCTGTGAATATTACTTGATTCACGTTGGAACTTGCGAGATGCTGCTTTAGAATATCGGTTTAACCATTAACCTACATTGTGATTTGCGAGTCATGATAATTATTAGAATTTGCTGTCGTTTCATTTGAATTTGCAAGATGTTACATTAGAATATTAGAATTTTCAGACGTTACATGTTATGTACAAGATGTCACATTATAATTTCCTTACGTTGCACTAGAATTTACTGGATGTTACATTAGAATATTAAAATTTACAGACGTTACATGTTATGTACAAGATGTCACATTATAATTTCCTTACGTTGCACTAGAATTTACTGGATGTTACATTAGAATATTAAAATTTACAGACGTTACATGTTATGTACAAGATGTCGCAATATATTTTCCTTAAGTTCCACTAGAATTTACAGGCTGTTACATTAGAATCTTAAAATTTACAGACGTTACATGTTATGTATAAGATGTCACATTATAATTTCCTTACGTTACACTAGAATTGACACGAATTAGACCTATACGTATGTCATAATGTTTGTGTTTTTGGTTTTCACTTTTGCAGTGCTACGATTGCCTATTGCTGTCGAAATCTGTCGCTTAGAGAAGTCGAAGCTATAATAATCGTCGTTGACTTTGGAAGCTGCTTTGAGTTGTATAAGGAGGGCGGTAATCATTTGGAATAAGCGATCTAAACAGCTGGGCGTATCGAAAGAAACTTTTACAAAAGTAGTTGGAGCTTCAAGGTGATGTTCAAACGAGAACGGTTCAGCTTTGAACAGTTCATTAGCGAATGATTTTGTTACCAATGCTTCTGCAGGTGACTGTTGTTCCTCACTGAACGATTCCTGTTCGTATGGTTCTATCACGAACGGTTCAAAGTGGAACTGCTTTGCAATGAACGGTTCACTTTCGAATTGATATGAACCATATTCTTCGTCTTCAAATGGTTCTTCATTGAAGAGTTCTTCGTTGAACTCTATTGTGATGAACATTTCGAGTTCTTCATTGCGCCGATCAGTTAGTAGCTGTTCTTGGATAAACGGTTCGTTAGGAAACGGTTATGCGATGAGCAGCCTTGACTATAATGGATTTACCAAGAACGGTTCTTTGAACGGTTCTTATATGAACGACTGTGCAGCTAACGGTTCTTTACTTAACAGTTCTATGTCAAACGGATTGTCCAAGAACATATCATCTGTGACCAGTGCAGAAATTTACAGTTCAAGAGTGATAAGTTCAAGAATGAACAGTTCAAGAATGAACAGTTCAAGAATGAACCATTTTCAGCAAATCTGTTCCAGTTTGGACGAATCCTTCATGTTCCGACCCAGAGCCGCCTTCAACCGCAAGCCATCAGTCACTGAGGGATTTTTCCCATCTGGAATGGTCCATCAGAACCTCACCTCTACATCCATTCGCCTGGGATCAGCACATCATCATCCTCGGGGATCCTATGAGGATTCGAACCCTGACCAGCCGAGTCCACTTCGAACGCAAGAGGTCACTGTCTGTTCCAATCGTTCATTCTCATCAACCAAACGATCTTTTCATTCCACAACAACCTTCATTCCACATCATCCCATCCATCGGATAGATTCAGCTGAGTCCTCCAGAAGACAGAGCTCTCTCTTTCCATCGCACCAACCTTCTAGTCCAAACCGACTGAACCATCTGGACCACGGCGAAGAGATGGATCACCTGAGTCAAGGTCAAACACCAAAGGTCACGTTCTTCAACAAAGACGACGAACCGGTTCCGGTAAAGAGGTTCCGCGATTCTACACCATCGTTCTGCACTCGATGCAAAAAGTCGAATCGCGTGAAACGCCGAAGGAATCAAGAAGAAAACCGCACACCTTTCAGTGAGATCATATCGTTCCATGACGTCACTTCCTCCGTCGACGACGACGTCACAGACCGGACATCGTCTGGATGTCGACCTAGATCGCCGACGACGATGACCACAGAGGTGAAGACTGACCATGCTGGACAGTCACCGGACTCAACTTCCAAAAGCTATGGTCAGTAATCAGCATATATATATATATATATATATATATATATACATATATATCATATATATATATATGTTTATATATCTAGAGGATGATGTCTTGTAGAGTAGATGATCATACTTCGTTACCATCTCTGCCACTTCACTGCGTCCTCTTAGGTCCTCTGATCGGCTTTACATCTTTGTGTCCTGCGTCAAGACCGTCATGGCTCAATCCAGATCCTCTGCCTCGCTATATCTACCTTTCCATGGAATGGACTTCAACCATCAGTTCACTCCGCCTTTCTCTCTGGTAGTCTTCCCTCATCCATCTCTCACCTGAAATCAAATCAGATGCCTTTTCTCTCGGGGCGATCGTCGCACTGGGAGCAATTCTGAAAGGCTTTCACCGAGAGAAGCGCTTTATAAATGGTCAGATATACATTTAAAATACAATACAATACAATACACGTGATGTTGAATGCTAAAAATAATCTCTGCAGATGTTGTCAATGAATCACTGCGATTAGATGAACCACCTGATTTATATAGAGCCACGATAATTATCGATGCAGCGTCAGAAGTAAGTAAGTAATTCCATCGATCAACTATATAATGCATATCGTGTTTAATTGCCAGGAACCCGGATGTCGAGTTCATCTGCGGAGGTGCACGTGACTTCCGGATCATGTAGCGAACCGGAAGTGATCGACTTCCGGCGGAAGTACTGGTCCCAGACGATGACGCGCTTCCCTCCCAGAGATCGGATCTTCGCCGAACCTCACTGGACCAACACCAGCTGCATCGTCGCCTCTTACGATCTCTACCGCCGCCACATCAACGGTCTTCTGATTCCTCGTCGGAGAGAGACCTCGATCAACCAGGCTGGACACGAGGTACAACTATTCCAGTGTTGCCGACTGTTGGGTTGTTTGCGATTGCAGACATGCAGATATTCATTTGTGGGGCACTGTGGTGTAGTGGATATGTTCGTTGCTTTGTATCCGGAGGGTTGCAGGTTCGAATCCACCTCAAGTCGCCGGGTAGGGACCTTGGGCAAGTCCTTCACTCGCAATTGCTCAGCGCTTTGGCGTGAAACTCCGATGCAGTGTCCGCGCTGTAGTCGGGAGCACTTCTGAGTAGGGACTATTTGGTGGTTAGGTAAGGAAGGAGTGAGGGAGGAGGAAGGGAGGGAGGGTGCATGAAAAGAGTCATGCTGGGATCGTAATCTTGAGACTTCTACAGCGCCCACAAAAGCCAAGTCGCGGGAACCAGCTTATTCACAGGCGCGAGATAGCTGGGAGATAATTATGTCATGAAGGAGGAATGCGAGTGAGTCTGAGAAATTCGATTGGAATTGAATGGAAATAATTGGAATTAACTGCAATTGAATTGAATTAAATAGAACGCAATGTTATTATACATTGAACTAATGTTATTATAGATTGAAATGAATTAATAGAAGAGAATCATGGAAAGATTTCGTCTTTCTGTCCATATATAGAACTGGAAACCTCTTTGCCCCTCTAGTTCTATCTCTCTGTCTCTGTCTCTACCTCTGTCTCTGTTCCTACCTCTGTCTATGTCTACGCCTCTGTCTCTGTCTCTACCTCTTTCTATACCTCTCTCTATGTCTCTACCTCTGTCTCTGTCTCTGTCTATGTCTCTCTCGCTCTCGCTCTGTCTGTCTCTCTACCCGCCTCTCTATGTCTCTGCCCATGTCTTTCAGCGCCTCTGGCATAAATCTCGAGCACCTCGTTCTAAATGCATCTCATGTTTTTCTGTCGCTGCAGCCGAGATGCGGGAAAGAAGAAGATGCGATTCGGATGAAAACAGAAGATGATGACAAAGAGGAGGAGAAGGGAAAGAATAGGGAAGAAGAGGAGGAGAAGAGGGAAGAGGAGGAAGAGGAGAATAAGGAGGAGGAGGATAAGGAGGCGGGTGGTGGAGTGGTGGATGCGTTGACTCCTCCAGGTGACGACTCTTCATCAGC